>CM050167.1:87887161-88429661 GCA_027410445.1 Discoglossus pictus
CTACACCCACATAATTATCACAACAGCCAATTATCTACATGGTTCAACCCCCACGTCTCCTCCCCTCAGATAACAGGTAACACAATTAAAACAGACACAATTTTAACCACATTCTGGATGTACCCCAAATACAGGGGGTACACCTTTAAGTCCCGCACCATTCAATAGCTCTCACCCAGGGGAACAACATATAAAAAAATGGCATTAATCAGACCAGGGGTTCAAAAGTTAGTAAAATTATCTTTTACACATAACACACAGATAGGACAATAGGTGAGTCACATCTCCCTGGCAACTTGGATACAATCAGACATTAATTAGATCATCCTTCTTTGTTCTTATCAAAGAATGAAAACACTTTGGAAAATGCAAGGATCCTTTACAACTTTCTTATCTCTTGAATCTCTGTAATAGGATTATCTATTAGCCTAGGTCTGCAAAAGTCTGGCTAATATTCTGCAGAGCATAAACCAGCATACATATAGTAGGATCATATTTTAACCATAATAATCATAAAACAGCGTAAAACAGTGATGGGTTCCGTTACAGGCATAATTCAGGTGCATGAAGACATCTTCTTCATCTGCATGCATGGCTACAAAATAAAGTAATGGAAATATATCAGATAGACATTCCATCAATTACATCCGCTCCTAAAAATGTAGCTCACAGGCTATTAATTAAATCATATATCCTGTTTTAGAATAAATGGTTGTTGTTTTCATTAATTTAGACCAATGCAGATATGGTGGGGAGACTTGCAAAGTCCCACAATGGCATGTTAAGGAAAGCTAGATTAATACATGCATTAGTGAAGCCTGTCATCCTCTCCTCAATATCAATATGAAAACTTTTTTGTCTGATGTAAGTAACAGACATTATGGCTGCTGACCTTAATACATCTCAGTATTAATAGGTAGGTGTTCATAAGAATGATTTAAAATGCAATAACACCTGTATACCAGATGACTGTGATATCAATGTGGCTAACCAATATCATATAGAGATGATGATAGTACACTTGGATCACTTACTGTGGTCACAGCTAAACATTCGTTGTGAGATGACACATCAATTTTAATGGTCATGGCTACTGATATATCATGACAACTAGCTAATGGTTAGTAAAACTTGTAGCTAGATCAGGTAAGTCGGTTTATTGTTACAGTTATGGTATTTAGCAATGTACTGTACATGCAGGTATTTTTAGAGTTTTCTCCTACTCTGCCTTTTTTAGGTTTTCATCACCTTTTTTTTTATTTTTTATTTTTTGCACACACTGTATGTGTGTAACTGAATTGCATTGCATAGCCCAGAAATATATGCATCTGTTCAATTGAGCAGATGAAGACCAGATGTAAGTGCTATGCGTATTACTGCTTACTCCTAATAAATGTAGTGATATATGATGAGATTTAAACACTTACACTTACAGTGAAGTTAGCAAAATCTTCTTGAAATTAGGGTTAACACCTTCCAAGCCCACATTAGCCTCAAATTTAAAATGATTTGTTTTGGCCAATTAGGTTAGCTGAAACTCTTGAATTAATACTGGGTTCCTGTTTGTTGTGCAAAGCAGCCTTGGAAATGTAGTGTATCACTGATATGCGGCAGGAAGCATCAATGAGATTGGCTGAGCAAGCAAGAGCAGGTAAATAGTGGGTTAATATTGCTCCCCTGAGGCTGAATGCTGATTGGAGGGGGATCACATCCCTGTTTAGATACACCTGGAGATCAACATAATCATTAGAGGGATAGGGGGAGGAGCTAACATTCAAGGAAGGAGGATGTGTGTTACATGAGCTCTGCTGAAAAACAATATAACATATATAAAGGGACCTATCACCAAATCAATATATATGACCAGGATTGTGCAGAGGAGGACCCTGCTGGCTTTAAAAATCAAGTTTGGCAAAACTTTTTCTCCTGAGATTTGCTGCTGAACCAGCTGCTGAAATAACTGCTGACAAGAACAACAGAGTCTCTGACAAACATCCTACTTAAGGTTAGTAGACATTGAAAAGGCTTGTCTTACTCAAACCTATAAAGTTCTAACCTAGTAAGTTGTTTTGTACTACACCTAGCATCAGGACATTACATATGCCTTTTAGAGGGAGATTGTGAACAATACCAACTACTTCTGCATTGCTTTATAAGGTGAAATAACTGTTTTTCTTGTTGAAAAAACCCACAGAGTACATTTTTTGTTTACTAATACTATGTGTACTCTACTGCCATCTAGTGCCAACTGCAAGTATAACATCTAAAGAAATAATTGAATAAGAAAGATGGCTGGTGCTTCTAAAAGGGAATCTCTAAAAAAGTTTACAAAACAAAATGTGCATTCTCCTCAGCACTTCACTACTCCAGTCTTTTGCACCCAGCAATAAAGCAGATATTCAAGATTTGAAAGAAAGTATCTCCTCTTTCTGATTAGACATTAAAGCTGAGTTACAGAGAGTTTCTATAGAACTAACACCAGAAACAAAAGCATTGAACACCAAAGTTCTCGAATTGGAAGACCGTTATAATAACCTTCTTAAGTCACACACAGAAATGGAAAGGGATCTTATTGTGCTTAAAGACGAACAAAAACAACAGTCAGTAAAAGACCTACCTCTATACATGAAAGATTTATGTGCCAAGCTCTTACCAAGTCTGAGTCCTAAGAGCTCCACAATTCTCCAGTGAAAGACCAAGAGATGTGATCGTCAGATTCTGTTATTTTTCTACAAAAGTCTTATTCATGAAAGCAGATATGGTGTTACTGAAATTGAAGGAGGTCAACCAGCAATCTTCTCGGACTTGTCACCCACTGCCTTATACAAATGGAAACTCCCGAAACCCTTTTTAGGGGTGATTACAAAGCATGGATACAAGTATACTTGGGCTTTTCCTTTTAGACTGAACATATCAAAAGAAGGTAGACATCACACAATTCATACTCCCGAGGAAGGTGAAGTGATGCTCCATTTGTGGAACTTACCAATTCCAAACAACCTGGGACAAAATTAAAATTCCCTAATACAAAGTAGACCAAGACGAAGAAAGATCCACACAATTATCTGGACTCTTTTAAGTGATAAGCTGAAGCATGTGCCTCCCCTGTAAAACTGTTGAAAACATTCTTATGCCATTACTTTTTTTTTAAATGTTACGTTTTATTTTTACTCCTCCCCCAGAATATTTTCTAAGCGCTAATTGCTTCATACTCTAACTCGCTGATATTATTATTTCAACTCTTTAAAACTATGCTACAGTAAATTTGAGAGTTTAATAACTCACAAGATATAGATATTATTAAGCTGAAAATATGGTTATAAACACAAGTAGTTAAGAAAAGGGAGAAATAAATACGGTTTATGAGTAATGTGTTATTTACTTACTATATAAAATATTTAAAATATTAGACTCAATATTTTGTTTTGTTACGTAAAGTATCTAACATAAATAGCAGAAGAAAAAGATAAATACGGTTCTGAGAAATATTACTCATTTGCTATATAAAATGTTTATAATCATAGAGTTGTTATTGTTAGAATTAGGAAAAGTTGAAAAAAGAAACAAGGAGGAAAGAATTGTAGTAAAAAGATATAATAATAGGAAAATGTTATGTTATAAAAATGTAATAATGTTTTTTGTTACTGTTATCATTTTTACTGAAGTATATTTACAACACTGGTGTTGTTTATTTGTATTCTCTGCTTTCACAATAAAAAAAATATATAAAAAAAATAAATCATTAGAGGTATTCTTAGATAATAATAAAATGTAAATATTATATGAGATGTGCTGCATACACATAAGTTGCCTTTTGCCTATAGAGTGCAGAAATTTAATAATCCAGCTCACTTAGATAAGCCTTTAATGTTTTGCGACATCAACATACACAACATTTATATATTTGCATGTAGATCATCTTCCTGTATAGCCATCCCTTCATGCATCTGAGTACTGTCCTGATTTTCTCTATCATGTAAGGATTATGAGAGACAGTGATTTTACGTTAACAGTATTACATACTTTTACACTAAGTACTTAGTAAAGGACTAACTCCCCTAAAAGGTAGAAGTATAGAATTTTCTCCTGTAATTTTTCCTCAGTAACATCCCTCTTAAGGGTCCAACAATAATCAGCAAGCATTGCTGGACTCCACTTGCCCTGTTACCGCTTTTCCTTTTTGGAAATTTCCTGGTGGAATTGTTCACCGTGTTCATCTCTGACTTCCCCAAGAATTGCAGGTGTGGATCCAAGAAATGGATTTTCAAAGACATGTTACATCCCATGGTCTTGTAAGATTGCAAAAGATCATTCACTATTGTCTGCCTTATGATTCCCTAAGAAGTTCTGGCAAACACTCTTGAAATATTTCCTTTTCAGACTGGTCAAACTGACTATCAAAGTTCTCATCTTTAATAAGTTGTCTTATTTTAGGTCCTACAAAGATCCCCTCATTGATCGTTGCATCACTGATCCATGGGAATTCTTTTCTTAAATATGTAAATCCAGGTTTACTTCGATCCATCCCTTTTTACAAAGTTCTTCATAAGACCGAGCTTTATATGGAGTGGAGGTAGATACACTTTTTCTGGAAAACATTCTTCTGTCCTGGAGTTTGTGATGTATGTTTTGGCCATTGTTTCTGAGTGTGATGATTTCTTCAGTCTTTGCTGTCCCTTTCACAAAGAAAACAGCTGTTCTTTGTGTGACCAAGTTGTAGTCCAAGCAAAAGAGCAACTACTTTCAAGTCACCAAAGATATTGCTTTTGTATTCTTCATATTTAATTTTTTCAAGCACGAATTTCATGCTCTCATAAGTTTCTTTCATATTGGCAGCATGAGCTAGTGGCACTGATGGAAACTTATTTCCTTTTTGGAGAAGCACAGCTTTCAAACTTTAGAAGAATGGATAAATAAACGCCAATCCTCTGTTTTGTACTCGGGACCAAGTGCTTCCATGGCAGAATAAACCTCATTGCAAAAAAACAAGTTAATTTTCAAGGGAAAAGAAATCCTTAAAGTCACTATGCCTATCTCTAAAAAAACTAACTTTTATTTTGCTTACGGAGAAGGTTCTAGCCTTTCAACCTGGAGCCTAAAAGTTCTGCTTCCGTTTTAGATTTAGTTCAAGTCTCGGACGAGGTAATTGAGATCTCCTTGGGTAAGGAAATGTGGTAGTAACTATGAACAGGAAGCCTCAAAAGTTTGATCAAGCCTCATATCATTATCACCATGCTCTACATGATCTTTTTCTTGTTCATCATCACTAAGAATTACTTCAATATTTCACTATGCAGCAGTGGCCTGATGGCAGATAGTAAATTCGGATATGTCACAGTGTGCTTTGATTTAAAACTGATGCCTGAAATGTTTTTAAGACAAAAGTAACAATCTGTGGAGTGATCTTTTAGTTCTCGCCAAATCATTGGAACAGCAAAATTCATGTACCTAGAGCCCATTGAACCAACTTGTGAGACGTCTGACACAGGTACGACAACAAAATTGAGGGGCCCAACTTTTATCTTGGTCACTGACTTTGCATCCAAAGTAAAGCTCATAACACTTCTTAATAAGTGTAGTAAAACCACATTTATGATTTTTAAATATCACCTCTCTGCAAATGTAGCAAAATGAGTCTGGATTAATAAAATTTCTTAGCATTGTTCAACTTTGTAGTATGAACATAAAATGTACATAGAACTACAAAAATAAGAGATACTCACAGCATTAGATGTTTCAAGAACAAACTCTTTCCACGGCCAGAAGCGTACAGTAAACAAGCAAACATGTGACTCATCATGCCTCAAGAGCATCACGTGGCAGAATATGACTCAACTGTTTATTACTCTTTTTATGTTGACTAATCAGTAGAATTTACAACAATTAGAAATAATACTAGGATTTCACTGATGAAAAATTAACATATCTTAATACTGTATGAATGTGTTATATATTAAAGGGATATCTAAATTTGCTGGATTATGAATGCATCTGATGGTGGAGAATCAGTAGTGTATGGGGAAAAAAAATCATGAAAAAATACCAAAATATGCATTTAAACACTCACCTTGAAGTCAGCTGAATTTCTTGCATTTATAACAGTTGGCTTTCAAAGTTGACACCCCCAGCCAATCTCTTCTAAAATTAGCATAACAGTCAAATTCAGTTTGACCAACCACAGTTATTGTATCCATTTTGTTTTGGAATGATGCAGACATGAGTTCTGCCTTACTGTGGGAAGTCTCATGTTTTCATAAACTCCCTCTTCATCATTTCCTTCCTGTGCATACAGAGTAAGTGTTGTGACAATAAAGAACCAGAGAAATCAAAACAATAAATCTTTATTTAATTAATTGGAGACAACGTCGATTAAAAACTTTTAAAATCAAGGGAATAGGAAATAATTCCTTGAAAAAAAAATAATAATATTGACTCCCTTTATATTGCACCCTAAACCAGTTACTGAGAGATAAATTCAGTGTTATAATCTCTTCTATTTTGTCTTGAGGGGTGCTTTTTACAAATGTTAAGCTTGGCTTCCTTGGTATATGTATATATATATCTCTGAGAGATTTTACTTAGTATTTATATCCAAAGTAGTAAGTCCTACAAATTACCAGTCCATACATCAATATGGTGTCTTATCATGCCCTTCTATATGTTTGCTACAATATTTGTGTCTGATCTCATTCACAGATCTATATACAAAGTAAATATCACCTCTTAATATAGATGTAAGGTAAACTGATCGTTATGCCAGGTGTACATATATATATCTCCTTACAATAGCATTTGGATCTCTTTATATTAGTCACTAGGCTTAAATGTACCACTTATTAACATATGTTAGTTTATCACCATAATTAAGGTATAAATCCCAGTGAGTTGAAGATTCAAATGTGGCATACGTGTTTAAATATTGATAGCATTATACTAAGGAGATCAATGTTTATATATCTCTCCAAGTATCGATCCTTAATATTAGTTCACCATTAGTTCACCCTTTATATATAAGATGGCATTTATATTTATATCCACATTACTTGCTGCATTGATCTAATTTGCAGCGTTCTGTGGTTTAAAACAGTATATACTGCTTGTTAGGGCTCAGTGCGGATCTAATTTGCAGCGTCCTGTGGTTTAAAACAGTCTATGCTGCCTGTTAGGGCTCAGCACCGGGTTCTCCCGTGTGCTGCACTTAAAGCGCCAAATGTATAACTAATAAGGACTTAGAGATCTAATTACAACGTCCTATTATGTAAATCGATTTGTGCTGCTTGTTTGAACTTAGCACCGGACTCTTCCGTGTGCTAGGGCTAAAGTACCAGTTGTATCACTGGTAAGGACTTAAAGATCATGGAGCTGCATTCAGCTACATGGGAAGCACTTGCTTGTTTACAAAATTAGCGTCTGACGTCAGACGCTACCCTGACGCACGTTTCGTCACGTGGGAGTCACTTTCTCAAAGGGGGGAAGGCGATCTCCTCAACGGTGCCTCCTATTTATAATAGATCAGTAGTCATGGTTACCCTTTGCCTTTGTTAGCAAGTGAAGGGGCAATATGTATAGGTTTGGTATGACAAATCCCACAAAATTACAACCAGGAACAGATTCCGATTACTTTTGTTGTATTTATGTCTGAATTGCATATATTTGATATGTATATGTTATTTAGCCAGTTTAATCTGGGGTGATGATATATCTTTAGATATAATTCACTATATATCAATGGCTCCACATGTTTTGACATACAGTATGTTATATCTTTCTTCCCTGTGTGGAGTCAGTCTCCTATTCCCCATTATTTCAGAGGGATATCTATGGTTTTTCATGCAGAATCACAACAGAAAACTTTAGGTACTATTTACATTATAACTCTATCATGCTACAATAAGGTAAATCCCTATATCTTCCACTAAGTTTATAAGATCCTTATTAAATAATTGTTTCCTCCATTGTCATTTTTAACAAAGATATATCTTCCATATGGTTCCTCTTTTATTGTTATTCATACAATAGATTATATTTTATATAGATCATGTAATACAGAGTAAGTGTTTAGCAATAATAGTCATTTCTGATTTTAGTAATTTCTGACAGTTGGAAACTAAGGTTAACACCCTCCAAACTCAGGCTTAATTAGCCTCAAATTTAAAATGATTTGTTTTGGCCAATTAGGTCTGTGGTGCAAAGCAGGCTTGGAAATGTAGTGCATCACTGCTATGTGGCAGGATGCTGATGGGGGGTGGGTGGGGCGGGGGAATCAGATGCCTTTGTAGACAACCCCTGGAGATGTCAGCATAATCATTAGAGGGAGTTTTAGATATTATAAAAAAATTAAAAAAAATATAAGATGTGCTGCATACACATACTGTAGGCTGCTTCTTGCCTATAGTGCAGAAATATGTTAATCCAGCTCACTTAGATATGCCTTTAAAGAGGACGGAACTTTAATACTATGGGTGATAGATCAGTGGGAAAAATGACATATAGCACAACCCTTATCTTCTCTGAGACAAAACATTGTTATGTGAACATTCCAGTTCATTACAATGAGAGACAGACGTGGTTTCCAAGTGATCACATGTATTAATATTTCAAAAATGCATTCAAGCACTATTTCATGTGTTATTATCACAATATTTTCCATCATGCTCAAACAACATTATTAACATCATTTCACATACATATTTACTGTCCAAAACATTGTTATGTGAACATTCCAGTTCATTGCAATGAGACAGACGTGGTTTCCAAGTGATCACATGTATTAATATTTAAAAAATGCATTCAAGCACTATTTCATGTGTTATTATCACAATATTTTCCATCATGCTCGAACAACATTATTGGTGATGTTTGTTAATACTCACGAAAACTATACATTGTAGCACTGTTCAGTATTACCATTCCCCTGAAGGGGTTTTAACCAAATGGCAGGATTTTTTTTTAAATAATGAATTATTGCTATAAGTATACATCTTGCTACATGCACAACAGCAATGTCGGGGGCGTACAGGATGAGTGTATACAAGATTGCCCTTGATGGAGGTCAGTTTGCTGGTGCTCCATGTGCCTCTCCACAGACTCCTTATGTGTTTATTGACCTTCCTCAACAGCTTGAACACATAAGTGCAATCCCACTTGTCATGATTTGTCCCCGAATCCCCATGTTCCTGTGCCTCTAACATTGTGTTTCTTACATGCTCCCTGTGACAAAACAGTGTCTTGCCTGTACTATCTAGTGATATACCATGTAGCCACCATCAGTGTCACCCCCTCCTCTGTTTAAGGCCTGATGCTGCCCATGCTGACATTTTTCACACACCAGTTTCTAAGACCCAAGGTTCTGGTGTAGATAACATACCTTCCCATGGATGTGGGTAGATTATCTGTGTCAGTAGTGTGCTGTGGTAGTGATCAATCGTGTTGCTGAGTAATACTTGGGGTGTGTTTATCCCTTTAATTGTCAGTGCATTAGAGCATTTCTTGTGGTCCCTGTGTGTTTCCAGGTGGTATTATCCTCTTGCGTACTGTGTTGTATACATTCCCCTGGTAATTGATATATGTAATGTGGCAGTGTAATATTGACAATGGTTTTTATTCAAATATATATGATGACTCAAATTAATTAATGAATATATATATATATTTATAAAGTCCAAATTTGAGCCTCAGCAAGTGTTACGCATTATATCTAAGGAAGTTACATGTTTTTTTCCTGCTATTAAGTTGTCATATTTGGTGTCTTTAATTGCTTTATGCGTCTTTCAGCAACACTTTTAATGAGGAGTCCAAGAAATTATAAACATTTTTTTTTTGTTTTGGCCATTTGTTCCTTGGGGGCTGTTGTGAAATTCATTCTGATGCATGTAGATGCCTTCCCATGCTTTTAAAGTACAGTGGTGTGTGTTTAATTGCTAATACAGCTATAATAAACGTTTGAAAAAGCCTCTACCAATCCTATTTAGTACTCTTAATATTTTTGTCAGAAACTGGATAATTTTTCTAGTATGCAGGCTAGACCTACGGGTCTAATAGAATATTGATTTTGTGTAACTTTATTTGTAAAGCTCTCGTTTTGTTTGAGATGTCCAAAAATTAATGGAGAGGTAAGCTGTGAGTTGCGTCTTTAGCTGGCCTGTAGTGATTGTGAGAGGGGAACTCGTAATTGGAATGCAAGTAGCTAATAGAATATGTGACAATTTTAAGAGCGACTTTAAGTGTGAGTAACATTACGATCTGAAAAATTGAATAGGGCCCTATGAGTATAATTTAGAGCCCTATAAAAATCAAGTGCTCTAAGTTAGGGCATTGCCGTAAATCAGCTGCGGGTCCTTTTTTTCCTAAGCTCTACACTAATGTAAATTTTTTGCTCCCTTTGGTTATATCACGCACCAACAGCCATAAATCTTGCCTTAGCCACAAAAGATTTTGGTGTAGGGAGTAGCCAAACCAAGATGTAATGGATGAGACACGGGTCTAGGAGCCAATAAGAAATGAGAACTTCATGAATATTATAATGAGTGGGAAGTGCCTACAAGTGCCGTAAATAGGCGGTGACAAGGAAACAGAGATATATATGTAAAGTAATTGTTTTTTTATTTATTAATATATTTTGATATTAAAAAATTATATTTATAACTTCAATAATTAAAGATGTTAAAATATGATATATTTATAGACAATGCATTAGAGTGTTTGTTCCTAGGCAACATGATTTAGTGACGTGTATTAAACCCCGGAATCCTGGGTTGTGAGTTACCCTGGATTTTGTATCCTAAAATGGGCTTAAACTAACATATCATATTTTTAATTATTTAATTTAACTCAACTGTTAATTACTCTGGGTCCTTTTTACGTTGACTAATCAGTAGAATTAACAACAATTAGAAATAATACTAGGATTTTACTGATAAAAAATTAACATATCTTAATGCTGTATGAATGTGTTATATAGCACAATATAATTTATTAAAGGGATATCTAAGTTCGCTGTATTATCAATGCATCTGATGGAGGAGAATCTTTTGTGTATGGGTCATATGGAACATATGTTGATATTATATTGTTAAGTATCAAATAACGTTGAAATTTCATAATTTTGTAGTGCTGCTTTGTATGCTATACTGTCACTTTAAATGTTTCTGGGGGACTCAGCAAAGGCTTGAAATTTACTTGCAAGTGTTCTATGCTACCAGTGAATCTTTATTCTGCTTTTTGCAGTTACGGCAGTGCCCTGATTTGTGAGTGATCCGTAAAATCTTACTAGCATAGGGTTTGGGTGTCAAAGTCTAACGGAGTAACTCATAATTTATTGTCAGTGCAATATTCAGTGGAGAATATTGACTTGTTTTTCGGCTTGATTGCAAAGTTCACTTGTAGCAGTGACTCGTAGGAGTTCTCTCACAATGTTTTATGGATGGGGGATTAACCTAGCTAGACAGGATTTCCTGTGTTGCTACGGCACTCCTAATTGGTTTTGCAGAGATTTACATATGGCCCATAGTCCTCAGACTAACACAAGCGGTATCATCTGATAAGTATTAACATGAACCCAGGATGAAAATAATAAACTTGCAGCATTAGCGTACTGCCCACTCCGTAACTGATGATAAACCCACCCAGAATCATGGATACTATATATAGTTGGTTGCCTAAAAGCAGTAGGCACTAGGCTGGGCTGTGACAACTGGATGGACAGCTGGTCATTGTGTACAAATAGCTGTTGTTGTAGTTTCTAGATTAAAATGTATGTGCTGCTATTGATGTACAGTAGCAACATGGCTGATGTAATGAACACAGGAAAATATGACTCACAGGCTCTCATTTATATTACTAGGGCCTTACCAGCTCTAGTGGGACTTATTATCAGTCAGACAGATGTTGGGATCTGCTACGCTTTAATTGTGGTTAATGTTAAGAGGACAAGAGAGTAATCCATTTCCCATTTGTATGTGGTCGACCATGTTGCCATCTTGAAGGGTAGGGTAGAAGAGAGCGCACCACTACATAGTGCAGATCATTCACCGAGTTGACCTTAGTATCCACATGCAGACGTTTATTACAAGGGACTCTCACCTGGATCAACTGAGGGAGCTGCCATGGCAGTGAAGCGCCTCTATCTATTTGTGTCTATCTCTTTGTTATACATACACTATACAAGCTAAGAATACATCATCTACATCTGTTTTTTTATAATTCATTTGATTTGAAAATGTTTATGTAGAATAAATAAAGAATATTTTATTTCAAACTTATCCATGTGGTTTATCACTAGGTGGGATACGTCCACATCAGAGGAGTTAAAAGATACCATCCACACATACGAATATCACTTACTGTAATTCTATCTGGGCATTGCATGCTATAAAATAAACCATAACCAGGCTAAAGGAGTAAAGTCATTTCACATACACTAGTTGCATAGGTGTGCATGAGATTTGACAAGGACCAATGAGGCGGACCAGAGACTTTCTTGGCAATTCAACCCTTTCAAAAACATACCTCATAGTTCTTTGAGGTTGATCCAGGTGAGAGTCTATTGTAATATACGTCTGCATGTGGATACTAAGGTCAACTCGGTGAATGATCCGCACTATGTAGTGGTGCGCTCTCTCCTACCCTACCCTTCTTGTATTTTCATATTTTTTGAACACTGACGGAACAGTGTCATTACAGAGAGCAGCAGAACTCAAAGTGCATGAAAGATCTATCATAATCATCTGGAAGATACCCAAAAAATACTGTTCATATAGAAGAGCTTCTGGAGCGCTAGGTTATCTACTGGGATCAACCAATCCTGGTATCTATTATATCATGTTGCCATCTTGACTGCTTCTTGACCCTGGGCTGCATAAACTCTCCAGATGACGTGACAACACCAGACATTTATTACTTTAGATAAACAAGAGATGTTATAATCAGTACCTTTCTGGAATATTCAGTTCTCTCAGAAGGTCATAAAATTCATAAGACTTTCACTTAATGGCAGCAGAAAATACCAGATGAAAAGATCAAACAAGTTATTAGCAATGGGACAGCATTGGTTGTCAAAGAGGGCTGGTCCATACTAAGGTATCCGTTTTGGGGCATTTGTTAAATATCTGTGTAAGAAAGAATAAAAGTCAATCTGTCTGTGCACTAGCCAAAGGTGTGTTTCATTCTGAGAGAATAATAATCCTTATTACTGGGATTATTGCTGTCGAATCTGCATTGGACAGTTGGTAATCTTTGCATCTTGGCTCTATTGATTCCTGGGGTTTGCTGGACACTGTGGTTGCTGTGAACTGGCTTGTTTCTATTCTTGCTATTAGAGATATACAAAGGACCAGATGATCCTATGGGGTAGGTTTGAACTAGGTTCCTGTCAAGTCCAACAGAAGCCATAGTTAGTCACATGAACCCAAGATGAAAATAATAAACTAGCATCATTCGAGTGCTGCCCACTCTATCACTGATGATAATCCCAACCAGAATGAAGAATAATATTTATAACTAGCGACTTGCCCTTCAAAAAATGACGGACAATAAAATGTGAAACCATGGCAATGCTGTTTGGCACACAGTGTTAAGCTTTTTATACTTTATGGACCTTCTGCGCTCATTGCAAGCCTCTCGTGTACTTTTGCTCCTCTGAGCAGATAAATATGTCTATATTTTTAATAATCAATTCATTAGTTACTTAATGAATTTATATACTTTACCTATTTGTAATTAATATATCCATCAATCAATAGGCTGAAGAGCTAACAATCTGTTTTAATTTTCCTGCAGCATATAATGTCCAGATGGACTGTTGCTGTCCTGTGGAGATAGTTTTCCGAATGTCCCAACTGTGCATTGGAAGTAGGCTGCGTGCGCGAGGGCAAGCCGTTGGTTTATTTGTGTAAAGCACTACTGTAGATGTGTAATGTTGTGATTTATAAGTCCGGAGTGTAAAGTAGCATCGTTTGTGTATGTACTATGCGGTTTGCAACTATTTGGCGTCCTTTGTAGTAGTGTATTTTGTACCTCGTCCGTTCCTGTGTGAAAGCGGTACGCAGTTGTCGGTGTGTTGCACTGTCCAGAGTCATGTAGCCTTGTTTTAATTTTTTGGGGCCGCCATTATTTTTTCTCGCTTAGGCGTTTTTTGAGTGCCAAAACTCTTGAAAATCGACTTAAATTCGCGTTCCACCTCACTCCCAGATGTCCTGGTTGTTCCCCCGTGCGGTGTGTGATGTTTTTGTTGTTTTTTGTGTTTAATTTTTGTGTTTATCGTGTTTTTAGTTTTTCGCGGTTCGGCCGCTAACTTAGTATGTTTCCGACCAGATATTTTATTTTTTCTAAGTCCCGCGTCTTGTATTGGTTTTTTTTCTAAGTTGCGCATTCGTCAACTGCTTGCAGCCTAACAGCCTTATTAAATTGTGAATCGGGCAATTGAATAGGGCTCTATATAAGCACATTTTTTTTACAGAAGTGTTTATTTAGTGAACTTCTATGCAAAAGCAAGTGTTTGTAGGCTAAGTCCTGTGTGTTTCATTGCCTCCAATGCTCGCCTCACTTCGCTATGCTCGCAGGCAATGAGCGCCTTCGGCGTTCATCGGCCAAGTGCTGGGAGTTGTAGTGCCTTCAGCGCTCATCGCCTAAATCGTACGCACCACGCAAAGCGTAACAACGTCTCGTAGTTCGACAATTATAATATGTGATAGGTTGCCTAAAAGCAGTAGTCACTAGACTGGGGTGGCAATCAAATAATCTCTGATTGAGATACTTTAAAGTGCTCAGACTAAATAGTGTGCACTCTATACACAAAAATACATTTTAAAGTGAAAAAATTACTGAAGTATTTAATAACAATTATAATCTCTTTGAATGAGCCCAAATCCAATTCAAATTTTTAAAAGATGGTAACTTTATAGTTAAGTGTCATAATAATGATGCTATAGCATAATGGATATCAGAAAAAGTCAGGGAGGCTGCCCACTGATGCATTTTGCTGCAATATCTTTCTCAAAGTGTCTGCCACAAGATTTTTTTTTGGGCTTTAAAACAAAATGCTGCAGTTCACCCACCTGGAACTAGAGTACAGTATAGGGTTCTCACTGCTCACTCTTCCCATGCGTTTCCTGCATGTAGAAGAAGGACCTGCACCAGAGGAGCATAAGTAAGTTTATACAATATATTGTTTTTTCGCTAAATGTATTTGTTGTAAGGAAATATTGGTAAAAAGAAGCTTCTCAATAGTATTTATTCTTGGAAGTAGGTTATTTATTGATTATAGGTAATCTGTCTGAATGGCTATTAATACTGTATGATTATAGTTATTCCTGGCTTCATATTTATTTATGTATTTATATTTACATGTATCTATTGTTATGCTAATTATGGGTAACCCTTGCTGACATATATATATATATATATATATATATATATATATATATATATATATATATACTTCCCCTGGCTTCTAAACTGCTTGAGCGGATTGTTTACAATCGCCTCACTCAATTTATTTCTTCCAATTCCCTTCTTGACCCCTTCCAATCTGGTTTCCGTGCCCAACACTCAACAGAAACAGCCCTCACAAAAGTCACCAATGACTTGCTAACTGCCAAATTAAAGGGTCACTTCTCAATTCTAATTCTCCTGGATCTTTCTGCAGCCTTCGACACAATGACCACCCTCTTCTAATCCAAAATCTCTGCTCATTTGGCATCCAGGGCACAGCTCTCTCATGGTTCACATCCTATCTAAAAGATCGTACATTTATCGTCTCCTTCTCTGGCACCTCTTCTTCACCTCT
This sequence comes from Discoglossus pictus, assembly GCA_027410445.1. Taxonomy (NCBI): domain Eukaryota; kingdom Metazoa; phylum Chordata; class Amphibia; order Anura; family Alytidae; genus Discoglossus; species Discoglossus pictus. The sequence continues at coordinate 87,902,946 of CM050167.1, forward strand.
CCCTCTGTCTGTTGGCGTTCCCCAAGGTTCTGTCCTAGGCCCCCTCCTCTTCTCCATCTACACCTCCTCCCTTGGCACCCTCATAAAATCCTGTGGATTTCAGTATCATCTCTATGCAGATGATACTCAAATCTACCTCTCTGCACCCGATCTATCCCCCTCTCTTCTAGCTCATGTTTCCAACTGCCTCTCTAGCATATCCTCCTGGATGTCTACTCGTCAACTCAAACTCAACATGTCTAAGACTGAACTCCTAATCTTTCACCCTCTACTACAGCTTCCACTCCACAAATATCTCTCACTGTTGACAACACCATCATCACTCCCACCTCCCAGGCCCGTTGTCTTGGGGTTCTACTGGATCCCGCCCTCTCTTTTATTCCTCACATCCAATCGATAACAAAATCTTGTCAGTTTCACCTAAAAAACATCTCCAAAATTTGTCATTATCTTACACAAGACACAGCTAAAATTATAATACACTCTCTCATCATATCTCGACTTGACTACTGCAATTCCCTCCTTGCTGGCCTACCCATCTCTCGTCTGTCTCCCCTCCAATCCATAATGAACGCCTCCGCTAGACTCATCTTCAATACCAAACGATCAGTGTCTGAAGCTCCTCTCTGTCAATCACTCCACTGGCTTCCCATAGCTTCCCGAATCACATTTAAAATCTTGACCCTAACACATAAAGCCCTCAACAACAGTGCACCCCCTTATATCTCTGCTCTTGTCTTTAAATACTCTCCCAACCGCCCCCTTCGTTCTGCTAACGACCTTCTTCTTTCCTCCTCTCTCATCACCTCCTCTCACTCCCGTCTTCAAGACTTTTCTCGTGCTGCCCCTACTATTTGGAACTCCTTGCCTCGCTCCATTAGATTAACTTCCTGCCTCAAAACCTTTAAAAAATTACTAAAAACACACCTATTTAAAAAATCATATCACCTTCAGCCTTTATAATTACAACTGCACACTCCACAGCATAATAACACTCCCACCCACACTCTACAGTACAACACACAGACCCCTCCAATTGACTAAACAAATTCCATTCACATTGCCATTTTGTAGTTGTCACCCTCTTGTATCACACCTAAACCCTTAGGCCCTCATTCAATTGCAATTTGACCAATTAAATAGGTGTCTAAATAAGCACATAACATATTTTTTAAAGAAGTTTTTAGTTAGTAAACATCTATCCAAAAGCAAGGTTTTCACTAACTAAAAACTTATTTAAAAAAAAATATGTTATGTGCTTATTTAGAGCACTATTCAATTGGCCAAATAGCAATTGAATGAGGGCCTTAGATTGTAAGTTTGCGAGTTTTCAATTGTGTGTCCATGTCTTGGAAACAAGCACTAAGTGCATTTGATTATATGCTCAAAAACAGGGCCCTCCATTCTTTATAAGGTGTTAAGTTTGTTTTTTGCCTTGTACAATACCACTGTACAGCGCTACGGAATATGTTGGCGCAATATAAATAAAGACAATAATAATAATAATAATATATGTGTATATATATATATATATATATATATATATATATATATATATATATATATATAATAATTTAGTAATTATTAATCCATATATATATATAGAATAATAATGAGTATTGCAATATAATTTGATACATTTTGTATTGGACAAACGTCTTATTTATAATGACGAGCTTTCGAGAGGCTTAGCCTCCCTTTATATATATATATATATATTGTAACAGAATCATTGATGGAGTATACGTGGGAGAGAGACTGAGCAGAGCCCTGTGTCCACTAAGGGAAGAAAGGGTTAACACAGCAGGCTAATCAAGCAGGCCAGCTGGGTTCCACCTTTAAAGGTATGATTAGCACCCAGCTGAGAGGGAGAGCTCAGTCTGAGCTGGACAGAGGACGTCAGAGCCTGCTGTGGAAATCCCCTGCCACAAGGGAGACTTGATATCCCCTAAGCTATTGTTTGGACTTTTGTTTTGTGTGAACTTTGACTTGCATAGTGAGGAAACTACAGCCAAGAGTAAAGTCAGTGCTTCTATTAGAAGCTAGGATTTTGTTTTGCACCATTTAAGTTGTTTTGCTACACTCAAATAAATACTGCTGATATTTTAAAAAGGGCTCCTGAGTACTCCATTGTGGTGCCGGACACAAGGGCACGAACCCTGAGTGTAAAAGCAGGGTTATCACATATGATGGCAGTGCTGGGAACTGAACAATGGAGGAACTAGTGAAGGCCCTAATACAAACCACTGCATGCCAGCAGGAGACTACTCAGCAGATACTGAGACAGCAGGCCCAGGCAGCACAAGTCCTGGCGGAACAACAGGCCCAAGCTGCAGAAGACCGAAAGCTGCAGCAGGAAACAAACCAAATCTTGCTAGCCCAGCTACAGCACCTGATACCTGCAAAACCTACCCCGATGCCGGAAACCAGTGGAAACATCAACCCAAATCGGTTTCTACAGAAAATGAACCCGGATGAAGATGTGGAAACATTTCTCCTGACTTTTGAAAGAATTGCTGTCAGAGAAGCGTGGCCGCAAAGACACTGGGCCAGTATAGTTGCTCCGTATTTGTGTGGGGAGGCTCATAAAGCATATTTTGACCTGGACACAGAGCAAGCAATAGATTACGCCAGCCTAAAAGCTGAGATCCTGGCCAGAGCGGGAGTTACCAGAAGTGTTAGGGCACAGAGATTCCACACATGGAAGTTTGTGGAGAACAAGAACCCTCACGCACAAATGTTTGAATTGCTGCACTTAGCCCAAAGATGGCTAAACCCTGAAACTAATGGACCAGGGAGAATTATGGAACTACTGGTAATGGATCGCTACCTGAGGAGTCTACCCCCAGGCTTAAGAGAATGGGTGGGACAAAATGAGCCGGAGAATCCAGATGAATTTATTTCATTGGCAGAAAGATATTTGGCTATGAATGAATTTTCCTGTCCTTCAAAAGTGGAGACCTACAGTATTCAAAGGCGGCCTAATCACCCAAAGGCTCAAACCTCTAACTGCATGAGAAGGTCGGGAACCGGACAAAGACACCTGTACCCGGAAGTGAAAAATAGTCTGCTTCAAAACAAAGCACAAAGGGTGATTCCTGAAGAACCCTGGCAAAGAGGCAGCCCCGCAAGCATGGGGACGTGTTTTTTTTGCGGAGAACCAGGACACATAGCAGCTTACTGTCCAAGTAAAGAGGAACCCATGCAATGCAACATGGGAGAAAGTCCATACCACTGCAACGTAATTAACCTGGTGGGGGTGACAGAAAAGGCTCATCAGTTTACCAAACCCATAAAGGTTAACGGTAAAGAAACAACAGCCCTAGTAGACTCAGGAAGTGCTGTGACTCTTTTCTCAGGAAAACTCATAAGACACAGTGAAATAAAAACCTCAAGATGAGTGGGCATAAAATGCGTACATGGTACCGTCAATCTCTACCCTACCAGCACTGCAACACTGGAGATACAGGGGAGGAAGATGGTAATCACTGCACCCGTTGTAGCTACCCTGCCTTATCCGGTAGTACTAGGCAGAGACGTTCCCCACTTCAAAGATCTTCTTCCTACTGATCGATGGGAAAGCAGAAAAGAACCTGTGGAGAGTTTCCAAACTGCTAACAATTCCGTATGTCCACATCTATCATGCTTAGAGGATGGCACGGAAATACGAAAGAAAGCCTTTGAAGAAGCTTTAGCCTCAAGCCGAGATAAGGAAAGGCGAGGGGCACACAGAACAGGTCCTACAGCTCATAATGATGAAAGAGAGGAGGAAACAGAAGAACCTGGAGAGGAAGAGCTGACTCCACAGCAGTGCTTCCAGGACAATAATAATTTTGCACGAGACCAGGCTTCGGACCCAATTTTGCTAAATGTACGAAATGAACTATCAGAAGTAAACGGTGTACCTGTGCCTGACAGGCAAAGGAGACAAGGACTGTATTTCATTTTACTAAATGATCTGTTGTACAGAATTGTTCCCTCATGGACAGAGACACTGGAGCAGCTCCTAGTCCCTAGAGCACATAGAAGGAAAGTCCTTGACCTGGCTCATCATAAACTCCTTGGGGGACACCTTGGAAAAGATAAAACACTGGGAAGAATCCTGAAACAATTTATCTGGCCTGGTATACATGCTGAGGTAGCCCAGTATTGTGCATCCTGCCCAGAATGCCAGATAACTGCCCCTCGACCTAACCTAAGGGCCCCATTGATACCCTTGCCCACAATCGAAGAGCCTTTTGAGAGGATTGCAATGGACCTGGTTGGCCCTCTCGAAAAATCAGCCAGAGGACACCAGTTCATACTGGTAATACTGGACTATGCCACAAGATATCCAGAAGCGATACCACTACGCACAGCAACCTCTAAAATATAGCTAAAGAGCTCATACAGCTGTATTCTAGGGTAAGGGTACCCAAGGAAATATTGACTGACCAAGGGACACCCTTTGTGTCTAGATTGATGAAAGAAATGTGCAAGCTCCTACAGGTGGAAACACTAAGAACCTCGGTTTACCATCCTCAGACGGATGGATTGGTCGAGCGGTTTAATAAAACCTTGAAGAACATGCTCAGAAAGGTTGTAGCCCGAGACGGGAAAGATTGGGACTTACTTCTACCCTACTTGCTCTTTGCAGTTAGAGAGGTCCCGCAAGCCTCCACAGGGGTTTCCCCTTTCCAACTCCTCTATGGTCGCCATCCCAGAGGCATACCGGACATACTACGAGAAGAATGGGAAGACAGAGTACTAGTTCTAGTACCCACGGCCAAAAGCAAACTACTGGTCAGATGGCAAGGCCCGTACGAAATTATTGAGGCCATAGGAGATGTGGATTATAAAGTGAGGCAACCAGAGCGACGAAGAACAGAGCAAATATACCACGTAAACCTGCTAAAGCCTTGGAGAGAGCAGATAGTAGAGCTAAATATTTCTTGTCTTGATAAGGAGTTGGATGATGTCGGAGAAACTATTCTGAGCACAGAGACAATGCAAGTAGAAGCATTTGTGTCACAGGATCTGTCCCCTGAACAGAAGGAGGAAACGTACAAAGTTATAAACCGAAACAGGGATGTCTTCTCTACACAACCAGGTCGCACCACCGCTATTTACCACAATATCATCACTAAGCCTGGGATCAGGGTAAGGATGAAACCCTATCGAATACCCGAGGCTAAACGAGAAGAAATAAGAGCAGAAGTAAATAAGATGCTAGATCTTGGGGTTATTGAAGAATCCCAAAGTGAATGGTGTAGTCCTATTGTGATGGTCCCAAAACCTGACGGCACCATCAGATTCTGCAGCGACTTCCGCAAATTAAACTCTGTATCTGAGTTTGACGCATATCCCATACCTAGAGTGGATGAGTTGATAGAGCGGCTTGGGAAAGCAAGATTTTTAACGACCCTGGACTTGACAAAAGGATATTGGCAAATTCCGTTGACACAAGCAGCAAAAGAAAAAACTGCCTTTTCGACCCCAGATGGGCTCTTCCAATATAAAGTACTACCATTTGGACTCCATGGAGCTCCAGCCACCTTCCAGAGACTGATGGACAGGTTATTACGTGAACATTCGGAATATGCTGCTGCATATTTAGATGACATAGTAATCTATACCACAGATTGGGAGACACATCTTCCAAAGGTGGAGTCTGTGTTAGAAACCCTAAGACGGGTAAACCTTACAGTGAACACTGCGAAATGTGCCATAGGACTTAGTGAAGCCAAATATCTGGGTTACACTGTTGGACGAGGAATGGTCAAGCCGCAGCTCAACAAAGTTGAAGCAATCCAAAACTGGCCTCGCCCACTGAGAAAGAAGCAATTAAGGGCCTTTTTGGGAATTGTGGGCTATTACAGGAGCTTTATCCCACATTTCTCCACAAGAGCCACCCCGCTGACAGAACTCACTAAGAATAAGGCACCTGACGTAGTCAAGTGGAACAAGGCCACTGAGGAAGCTTTCGAGGACCTAAAGACTACACTGTGTCAAGGTCCCGTTTTAATAGCCCCTGATTTCGAAAAGGAATTTATCCTACAAACAGATGCTTCAGGAGTAGGACTGGGGGCCGTATTGTCACAGGAGGTGAATGGTGAAGAACATCCCGTCTTGTTCCTTAGCCGCAAGTTGATGCCACGGGAACAGAAATATTCTGTGGTAGAGCAAGAATGCCTGGCCATAAAATGGGCCACGGAAGCCCTCCGGTATTACCTATTGGGAAGAAGGTTCACCTTGGTCTCGGACCATGCCCCTTTACAGTGGATGCACCAGAACAAGGAGAAAAATTGCCGCGTGACTACATGGTTCCTGTCCCTACAACCCTTCGACTTCCGTGTTCTTCATAGAGCTGGCAGCCTTCATGGCAATGCAGATGCCCTATCCCGCATACACTGCCTCACGCCGTTGGCCGCTCAACCCCATAGTGTCGAGCTGGGGAGGGGGATATGTAACAGAATCATTGATGGAGTATACGTGGGAGAGAGACTGAGCAGAGCCCTGTGTCCACTAAGGGAAGAAAGGGTTAACACAGCAGGCTAATCAAGCAGGCCAGCTGGGTTCCACCTTTAAAGGTATGATGAGCACCCAGCTGAGGGGGAGAGCTCAGTCTGAGCTGGACAGAGGATGCCAGAGCCTGCTGTGGAAATCCCCAGGTACAAGGGAGACTTGATATCCCGTAAGCTTTTGTTTGGACTTTTGTTTTCTGTGAACTTTATCTTGCATAGTGAGGGAACTACAGCCAAGAGTAAAGTCAGTGCTTCTATTAGAAGCTAGGATTTTGTTTTGTACCATTTAAGTTGTTTTGCTACACTCAAAAAAATACTGCTGATATTTTAAAAAGGGCTCCTGAGTACTCCATTGTGGTGCCGGATACAAAGGCACGAACCCTGAGTGTGACAGCAGCGTTATCACAATATATATATATATATACACACATATGTATCATGGATTTTGCCAGGGCCCAGCAGAGGCATCAACATTTATTTTATCTAATTAAAAACTAGCTGTGTGACTTTTTTCCTGATTACTTAAGCTCTTAGTTAAACTAATTTTTTCCAAACAATTTCTGGTCTCATTGTACATTGGCCCTTTAACTCTCATAATTAGTTTTTATGTGTGATACAAGTGATCATTATATGTGTTTGTGTAACATATGCTCCCTGCCCTCCCATAGAAAAATATAAATAATATGTTCCACCATCAAAAACATTTAAAAACAAGTAATCGCTTGGCGTGTGTATGATTAGCTATATGTAAAAATGGTGAAAATGTATGTGATTTGCTCACATAGTGAGAGAAGGATATATATGCACAGAAAAGGGAAAAATGGGTCCACACCTTGCGCATAAACTTACAGGGGCTCCTCCACTTTACTGCCCAGGGGCTCCAAAAAGGTAGATCCATTATTAATGCCATCTCTGCCAGGGAAAACAACATAAGAGTTTTGTTTCTAAAAAGTTTAAATGGACAGTTTGTTCTAATAGATTCAGGGTTAAAATAGTGAATATCTGCCAACAAGACCTGCCAACTAGATCTGAGCCATTGGTTTATAGTTCAGTTTATATATTTTTGACATAAAGAGTCAGAGGCACTCAATCTGAGAATGAACAACACCTACGTAGGTTTGTTTTATAGGTCTGATTACCTACTCAGAGAGCAGTCTCTTTTAGTTCACTTCTGCCCTTCACATGAAGAAATATCCTGTAGAGTATCAGTCTGGTCTCACTCAAAAGAGTAATGCAGCCCCAAAATACCAAGTAATTCTACGATGAGCAGAAGAAACAGCAGGTAAGTTTTGGCCTCTCTTATGTAGCTACATTCAATAAGGCACAGTGAGCCCCCTGTAACTATTGGAGCCCCATATAACTATTAAGGAGAGAAAAACTAAACAAAAAGAGTCAGATGCACTCAATCTGAGAACGAACAATACCTAAGTAGGTGATAGGGGCCTCCAGGTGTGAACTCCTTGCTCATTGTGCCTTGGGGATTGAGCAAAAGGTTTATTGTATGTATTTCTAGTGCTGTTATGATCTTGCTATGTATGTTGTAATACGGTGATGCCTGAAGCATGTGTGTCCAATCAACTATAGGTGTGTTTCTGCCTAGGGTCAAGAGACCCAGGCATAGGGCAGCACATTCTTAGGGGGCAGCAGGCTGCGTGAAGATGGGTAATAGTACATTGAAATATGTTTGTATATGCATAGATATATCTATATGCAGATGGGGTGTGCAAATGAGGTGTGGGGAAGAGCACAAATCTGAATGGCCTACGACCACATAAAGCCTAAGTACGCCCATGCAATCAAATCTATTTAATGTTATTACACCATCTAGCGATAGAAATAATGAAGCAATGTTATGTTGTTAAGAATATGCATAGCATGATATTATGCTTAATTTTGTCTGAAGCATCTCTATTAGGGATGCATCAGATTCTTAATGATTCTGTAAAATCTATTGGCCAATATTTTTGTGATTATCTTTATATTGATGATGGTCTATAGTTTATATATTTCATTTTGTCTTGCCCTGGTTTGGGAATTACATTGATGTTGGAGCCTACCTTCTTGGACAATTTCTTCTGGGAGTTTGTTACCTTGTGTTAATGCATGAAAAAACTGTTAAATGTGGTATTAACTGTTTGCTAAGTGTTTTGTAATATTTTAAGATCGGAAACTCATCTAAGCCTGGGGACTTTGTTAGCTTTAAATAATTGTATTGCTTGTGTAGTTTCTTCACTAGTGATCTCTGAGTTAAGGATATTTAGTTCTTCTTCCTACTTAGTTTTGAGACATGCTTCTTTAAAAATACCTTTCAGCGTTCTATTTCTCGTTCACTTTGTATAACTTTCTCAGCATCATTTAGTTTTACATAGTAGTCTGCAAATGTGTTTGTGAAGAGGATTAGTAGTAGTAGCAGTATACGGTTAAAATGACATGATAATATTTGTTTGCTGTGTTTTGTGTCTTGGTTTTCTTGCCAACATGGGTCCCTATTCTATTGCCCAATTCATAAATGTATACACTCTTAAAATCACTCTTAATATTGCCACATATTCTATTAGCTACTTGCAATCCGATTATGAGTTACCTGCCCACAATCACTATAGGCCAGCCAAAGACGCAACTTTGGCCCTAGAACTCAATTGGTTTTAGCACAGCTCGAATACCATTAAGGTTACACAACATCGATGTTCTATTATAAGCGTAGACCTAGCTCTCAAATATAGTTTTACCCGCAACTGAAAAAAGTATTACGTTTCTGTATAAAATTTAAGTAAGAGATAGGACTCGCAAAGGCTTTTTTAAACACTTATTATAGCTGTACCAGCAAATAAACACACAATACTGTACTTCAAAAGCATGGGAAGGCATGGAAAGATAGCAGAACAGGCTCAAATCCACAAATATGCAAAAGAACCTTGGGATATGTAAACAGTCAAAGAAAACAGTGAACAAGAGGTGTCAGTTTGATTTTTAGATAAGATGTGAACCAGTTGTGTCATGGATTCCAAGATTGTGGAGAATTAGGGTAAGTAGAGGCTGGTCAACAGTATCAACGACAGCAGAGAGATCAATGAGAATTAGGATAGAGAAATGATCCTTTGACTTTAGGGTGAACAAGTCATTAGTGAGTTTTGTTGGAGGAGGTCAATAATAGAGTTGGATGAAAGGAATTGGTTTAGGTGGTTGTAGATGAGTTGCTAAAGCAGTTTTGGAGAAGTAAAGAGATAGGGCGATAGTTGCAGAAGCTGAGTCAGATGAGGGTTTCTTAAGAAAGGGTGTAATTATGGCATGTTCTAAATATGATGGAAGCTTGCCAGTGTTTAGCAAGAAGTTGAATTTATGTGTGAGAGCTGTAAGTGGGCAGGTGGGCAAGGTGTAAGGTGAGGTTGATAGGACACTAAATACTTCATCCTTAGTTACAGGATCAAATGAATCAATAGTAGATGTTGGATTGGGGAAAGGCAAAGGCAGAATGTTTTTGTTTTGTTGAGAGGAGGGTGTGTTTGAGCCACATTGAGAGGGGAGTTCCTTTCGGATGTTGTCAATTTTATTTTTAAAGTGGCTGGCAGAGGTCTTCAGATATGAAACTGGAAGGGGCAGGAGGTTGGCTGGGCAGAGGAGAGTATTGAATGTAGTGAATATATATTTGGGGTTTGAGGAAAGAGTTGATGTTAACAATGGCAAGGCTGAGGGCAGTAAAGTAGAAGCAAAAAAAATAATAATAAAGGAAGTCTGCTGAAGTGCAAATTTTTTGTAAATGTGTCTATTACCATAAGATCTCTATGCAATGTCGTGTTGAGCCACCAGCTCAAGGTGTGATTTTTAATTAGTATGCTATGTCTAATTGTATAGCTGAATGATCTGACCTACTCCTTGCATGGATGTCTGAACTTTTCAGGGGACTTATGATCACTCCGCCTATAAACTGCTTCCCCCTATGAACTGGGTATCCTCTAGGATTCCCCCTTAATATCTGTTACTCCCTATGAGCCCAGGTATCCCCTGGATTCCCCCTTAATTCCTGCTATGCCCTATGAGCTAGGTTTTCCCCCAGGATTCCCCTTTAATTCCCACTACCCCCTCTGGACACCCATGGTAATCTAAAGTATAGACACAACACACAGCAAACAAATATTATCATGTTACTTTAACCGTATACTACTACTACCAATCCTCTTCACAAACACATTTGCAGACTACTATTTCAAACTATATGATGGCAGAAAGTTATACAAAGTGAAAGAGAAATAGGACGTGGAAATATATTTTTAAAGAAGCATGTCTCAAAACTCGGTAGGAAGAAAAACTAAATAGCTGCAACTCAGAGATCACAAGTGAAGAAACTACACAATCAATACAATTATTTAAAGCTAACAAGGTCCCAGGCCTAGATGATGTTCCAATCTTGCAATATTACAAAACACTTAGTGAACGGTTATTACCACATTTACCAGTTTAACATTTAACAATCCCTATGTACCCCTAATTGTACCTAATATTAACCCCCTATACCACGGGGGCCTCAAGAAACCCCATTTCCTACAGCCACAGGGGTCCCCCAAGGTTCCTAACACTTTTGGGGAGACATAAGGAACCCAATAGCGCTTAACACTAAAAACTGAGTGTTAGTGGCTCAACTATGTGTCAATCATATTTCAGCCACTCAATATTTTGTATTTTAATTACTCCCACTCCATGGTTATATTTTAGATTATAGAGGCTCCTATGGTAAAGGGCCGATAGGAAATCCCATGGTTATTCTTTAGTTGGGGGATACCCAGGCTCATAGGGAGTAGCAGATATGGAGAGGAATCCCAGGAATCCCCTGGCTCATATTAGGTAGCGGTCAAAAATGTCCCCACTTAAATCCCAACAGCTCAGGGCTCTGATGCTCCCGTCCCCTGCTCTCTGCAGTCTGCTCTTGTGTCTGCTGGCAGGGGGAGGAGCCAGCAGACAGGGCGTTCATTTACCGCTCATTAGAGGCCTCAGCAACTTGCAACTGTCCATGTGTCTCTTTCCACCATCTCCCCCCTGTCCCTTCCCTGTGTTTTTCTCCTCTGTGTCTCCGCTGAATCTTTGAGTGGTTTTATTTTCAAAGTCCCGCATGCCTGGCATTGTTGGTGTAGGTGTTACTGTCTTTGCTGTTGTGTATTTTCTAAGTCTGCGTGCCTGGCCTTGCTGAGCCTCGTTTTCATCTTGTTACAGAATTTTTACGTTTTTTCGGCTGCCATTTTTTTTCTCGCTTCGGCGATTTTTGATTGAAAAAAATACTAAATATGCCTCAAACTAACTTGCAACCTCACTCACAGGTTCCCTGGCTCTCCCCCTGTGGTGTGCGTGAGTGTATAAGTGAATTTGAGGCATAATTGTGTGTTTTCGCATTCTTTTCCAGTTTGGTGTTTCGGCTGTTAAAATCGTATTTTTTGCAAGATCATGCCTCAACGGCGCGCCTCGCTTCACGAGGCTCGCAAGCTTGATGACAACTTGCAGTTTGACAACTATTATATGTGATATATGTCTATATGCCAACTTATGTATAATGTATAACTTTATATCAGACTATGTATTCTTCTGGTATCAACAATATCCTTAAACTGTATCCTGATTTGTAACGTTTTGCACTTTCACTGTAATATGTCTGTAAAATTCCTTAATGAAGTTTAGTTGGTTATAAAACATATTTACAATGGATATTAAGTTGTTCGGCTTATTCTGCAGAGCTAAAATACAATTATTTTTCTCAATTTCTGCTTCTGAAGGTTGTTATGCATTACTTGTTTTGTAACGTCACTTCAAGCCCTTTCAAAATGTATCTGGTTGCCAGGTTCAAGCTATTATCTGAAACTGGCATGCACAATGTGTCCACTTTTTAAAGGCTAAAATAAACTGTACGATAGGATGGGCTGTAATGAGAACAAATTTAAGCAGAATATAGAGTAGTTCTCTCTTGTCCAGCTTGTGGTAGCAGTTTTTTTCTCTACTCATATATTTTTACTTTTTCTCTCCACTAGGTGTCAACAGATTACCAAAATTGCTTTCTGGATTGCTATGACACAGTAAAAATAACTGAATCCAGTGAACATGAAAGCTTTTGACAGATCTATACAGTGGAACCTCCCATATTTATCAGCCCCTATATTCGTCAAATCCAATATTAGGGCCATATTCAATTCCAAGCCTACAACTCAATCGCAGACGGCCGAATGTCTACGGGTGTGTTGCGGGCTCCCGCTCGTCTCCGATTGCGATGCTATTCAATTGCTCAAGCCCATAAGTTACTGTCCCAAAGCTGAAACCGTAAACCATGCAATGGGCTCGTAGTAACTGTTACTATTACGGCAGTAAAACATGGAGGTGACATGTCAATCAATTAGGTTCGGGGGTCCGATATGTGATCAGACTCTCAAACCCACAAAATAATTATGAAAATGAATGCCAATACTGTTCTAGTCCATATGGGTGGCCTGATATGTATTAACTCATTGATACCCAAGATCGATTTAAGCCAGAAATGAAACATAAATTAATTTTAATTTCCTGACAATTTGCGGGCTTGCGACTGTTGTGCAATTAATTCTAATGTCTGTCATCTCTTTCCCCGTTATTTACAGTGCAGTAGTGATTTTTTTATTTGCATTTACAGTGCTACAAATAGGTGTTGAACCTCCTTGCAGGTCCTCTCTAGCACTCATAGGATTTTCTCCTTCATTTGCCATTTATAGGTGTGAAAACATTTGCAAGCTTGGGGAAATTGAGCAATTGATTGAATTGATTTGAAACTTAAAGAAAATGATGACTTTGATTGGTCATCCAATCATTTTACACACCTTGGTATTGACTTTTCACCATGCTGGCATAACATAATTAGGAAGAATTTTAATAAAACATTCAATAACATTAGGGAAGTTTTAGAATCCTGGCGTAAGTTGAATTTGACCTGGATTGGGAGAGTAACAGCGATGAAAATGTTCGTTCTACCCAAAGTTTTATATCTATTCAGATGTATTCCAATGAAGATTTCCAAAGAGTTACTCAAGAGATTTCAGGTCATAATAGATAAGTTTATTAATAAAACAGGTAATTTTTTAATTAAAAATCAGATTTTAAATATGAATTATGGAGAAGGGTGTTTGGGTACCCCAAAACCTGGACATTATTTCCAGGCAACTGCGTTTTTTCATGTTGTAGGATTAATTGTTGGTAATCCTGAATTGAAATTTTCACAAATAGAATATACTCAGGCTTTAAAAATAAGGCTTGAGTGTACTATTTGGAGTAACACAATGGATAAGAAAGGTATTAGCGACTGTTACCAGTCACTAGATTTTGTCTAAGAAGCTGGTTTACTATAAATAAGAGATATCATTTAATTCCCTTTCCTTCCCCGATAATTACTCTATCTACATTGCAGAATAAAAAAAGCCATAGAGAGAATATAAATTGGGCACAATGGAATTTAATATCGGTAAGAGTTGTTTATAGGAATAAGGAATTTGAACCCTTTGAAAATTTAATAAGGGAAAGAGGTTTACTGACTCATTTGTGGCTACATTACAATTCCTTGAAGCAACAGATAGGAATAACAATAGGCAAAATAGTACATAGAGAACTTACTTTGTTCGAAAGGAAGTTGAGTAAAGGTGAAGTTAATTTCAAAATTTCCAAATGTAGAGCCTTCTTGCAAACTGCAAAGCCCCCTGGGGAGGAGCAATTGTCTTTTCAATGCACAAATGATGTTTGGTTTAAAGCACTTCAATTTGCTCACAATAATTTAATATGTGTTCCATTTAGGGAAGTGAATTTTAAAATCTACCAAAGATGGTATTATGATCCAATGAAAATATACAAGATAGTACCAGAACAGAATAATCAATGTTGGAGGAGATGTGGACATTTAGGCACGCATTCCCATATGTGATTGTTTTGCCCAAGGATACAAGTGGTATGGGCAATGTGTATTTTAAATCTTTCAACTATATGTAAAGAGGTTGTATCTATGTCTACTGAATTAGTCTTGTTTAATATATTTCCATCTCATTTAGATGCTAGTACCAAAGCGGTTGTAGTAAATGTATTATTAGCGGCTAAATGGTTAGTAGCATTGAAGTGGAAGGAGGGAATTATGACCACTTGGAACAAGATTAACAACATAACAGAAAGGAATAGGCAGATTGAAAGAGATTTACCCCGAATTACTATAACTAAGAGCAATAAGGACAAACTCAAGTGGAAAAAGTGGGATGAGCATTTTTTTTGCGTAGAACAGGTGGAGATCTAAGGGTTATAAAGAGAGCTTGTGTATCAACAGCTATTTTTGTTAGAGTACTATTGTATTATGTATGTATTATTGTATTATGTGATTTGCAATGTGGTATTTATATGATGTGTCTGTACTTTTTTATACTATTCTAATAAAAATAAAAAAAACAGACATAAACAGACAACATTGGACAAGTTCTTTGCTAAATTGAGTGCTAGTGAATCATCAGTTAAGTGACAAAAAAGACATTAAACACCAGGATTGGAGTTACCTGATGTTTTAATGGAAGGTGACTCCTTTTCTAAACAATAATTACTTTGCTCTTTTCAACTTCTACTATCATCACTCCTCAGTAAACGTAAAGTTCTGGTTACATTTCTATTTATGTATGTATCAGATTCAGGTCTGGGAAGGGATTTTTCCAATTTTGTTTAATTACTATGGAAAAAATGTATTCTGTAGTCATCCGATTCAGTATCCATCTGTCCCTCAGGAATAATTAAAGAGGTTCCACTGTACTTCATCTGAATTTTCTGAGATGTACAAACCTGTAGAGTGGTTCATAGTTCTTACTGAAAACTCCTTTGAATTCGTTTTACTATTTTTCAATTATTGTTAGTAAGTGCGCTCTGCCATCATCTGCCTTTTACATTTTCTGGAGGGGTGCCAGCCATATTTTTATTTCTCTGTATTATTTATTTGTTATAATCTGTTTTGAGAAGACCTATGATTTATTATGTAGAGTGGCTTGATTTGAGCTGTTCCATGGTTCACCTCCTGTCCTCTGGCACTTTCAATCTCCCTCCATTCCAGCTTGTCTGGCTATCGATGGTGCCTCTCTTTCTCTCCCACTCTATCTCTGATTACTCCCCACTCTCAGAAGCTGGAAGGCTCGGTCAACATCTCTGTCAACAAGCATTGGTATCTTATATAAAAAAAGGAAAGAAGAAAAGAAGCAACTGATAGTATAGAATGGCGACTAATATAAACTAGGCAGATAATGTATCAGATGAACAGAGGAATATATGCTAACTAGCGTATTGCCCATCAAAAAATGACGGCAATGAGATGTGTATGTTTTTAAAGTTGTTTAGTTATTAATATACATATGGAATTGTAAGGTAGCTAATGTTGTTTTGTGTGTACTACTGAAATATAGAATTCAAATTAATAAATGAACATACGTATTTTTATGCATTGTGTTGAAGAGCTGGCAATCTGTGTTGATGTTGCTGCAGCATTAGTGGTGTGGAGGTGCTGTGTAAGCGTGATGAACGTGTGCAGTATAATAGTGTGCGTGCGTGAGCCGAAACCATTAACGTAGCTGTGTACTTTCGCATTAGGCTAAAATGGCGGATAATGTGTGGTATGCGTCTTATCAGATTATCCGTAAGTGTTTTTGATTTTTGCGATGTCGTAATGTGTGTTATGCGCCTTTGCGGATTATCCGTAAGTGGTTTTCGTGGTGAGAGTGCTGTAGCCTTGTTTTCATTTTGTTCCTCCGCCATTTTTTCTCTCGCTTAGCGTTTTTTTCAGTGTCTAAATTTTTTTATTTTGAGGTAAATCAAGGTGTAACTTGCTTTTTTGAGGTCGTGGATGCTCCCTCTTGCTGTCGGTAAGGTTTTTATGTATGTGCTGTGTGTATTTATTGTGTTTTTTTTTTTTTTTTATGTTCGCGAGTTGCGGCCATATTTTTTTGCTACGTTGCTACGTTTTAACGGCTCGCTTTGCTACGCGACGCTCGCCTGCAATGAGCGCCTCTGCGGCGCTTATTGCCAAAGTGCTACGGTTTAACGGCTCGCCTCGCTGTGCGAGGTTCGCCGGGCAATGAGCGCCTGCGGCGCACATACGCTAAGCCCGCTAAAGTACTACGGTTTACGCCTGCGGAGCACATACGCTAAGCCCGCTAAAGTACTACGGTTTAACGGCTCGCCTCGCTGCGCGATGAGCGCCTCAGCTCATATATATGACCACATCGATTATCTATAAAGACAGCCCATTCCTGGTCAAGGACATATGATTGGCTCAATTGAAAACAATGAGGGGCATGAGGGAAAGACCACAGCCCTGTGTGCAAATCAACCAAATATAATGAACATTCAAATATGCAGCTATACTGCTATGTCCCAAAGGCAAAAATCAATAGTCTTCAGATCTAGGCAAGTACTCCCAAAGTTGTATGAAACCCCTGCGTGACTAATTAGAATTCCCACAATAGGGATATAATGGAGAGGCAAATACCCTCCTTAATGTTTGATTGTAAGAAATATAAAGCAGAGGCAAATTAGTTATAATACATAGTGCAGAGAAAGAGCGGACTGTAGAAATCTCACAGCCACTCAGCAAATTAAGGGAAAGATCCCTAGAGTGCCAATTTTGATAAACCACAAAATAAGCTGTCTCCTACCTTGAAGCAGTCATACCGGGAGAAAGTGCCTGATACTGAATTGGAACTGCAGACACATCCCAACACAAACCAAACGCTGCACCACTCGTCAGTGATGTCACGAGCACGCTACCAATGCCCGCGCATGCGCAGAATAAGGTCAGTGGATGGAAGAGCCCTAGCGCATGCGCACTACAACCCAACGCACGTTTCGCATCATAGTGCTTCTACTAGGGTGTACATTGGTATCTGCTTGTAGTTATTTTGCACAGGCTGTTCATCACCCACCTCTCTTTCTCCCATAGCGACAAAGAGCCTAATAAGCTAAATTTCTCTGTTGTGAAAGGTAGAAATCTGATGTATATCTCCAATGGGTCCTTTCTAAGTTGCCTATTTTTGCTGGATGAAAGGAAGCAAGTCAAGGATACCTGGGTAAGTCCTTCGTGCCAGGATGTTAAAACATCCTCAGCTCAAATATGGAGAAGTGATACAGCTATGCTAGGCAATACCCCAGAAATGTGTATTTTTTCCAACAAGATTTGTTGTTAAGTTATTATTGTTCCATAGCCTACAGCTTACTGGAAAATAATGTTTTTAGCAATCTAAATAGGCTGGTATGTGTATTCCTGGATTTACTATGCCCTATTTCCTATATGAAAAATTGAGATCAGAGCCCTTCTCACCTTATCTCAGCCACTTGAATATGTGTGAATATTTAATTTATAAATGTATTAATGTTTTGTCTTATGTTTGGAGATAAAACATGGAGACAAAATGGGAGTTGAGAACTGGAAGTGAAAATGGAAATAAAAAACAGAGCTAAAGCTGGAGAGTAAAAGTGAAGATAAAATTTGAAATTAAACAATTGGAGCTAAAAACTGGAAATTAAACCTGGCGATAAAACTGGATACAAATCTTGATAAAACACTAGAGTTACATTTTGAAATAAGACTGATAAAACTATTGAATGAGATATTTGTGAAAAATATGTGAGGCATGTTTGTATTTTTTTATGTGAGAGTATAGCAGAGGTATCCCACATTGGGCAGTGTTCTACACTGCTGTTTTGAGGAAGTTAATTCACTGATCCCTTCAGTTGCAGTATATGTTGATTTTATTGTAGGTGTGTGAAGGGTTATTGTGCATATTAATGTTATTGGGGTGCTTTGGGCCCAATGAAAAGGCAATAGCGATTGGGAGGATCCTTGAAAGAGAGATGATCATTGATATGTTAAGTTATTGTCCTCCTTTAGGAATCATACACATCCGTGGAACAGCTGGCCCTTCTTATATAAAGATGCTGGATGGATATTAGTGAGTTTAGCATATGTTATATATTAGGGCCTCATTCTGTCTTGTTTTTTCCTGCTTGTTCCTCTATTACTTTGTAACTTATGATTTGCAGCTGTTCTACTGGACACCAATCACACCAGTGTCTTGAGGATATGTAAATGAAAGCACAAAAGGGAAGGTGTGGGTTTACAGTCTTTTCGCCGGTGATTCCACTGGACTTATTACTTCCCCAAGTGGCATGTACATGGATATTCTAGCTTATTAAGACTAGCTTTGTTGGTGTCAATCGGCCCAACTGCTCCAGTAATTAACTATTGGTAACAATTAAATAATTGGACAAAGGATGTCTCATATAAATCCAAATATTGTATTATTGACATATTAGAGTTTGTATTAATAACCAAATTGGTGTATGCAACTTTAAGATAAAATATTACAATATAAATCAAGTGCGTTTCGTCTCTAGACTCTGCGGTTTCCTCAGTGATATAGTCCTCCAGTAAACCAAGAGTAAAATATGTACTAGGAAATATGGAGTGACAACACATTGTGCATATTAGTGTTATTAACAGAAAATAAGATGATTATCTACGTTGTTCTATACAACTTATTTCTCTATATTTTTATGTTGAATATACTGAATTTTTTTTAATTCTACTGACAATATGAAATAATGTGAAGTGATATAAAATGAATACTGAAGAATAGTAGACCATTATTACGTGCAAAGTTGATTATCTTACTGCAAACTACAGCATTACTGCTGATCTCTAGGATCTTTCAAATTATCAAATATTTGTCCTGAGTATGGTTGAGTAAAGTACATATGTGTTCCCATTGGAACGTCTAAAAAAAGTCAAAATACGTATTTCCTGCTCAGAATTCCAAGAAGTACAACACTGCATCCCGTGAACATGCAATTGAGCCCACACAGGCTTCACACTTTAGTCCAATGCCATTTTAAACATGGCTCCTTTTAAGCGTATGTGCCCAGTGTTAGAAATCTTTAAAGCATGACATAGCATAGATTGTGCATGAGTTAGAAGACCTACTCATAGACTATTAGCCACATCATCATTTAGCATATGGAGGGCAACAGAGTGATAGAAGCTCTCCAAAGTACAATGCTACAGTAAATAAATAGTACACTTCTGTCTATATATATAAGGCACAGAGGAATATTTTCCCAGTACGAACATTTTTTTTTTCAACAAGGGGTTTTATTACTACAGCATATAATCAATGTTAGCAACTGATATACTTATCATTTAGTCATTGGTTAGTATACATCTGCAATAAGGCGTATATTTGTCCATTTGGGTGCCTTATTCTAAAATTAATATTGTATGCTAAAACATGCTCAGCTGAAGCCAATGCTCCTGCCTCCATGGAATAACTGGACGTTCTGGCTGTGAGAACAATAGAATATAAATTAATAACATTGTATAATCATTTGACCTCTGTGCGTTTCAATATAACTGACATCAAGACGTTAAGAATCAGGATGCTTCAATTATTTGCCCTTGTGTGGAGTTATTATTTGCTACAAATGATCATTGCTGGCTTCTATGGAGGCTATATATTCCAAGGTCTTAATTCCCCTAGATGTTGAAAGGCTGTCTCATTAGCCCTAATTACATGCTTGCTAGTATTTTCTGAAACACTAGCTATCTTACGCCACTATCCCAGTCCTCACTATCTTTTTCTAATTAATGTATTGCAGCCTAAGGCTTGCTGTATTTAGCAATTCTCTGTTGGGTGGAATGTTTGTGTAATAAATGTTCTGGGTGTTGGGCTAAGATTGTAATCTTATTTGCTATAAGGAAAGTTAGTTTATGGTCAAAGTTCAAGTTTTTCACGCCATTCTTGTCATGCTTTAAGGAACACCTGGTACATGTTTAGCTGCATTATGACTCACATTATGGGTTGTGGTTTCTTGCTATATAAGCTGGTCTGTATGTAGAAATTAACCAAACAACTTGAGATGCAGCCACATTAAAATCCCTGTTTGTTGAAAACCGTAGCCCGTTATATAGCCCGCAAGACTTACAGCCAAGTCCTCTTAAAGCTACCCATGAACGTTTTGCTGGTTAGGTGCGATAAAACCCTACGGGACGTGGAAATTTGAACTGCACGCCCGCAAATCCTTTGATCTGTCAAGCCCGTAACTGCTACGTTCCCAATTTTGCTATTAAATTGCAACGAATACACTGGCGTTCAACCCTGTAACCCATAAATGGAGCCAAGAAGCAAACTGGTGCTAGAGAGGATCTCCAAGGGGCTAAAAGTTCTATCCGTAGCACTGTAAATGCAAATATAAACACACTACTATACAAATCATGAAAGGGAAAGTGATGTTAGGTATTAAAATGAATAGCAGAACATTCTCAAGCTCATAAATCTGCAATGTAAAATACTTTTATTTGTGTTTAATTTCCATGTTATCTCAATTACCGGAAATCAATGTGTTAATACATATAATTGAACTCGCATGTAACAGAATATCATATTTACGGATTTAGCATTATTGCATTATTTTTGGAATGTGAGTCTGATCGTAAATCCAGTGGCGGCTGGTGACTTTTCAAGTTGGAGGGGCGACAGGGCGAAACATAGCCACTCCCCCTTTTTCAAACCACACCCATTTTTATAACTCATCCCCCTGACGTCATAATGACCTTTATAAGCCCCGCCCAATGACCTTATGCTTGTGAAGCCCATTGAAATACATGATCTGCAATGCAGAAATGTCAAGAAGTAAAGTAACAATGTGTTAAATTCATTGGTATACAATATAGATTGAAAAAACTCATGTGACAAGACTACAGCAATATCATAATTGCACCTATACGTATTAACAGAAAAATTAAAGGAGTGACACCTACCATTAGTCGGCTCTTCTTCTCAGAGTATTCATGTTCATTAAGTTGACCAATGAGTAGAAACAAATCTGCAGCCACATAGGGTTTGCACCTGGGGTTGAAAGAAAACAAGCAAATCAATCAGACCATTCAAGAACAAAACCATACTTTCAAAACCTTAAAAGACCAAGTGGAACCATATAGGCCCCAAACATACCTTAGAAGACCAAGTGTGACTATATAGGCCCCAAACATACCTTAGAAGACCAAGTGTGACTATATAGGCCCCAAACATACCTTAGAAGACCAAGTGGGACTATAGGCCCCAAACATACCTTAGAAGACCAAGTGTGACTATATAGGCCCCAAACATACCTTAGAAGACCAAGTGTGACTATATAGGCCCCAAACATACCTTAGAAGACCAAGTGTGACCATAGGCCCCAAACATACCTTAGAAGACCAAGTGTGGCCATATAGGCCTCAAACATACCTTAGAAGACCAAGTGTGACCATAGGCCCCAAACATACCTTAGAAGACCAAGTGGGACCATATAGGCCTCAAACATACCTTAGAAGACCAATCAGCACTGCATAGGCCCAAACCAGTGGATCTTGGGATTCAAGAAAACAACAACATTTCACTTCTGTTTAGACCACACAATAATCAATGTCAAACAAACACGTTGAATTAGCATATGGATAACCATATGAGCAGTAACGCCACGCCAAGGCTTCAACAATTGTTACTGACCATTCACACACCTTTCATAGCTCCTTCAATATGCACACCCACACACCATTCATACTTTCCTTACCACTAGTTATTTTTGGTAGTGAGGTGGTGCCATTTCTGAGAACTTTACGTACCCTTGAAGGTGCCTCCAATTCCTTCAAACCAATGCATTTAACCGCTACAGGGCCATGGTGCTTTTTAATTACTTTTTTGATCCTCTTCAATGTGGAGAAGCATCTTTCTGGTTCTTTAGTAGTCTTCGTTGTTGTAAGCAGGATTCCTTATAGCTTCACTCACTCTGTTAAATTATGTAGATTAAATTGATGCTAAAGTTGCTGCAGAGCAACAGTACTTGTACAGACATGGAATTCTTGCTTCCTGTACACAAGTGACAGCTACCCTTGGAAGTGCCTCCAATTCCTTCAAACCACGCCAAGGCTTCAACAATTGTTACTGACCATGCACACACCTTTCATAGCTCCTTCCATATGCACACCCACACACCGTTCATACTTTACTTACCACTAGTTATGTTTGGTAGTGTGAGGTGGTGCTGCTTAACGCAGTTTATCTTTGCACACCTTGGGGGTATGCATTCTTCTTTGCTTCAATCACTTGTATTTTAATTTTGCACGGCGATCTTTCAAAGAACAAAACTTCTCAATGGTTTTTTCATTGAAGTGTGGGATCTCGGAAATCAGTTGCTTTTCCATTGAGAGCATCGCCAATGCATTCAACCGCTCCAGGGACATGGTGCTTCTTAAAAAGGTTTTTATCCTCTTCAATGTTGAGAAGCATCTTTCTGATTCTGCAGTAGTCATTGGTGTTGTAATCAGGATTCTTAATAATTTTACTGTCTCTGTGAAATCATTCTGCAGATTAAATTGATGGAAAAGTTTGTGCAGAGCAACAGCACTTGTACAAGTATGAAACTCTGTCTTCCCATACAGAAGTGACAGCTCAGTGCGTAATTGTTCCTTCTTCAGTATTGGATATGCTTGCACGGTGTCTTCCAGAGCTTGGGTTGGAAAGCAAGTGCCATGGGTTTTATACAAGTCACTTTGAACAAGTTTGGCACTGACTAGGTGATTTGAAAATGAAAATCGTTCTTTTGCATGAACCACCACTATGTCACATACCTCTCTTGAAAGTTGTCTCAAGGTTGAGATCTCCGCACTCCGTCTGTTGACTGTTAGATCGCTTGGCAAACTTGCTTCTATCTCTTCCACAGAATTCCGGATTTTCTGGATGCTGGCGACAAAGTCTTCTGTGACTTTTTTGATATAAACAGTATCCGTGTCTCGCTTCTGAAGCTGACTATAGAGGATGTCTACATGTGGCATTAT
This sequence comes from Discoglossus pictus, assembly GCA_027410445.1. NCBI lineage: Eukaryota > Metazoa > Chordata > Amphibia > Anura > Alytidae > Discoglossus > Discoglossus pictus. The sequence goes on from CM050167.1 coordinate 87,926,331, forward strand.
TAAATGAAATAATTTAAGGAAGTAAAGGAACTCCCTGTCTTCCAGCATTCCAATGAAACCTGCGGCTTCCCGTATAGATGTTGGATCAAAGTTTAGACATGCTTCAATTGTCTGGAAACACTCAAGTAGCGCATCTCTGTTCTCGTAGATCACGTTCACGGTCCTAACGTTGAAGTTCCATCGTGTCGGTGCACCTCTTGGAAGTCTTCTACCAACTACCTCATCCAGAACTCCAGTCCTTTTTGGAGAGCGTGAAAAAAAAGATGGTATGCCGCCTATGTTTGAAAAAAAAACTCTAACTCTTCCAATCCTTGAAACTGCTTTCTCCATTATTAGGTTCAGTTGGTGAGCATAGCAATGGACGTAGTGTGCGTTCGGGTACACGTCTTTTATTTTTCTTTGAACTCCTCCTTGATCTCCACGCATCACACTGGCACCATCATAGCTTTGAGCTATGAGTTTCTTCTTGTCTTCTGGCTCTGGGAGAACAGTATTCAGTGTTTCCAGCACAACAGCAGCAATGGAGTCTGTATCCGTTGATTTCATTTCCGTGAAGCCATCAAATCTTTCCACCACTTGATGCTTCTTGTCAATGTAGCGATAGACTACAACGCACTGTGTCCTAGCGGAAATATCGGTTGTTTCATCCGCTTGGATTGCCACAAACTGGGCTTCCTTAAGCTCTTGGTGAATCACTTCCTTTATAACTTCATGCATGCAGTCCAGTAGCTCATTCTGCACGGTTTTGGAAGTGCCCTTAAACACAGTTGCAGTCTTCAAATGCTGTTCCATTGCACTATCGATACTGCCAACCAAATCCACCAGGCCTCTAAACACTCCTGGATTTAGCGATGTTTCACTCTCGTCGTGTCCTCTTAATGCCAGTTCAAAGGCGCCACAAAAGCGAACACAATCAATTATCTTCGAAAGGATGTACCGGTTCTTAGCCACTTCTTCGTTGTGTTTTTGAATGCTGACTTGGTATCCTTGGTCCAGTTGAACAGCAATGTTCGCCTGTCCAAGCATCTCAAACTTGATCCTGTTATCCAAGTGAGCTTTAGAACTTTTGTGTTTTGCCAATTTGTCAGCTAGATGTTTGACGTCAGTCACTCCAGTTTTGGTCCAAGCAGCGTCACCACCAAATAGGATGCATGGGAAACAATATAAGGACTTCCTAGAAACGCTTCCAGAAAGCCAGTCGTTCTTCTTGTACCATTCAGTATTGAAATTATGGACATATTGCTTCCCTCTATCTCTTGCGATTTGCTGCAGATTTATCTCTGGTTGGTCAGCTCCTAACCGTTTTACTTCCACCTTCTCCTCATAGGTTAGGGTGGCGAAAGGCTTCACAAGTAGAGAGTCAATAGTATTCATTTCTGATATTGATACCAATAAAAGAAAGAGATCACGGTATATTAATTTATATTATGTCACAAAATTACTTAAAAATAACAGTGTGTTGATTTCATTGGTATACATTACAGATTGCAAACCCTCATGTGACAAGACTACATCACCATCAAATTTGCACCTATACACATGGACAGAAAATTAAAGGCAATGATACTCACCAACAGTTGACGCTCCTTCTCGGGGTATTCACGTCCAGTAAGTCAACCAACGAGTCCAAAGAAATCTGATTCCACAGATAGTTTGCACCTGGGAAGTTATAGAAAACAAAAAAAAAAACATTAGAACGTTTAAGACCCAAACCGTAACGTTTAAAACCTTAAAAGAGCAAGTGTGACCATATAGGCCCCAACCGCCGCTTAAAAACCTTAAATAACCAATTTTGACCATATAGGCCCCAACCGCCGCTTAAAAACCTTAAATAACCAATTTTGACCATATAGGCCCCAACCGCACCTTAAAAACCTTAAATAACAAATTGTGACCATATAGGCCCCAACCGCACCTTAAAAACCTTAAATAACAAATTGTGACCATATAGGCCCCAACCGCACCTTAAAAACCTTAAATAACAAATTGGGACCATATAGGCCCCAACCGCACCTTAAAAACCTTAAATAACAAATTGGGACCATATAGGCCCCAACCGCACCTTAAAAACCTTAAATAACAAATTGGGACCATATAGGCCCCAACCGCACCTTAAAAACCTTAAATAACAAATTGTGACCATATAGGCCCCAACCGCACCTTAAAAACCTTAAATAACAAATTGGGACCATATAGGCCCCAACCGCACCTTAAAAACCTTAAATAACAAATTGGGACCATATAGGCCCCAACCGCACCTTAAAAACCTTAAATAACAAATTGGGACCATATAGGCCCCAACCGCACCTTAAAAACCTTAAATAACAAATTGGGACCATATAGGCCCCAACCGTACCTTAAAAACCTTAAATAACATATAGGCCCAAAAAAAAAAAATAATAATATATATATATATAAATATATATATATATATATATATATATAAATTGATATCAATATATCACAATAAATAAATATATATATATATATCAAATTGTTATATATATATATATATATATATATTTATTTATTGTGATATTTTGATATTAATTTTTATATATATATATATATATATATATATATATATATCCAAATATATATATATATATATATATATATATAAAAAATTACACATAAATATACATAAACATATACATACAACAATATATATTAATTGATATTTATTATTTGATTAATTGATGTTCTTTATTACATGGTATATTATATTGTTCATGCATTTCTATTACACTTTATTTGTTATACATATTACAGTGCTATTTTTTGGCTATACATGTTACAGGATATTATCCTGTAACATGTATATCACATAAAATAGCCCTGTAATATGTATAATACATACAGGGTCAAACAAGTTCACACTAACCTTTTTTACCCTTACAGGCTTCCATACCTGCTTGCTGATTTGCTAATTTTTTAAAGACTCTCATTGGTTGAAATCGATGTCAATCAAAAATTTCAGCCAATCAGAGTCCTTCAAAAATTAGTATATATAGCAGACCGTGGGAAAAAAACAATTAATCGCGGGAGGGGCTCCTTGTAGGAGGAGCTCTTTTAGTGTGTTGGTTTTTTTTTTTTAGAGCGTCGTTTTTTTTTGTGGAGGCCTCTTTCAATGGGCCAGAATGGATGGATGGACAATGGCTTCAATCAAGATTGGATTATTTTTGATCATTGGCTTCAATCAACATGGATTATTTTATTTTTGATCATTGGCTTCAATCAACATGGATTATTTTATTTTTGATCATTGGCTTCAATCAACATGGATTATTTTATTTTTGATCATTGGCTTCAATCAACATGGATTATTTATTTTTCATCATGACTATATCCAGAGAGGACAGAAGGCCAACGCTGGAGGGGTCAATTTTACAGGTAAGTATGTGCTGTTGTTTATTTTATTTTTTATTAATGTTTGTTTAAAGCTGTTTATTTTTGTATACAAAGTGTTGTGTTACTAACTGTACTAACAATGTGTTTGCTTACTGTGTGTTTAATTGTAATAATGTTGTTACTGTATTTTTTTTTTCCCTTCCCTTATTTTTATTTTATCTTTAGAAGTGACGTGCACATATACATGCCTGTTACTTCTAAAAATGGAATAAAAATAGGGGGGGGGGGGGGGTAGGTAGTTGGTTCATCCAGAGTGGGGTCGGTCATGGTCAGGCGCCCATCGGTCGCCCATAGGCCACGACCAGGGGTGGCACAGGCCTCATGGGGGTGAACATCCACCCCCATGTGGCCTGGTCAACCCCGCTCACTGCCCGAATACCCGGGGTAGCATAGGCCGCATCGGGGTGGTGCCGGGGGCCCGGTGGTGATCGGGCCTCGGGGGTGGCATAGGGCGGCAACATGGAGGTCATCAGGGGTGGCACAGGCCTCATCAAGGGGGTGATCCGATCACCCCCATGTGGGCCTGTGCCACCCCGCTCACCACCCGACTACCCCGATCCCGTGATCGGTGTAATCCGGTGGTGGCATGATGGCATAGCTAGGCTAGCATAGGGCAGGCCTGATCGGGGGTGGCACAGGCCACATGGGGGTGATGGCTGGGGTCGTCGGTGGTAGTTGGTGGGTGGCTGGGTAGGTGGCACTTGCAGGCTAGGCAGGCATAGTGGGGGACTGGGGGTAACTGGTCACCCCTAACTTTTATTAGGGGCTACTAGGGGTTTTGGTTTGGCCAGGGGCAGGGCAGGTGCCAGGCAGAGGCAGGTGTAGAATAGTAGATTCAGCCAGGGAGGTCTCTCAGTCTCAGCGTGACCAGGGTCAGGAAACAGAAAGGGGGAAGGGACAGGGAACTGGTGGTTTTATTGACTGTATCAGTCAATCAAAATGTAAACTCGAGGCCCTATTTGCTGGCGGGCGCTCAGGGCTAACGGTCTGGGTGGGTTTAGATTGATCACTTAGTAACTGGACAGCCTTCCATCATTGATTGGTCAATGATGGAAGACTGTCATTTATTAATTGATACATTTATGACCGCCCATGCATATCGTCACTGTGATGGTGGGCGGCATGCATTAACGGTCAGGGGGGCCAGGCCAGGACTCATTGAAGAGAGAGAAGAGTCTAAAGGTTAGTGTACACAGTGTATAACTATTGTAATTTGATCACACAGGGTGCAGGCAGGGGGCGATAGATACACAGCATTAGTTAATGGTTATTTTAAAGTGACAGTGTCCCTTTTCTAACTTTACTTCATTTTTAATACTATTTAGACTTGAAATGATGATGTACACCTTATATTTATTTGTTTTTGGGTTATACTAATACATTGTTGTGTTTTTTTTATTGCAGGGTGAAGAAAATATTTGGGGGGGCGTTTGCCCTGACGCCCCAATGGACGGGCCGCCCCTGCGTAAATCGTAATTGAAGCCCGTAAGAGTTTGAAATCCAATCTCCATTTTTTAGTGACGTAATGATGACGATCTAATTTGCCATTGGCTCTGTCTATACTCGTAACTACGGGTTTGACTAATTGATCATATTCACTGCTGCACATCCAATGGCGCAAGAATGGTTTACAAGCTTGTGTTTTCGGCCCGTAACTTGCGACATGGTCTAATTAAATAGCTCTGTAACTCTAATGTGTCTGATAGTCTCTTTGTTTCCCAAGTGCTTGGATCAGAGAGGGAGATGCTGTTGCTAAGATTGCTGCATTAATCCCTGGGGAGACGGCACCTTTGTAGGTGATAGTTGAAGAAGACCAAATTATTCCCTAAAAATAAAACAATCATGTTCCAGTGGAATCTCCTCTGGAGGTGGTGGTAGCGTAGCTGGATTTAAAGCAGTACACACCTTCACCTCAACTTGGTATTTTTCACTTAGGATTGGTACTTGGCAAACCTCTCATTGGTAAGCCAATAGTTTCTCTAGTACTCTAGCAGGGTGAGGACAGAATGCAGGGTGTGGCGCATCCAAACAATGATTTTCTTTCCTAGCCTCAGTTTTTCTGTGTCTTTTATTCACAGAGCTGTTGCTGCCTCTGCTTGTAAGCAGGGGGGCATCCTGATACCACTATATCAAACCTTTCTGACAGACAGAACACTTGTCGCTGCCAGGTACCTAACTTCTGGGTCAGAACTTCAGCGGCAATTCCATTCTTCTCATGGATATACGATTCAAAGATCTTTGTTGGGGGCGAACATCAATCTTTTGTTTATTTGGGTGAAAGCTGCACTTTGCTCCGGTCCCAAGGTAAAATTATCTCAGCCTCCCCCCCCCCCTTTAATAGTTTCATAGAGGGGAGCTGCCACTGTGCCCTTATCTGGTATGAAGACACTGCAGATGCCGGCTGCACCTTGGAATCCTCTGAGCTGCTTTCGTTTGACAGCCTCTTTAATCAGACATATTGCTTCTTTTTTTTCTGGCAGTAGTTCCCTTTTTCTGGGGTTTATTAGTAACCAAAGAGCCTCTGATTCACTGTAAGTGCTCTCCATTTTCCTTTCCTGGATTTCTCTTATAGTTTCACTAATGCTGGTCCTAAAGAAGTGATTAGAGCTTGGTCAGCTACTGATTAGGAAGTCCAGTTAGTATGTAGTGGGATGAGGTCATCTCTAAACTGGAATCCATAGGACACTGCTTCACCCTTAAAGGGACTCAGTCATGTAGTTTAATACATAATGAAAGTAATGAAAGAAAGTAATGGAAGAAAGTAATAGTGCATAGGGGAGGTGATAGCTTAGCAGGTCCAGCTAGCACTATATAACATACAGTACAGTACACACTGTATAATTGGTAAAGAGACACTGCTATAGCGGTCCAATACAGCACTGTATATTTGCACACATCTACATACACCACCCCCTTCTGGACCTTGTTGGGGTGAAGGGGCCTATGTACCTCAATGAAACTGGGAGCTATACCATGCAGGGTCACACAAGATGGGCACATAATAGCAGAGAGGTCAGATAAATTACAGTCCACTGGAGAAGGATCTGGCAACCCACTTCAGTATATTTGCCATGAAAACCTTATTTTTTTAGCACACCCAGACACAAGATGCTCTTAGTGTGCTGACTTCAGTGGGGTCACAGAAAGTCAGACACGACTGAACAACTGAACACACACATATACCACATACAGAGCAAAAGAGGTTCAACTGGGCATGTGCACTGCATGAGGAGGAAAAATACCTGGATCTTGGTAATTAGATTGTGTTCGTGGATAACATCACAGTTGACAGAGAAACACACAGAAAGAAATCAGGCTGCTTACACCACTATATTTCTCTTTCCAAAAAGTGTTCTGAGAGAGAGAGAGTGCAAGATATACGTTACTGGGCGGGCTCAGCTTTGTGTACGTGCCTCTCAAAAGCCTTTCATTTGCATATAGCCACACTGATTCTACAGGTAATCTGAGTTACTTACAAATACCTTTTGAATTACTTATATTTTAAAATGGCTTGTACAGTAGACTCTCAGTTAACCGGCACCTATGGGGATTGGTAGATTCCAGATAAATGTAGTTTCTGGTTGCTTGAGAGGTACTATAAAAAGAGGCCTAGATTAGCTGCAAATTGAATGCTCTGCTAAGTATGTTTGTCAGTGAGGGCTGCTCTTTCAGCAGCAGCTTTCACTCCTCACTTACACACAGGTAATTTTGGCTGGAGGGTGCAGTGCTTAACCCGGGAATGTAACACTAACACTGCACTGGCTCATTCACTCATGTCTGTCTGCTTCCAGGTAAAACTTAATTACAGAGACGCACAGTGGATGACATCTAGGTGCCTGTGGCATTTGATGAGCCCTGTAAATTATTATTTTTATTTAAAGTACAGTATTCAATGTTTTCTGGTTGCTTGAGAATTGTGGTTGCTTGAGTTCCGGTTAACTTAAAGTCTACTGTACATAAATGTGTCGGGATTGCCTCTCTATTAAAACTAAATTGTGTGTAACATAACAGAAAGCCTTTAGACCTCAGATGAATCTTGGCCTACTTGCAGAATTAAATTAGAATCGTCTATCATTACAGTAATTTTTGTTTTATACAATCCTACAGATATTAAGCAAAAATATATCTGTTTAATATATGTAATATATTAAACTTACTCACTACTGACTTGAGATAGATCTAAAACTTCTTTTACCAGTGGAGAAAAAGGCTGCCCATAACATGTGAAATGTAAATATCTATGATCACTTACAGAAATATCCAAAACCTTTTGACAAAGTTAGCACATGAGCTCTGTTCTAAGAAGAAGTGTCAGCTGGATGCATCTCCCAATCAGAATCAAGGGTAGGAGCTGCAGCTGTAAGATTAGACTAAGATTGATGAGAGGAACCGTTCCCAACCATTTTAGCTTCAGAGTGGAATGAACTCCATTTAAAAAAAAAATCTTATATAAGGGCATGCCTTACTACCCATCCTGGAAAAACAAATTGCTAGGGATATCACTAAGTGTTGATGGGCCTTGCGGGATCTCCCCTAGGCTCAGGGGATCCATCAATGCCCCTGGAAATCCCCACTAGGCCCTTTGACCCAGGGAGACCTCCAGTGAGACCTTTCAAGATCCCTTCAGGTATTGAGGGTGAATAAAGACACCTGTGGGTCCCCACTATGCCTTCAGGGGGCTTGGGTGGCTTCCAGCTAGGTCAGGAAGCCCATCAAGGCCTTCAGGGATCCCCCACTAGGTCCACAGGGCCCAAGAAGAAATCCAGCTAGGCCCGTGGGGCCATTGAAGACCCTAGGCCCATGGGGCCCAGGGAGACTCCCATGACCACTACTAGGCTTGCGAGGGGTGCAATTAATCTCACCAGGCCTTGTTACAAAATATGGGGCCCATTTCCATGGGCCAAATAGATGAACCATGGCCTAAATCAAGAAAGAAGAGGACGGATTCTTCTAGCAACATGAAAATGCTTGCTTATCCAAGGCTGAAGATTGGGGACAAGGACGTGAATGATCCTTTGAGGACTTCCATGGCAAAGGGTTATTGTTAAGTGCCACAGAGGTCCTTTAAGGACCTCAGTGTCATAGGAACAGTTATAGGACTCCAGTGGAAGTGGGTTAATTTTAGGGGATAAGGTTAATGGACTTGACTCATAAATCAGTAATTTAAAAGATTTTAATGGGGCACTATTAATTGAGGCTTTCATGAGATCTCAAATGGAGCCCACAAGTTACTTTGCTATTCAATTGGCATAATTTTGCTGGCTCCGATTGAGTTACGTGCTCTGGGCTACGATTCATTGCGATCCATTGCGATTTGTAAAATCGCAAGTTAATGCCCTCCAAGCCTTTGATCTTTCACGGCCACAAGAGTTACGATTGCTAAGATCGCAAATTGCTATTCCATTGCTCAGATTTCCCATCGCTAACCACTCCATCAAGCCCGCAAATTGTAAAAGTCGATCCACAAGTTACTGGTACCAAGGAGGTCTCGCAAAGGGCATAATAACATGTCCGGAGCACTGTAAATGCACATATACACACACTACTGTACATTTATTATAAGGAAAGTGATGTTAGGTCTTAGAATTAATAGCACAACATTCTGAAGCTCACAAAGCGGCTCAAAAAAATTCTTTATTTCATGTTTAATTTCCCTGTCATATTGATCCTGGCAATCAATGTGTTAATACATATAATGGAACTTGCATGTAATAGAATATCATATATACACTTTATCAATTTTGCATTATATCTGGAAGGTAGATCCGATCGTAACTCGTAATTCAAGCCCGTATGACTTTGAAATCCAACCTCCAGATGTATTATTTATTTAATATATATATATATATTTATTTATATTTATATTTATTTATATATTTTTTTATTTATTTATATTTAGAGCCAAGAAACTACCAGGTCACAGAGTTTCATTATTATATCTATTTTATATATTTGCAATTTAGATGCCTGCCAAGTTTGAAATAAAATCCTATAACTTGTATGTGCTTATTCTGAACAATATATTGTTAGCGATTATCACAAGTTTGTTCCAACACAGGGCATAATAACTTATCTTAAATACACCATTCACATGTCTGATGCTTGTCTAACTAATTCCAAAATAGTTCATCATTCAGTCACAAATCTATTTTTTCCACATAGATCTTAAAAATAATGTTACAAAGAATGGAAGATTTTACGGTCGTTCTCATAATTACATTAATATAATGTATGCTTAATCAAAATTGAAATATGATGTATCCTTAATCAAAATAGAAACAAGTGTATCATTGAGAAATTACAATTTAGCCTTCTGCTGTGTACAAATATTGCGCTTATCCCTACGACCACCTCAAAACTTTATCATCATACCCACGACCCGCAGGACTTCACATGAACACAAAACTAAAATACACAATTCACATTGCGAGACCCGTAACACTTTGCAAAAATAGCACGAAAAAAAATACGTCCTGTAACACATACAAAAGGAAACCTCAACTTGCATAAAGAAAATTCCGAACCACAAAAAATACGAACTTAACAGCCGAACTGCGCACACCCAAAAAGACGAAAACCACACTTAATAAAAATAAAATAAAAACATCACACATAGCAAGGGGGAACATCCAGGACGTCTGCAAGTCATCCTACATGTCAATTTAACTCCAATTTCCAGAGAAAAAAATTAGTTGGCGAAAAAACAAAAATGAGGCTTCACTACCCCTAAACACGCAAAACTCTGCCACACACATACGACTTTTACACAGGACCGTACGACCTATAAAATACAGTATTACGAAGGAGGCAAAATCATCCAGACCCGCCTAACACATACACATTTTACACCACTAACTTGCACATACTAGCATTCACATTACAAAATGCGGATGTACACAGCTACACAAACGGTTTCCCCTTGCACACGCAGCCTATTTACACTACACACTTCACACATTGCTGACACTTACACCTCAGGTCACCAACAATGCAAATCTACTTTGTATGCTGCAGGAACATCAAAACAGCTTGTTAGCTCTTCAGCATATTGGTTGCTGCATATATTCATTACAAATAGGTAAAGTATATTAATTTCTGATTTAATTAATTATCATAAAAAAATACATATATAGAAAACTTAAAAAAACACCACAACACACGATCACAATAAACGGCAAAGTCGCTCGTTGCCAGCCACATGATGAGCGCCAACGACGCTCACCACGAGGCTCGCAATCAGCGCCAAAAGTCCTCACACAACCAAAACACTTAATTTGTGTGCGAAACACCATTCCTTGACTTACAATTCTATTGCCGTAATTTTTTGACGGGCAATTCGCTAGTAAATTATATAACAACTGGATTTAGTTTAGAGAAATACCGTATATACTTGAGTATAAGCTGACCTGAATATAAGCAGAGGCACCTATTTTACCACAAAATACTGGGAAAATGTAGTGACTTGAGTATAAGCCGAGGGTGGGAAATGTGCTGCCCCCTGTGTCCCTCTTGTGCCATCTGTGTCCCCTTCTTGTGTGCCCTCTGTGCCCCTTTCTTGTGTCCCCCCTCTCTCTCCCCTGTGTCTCTTCCCCCCTCTCGCTCCCCTGTGTCTCTTCCCCTACTCTCCCTCCCCTGTATCTCTTCCCCCTCTCCCTTCCCTGTCTCTCTTACCCCCTCTCCCTTCCCTGTGTCTCTTTCCCCCTCTCCCTCGTGTCTCTTTCCCTCCCCCTCCCTTATCACCCTCTTCAACCCGCCTCCTCAACCCCTCTCCTCATCCTCTCTCCTTATCCTCTTTCCTCATCCTCTCTCCTCAACCCCGCTCTTCATCCTCTCTCCTCAACCCCCCTCCTCATCCTTCCTCCTCATCCTTTCTCATCAATCCCCCTCCTCATCCTCTCTCCTCAACCCCCCTCCTCATCCTCTCTCCTCAACCCCTCCTCATCCTCCCTCCTCATCCTCCCTCCTCAACCCCCCTCCTCATCCTCTCTCCTCAAACCCCTCCTCAACCCCCTTCCTCAACCCCCTCCTCATCCTCAACCCCCCTCCTCAATCTCAACCTCTCTCCTCAGACCCCCTCCTCAACCCCCCACCTCAACCACCCTCCTCAACCCACCTCCTCATCCCCACTCCTCACTTTACCCCTCTAATTTCCTCCCCCTCTCCCTTTCCCCTCATTTACCTTCCATCAGCAGCTGCTCCTCCGCTCCTCCGCTCTCCTTCTGTCTGCGTCGGGACCCGGCCAATGCTAATGACGTGACGCGCATGTGAAGTCACGTCATTAGCATATGCCGGGTCCTGATGCAGCTAGAAGACGCGCTGAGGAGCCGAGGAGCAGCTGCTGATGAAAGGTAAGTGAGGGGAAAGGGAGAGGGGGAGGTAATTAGAGGGTTAAAGTGAGGAGGGGAGTTGAGGATGAGGAGAGGGGTTTAGGAGGGGGGTTGAGGATGGGAGGGTTGAGGATGAGGAGGGGGGTTGAGGATGGGTGTGTTGAGGATGAGGATGGGGGATTAAGGATGGGGGGTTGAGGATGAGGAGGATGATAAGGGAGGGGGAGGGAAAGAGCCACAGTGGTGGAGAGACACAGGAGGGAAAGAGAGCCACGGGGTGGAGAGACACAGGGGGTAAGAAAGACATGGGGTGAAGAGACACAGGGGGAAAGAGAGCCAAGGGGTGGAGAGACACGGGGGGGAAGAGAAAAACGGGGTAGAGAGACACGGGGGGAAAGAGACACACGGGAGTGGAAAGACACAGGGGGGAAAGAAAGACACTGGGGTGGAGAGACACGGGGGAAAGAGAGACACTGGGGTGGAAAGACACGGGTGACTCGAGTATAAGCCGAGGGGGCCCTTTTCAGCCTTAAAAAAAGGGCTGAAAAACTCAGCTATTTTAACAAGGGAAACGAGAGCTTGGGTGCTTGCAATCATTTCTAGTTTAAGTCTAGTTAGTGTGTTGGAGATTGAATAAAAGGAGGAGATTCAAAGGAAAAGGATATTATAAGAAAAAACTGAAAACAAACATATATTTTTTTCTGTTTTGTTTGGGTTAAGGTGTAGAAAAGCAATCTTTATACAAATACATTGATTTGTTTTCTCACTGTATTTTTGTAACTGATAATCAGGAGTCAGTCCAGTGGCAACCTCACTCAGTGTACATCCTGCCACATGTATGCACTGCTGGAACAGATGATCCAGGGTCCATACTTCTGTGAGAGGTGTGAGCATGTTGCCTCTCTGGAAACTCAAATTGGAGATCTGGAGAGGAGAATTGCACCACTTAGGGATATTGCTCCTCTGGAAAGGGAGTTGGTGCTCACAGTTTAGCTGGGCCTAGCATGGAGGGTGGAGCTGGGGCTAGTGAGGATGTCCAGGGAGGTAGCTGGGTTATATTTAGAAGGGGAATCAGGGGGAGCCGGAGTAAGCAGGCCAGTTCTGAGTTGGCAAACACCAACAGATTTGCCAGATTGAGTGAAACTGTTGGGGATGTCTATTCAGTAATGGCAATGACAGATAGAGCTGTTCCCTCTAACAGCCGGGAGAACAGTTCTACTGGAGGAGAGGGAGGGCAGAATAGGCAGAGCAACAGACATGTTGTGGTGGTAGGGGACTCTATTATTAGGAAGGTAGACAGGGTAATTTGTCACCCAGATCCCAGCAATCGAACAGTTTGCTGTCTCCCTGGTGCTCGGGTTCGGCATGTTGTGGATTGGGTGGATAAATTATTGGGAAGGGCTGGTAATGAACCGGCGGTCTTGGTACACATTGGTACCGATGACAAAGTTAGTGGAAGATGGAGCATCCTAAAGAATGATTTTAGAGAACTAGGGAATAAGCTTAAAGCAAGGACCTCCAAGGTAGTATTTTCTGTGATACTATCAGTGACACGTGCTAGCCCAGGGAGGCAGAAGGAGCTTAGGGAGGTTAATGTGTGGCTAAAAAAGTGGTGCAGTGCAGAGGGTTTGGGGTTTTTAGAGCACTGGGCTGACTTCTCACTTAGGTACAATCTCTATTGCAGGGATGGATTGCACCTTAATGATGAGGGAGCTTTTGTGCTAGGGGATAGGATGGTAGAACGGCTGGGGGAGTTTTAAAACTTGTAGGTGGGGGGGAGGGACTATATAGAAGTATTGGGGTAAAAAGGGTAGAGAGGGAAAGGGATGAATTAGTTACCCATGGCGGAGGAGAAAGGGGGAGGGTTACAATAGACAGTAGGGAGGTATTAATAGGGGCCTCAAATACAGTGGCAAGCACTTCACAACGGCAGAGCCATAGCAACATAAAGTGTATGATTGCTAATGCAAGAAGTTTGCCTGGGAAAATGGGCGAGCTAGAATTATTAGCAGTACAAGTAAGGGTGGGATGAATCTCATGACTGGACTGTTAATCTGGATGGTTATAACCTATTTAGGAAAGATAGGGGAAATGATAAAAGAGGAAGTGGGATCTGTCTGTATGTTAAGCCTGAATTTAAGCCTATAGTCAGAGAAGATATTTATGCTGGAACTAACAGCAACATTGAATCTTTGTGGGTTGAGCGAAATAGTGGAGGAGCTAATTCTAAATGCATATTGGTGGGAGTATGCTATAAACCACCAAATATATTATTATTGTTAGAGATTTGAAATGCAGCTAAGCATGGGCAAGTTCTAATAATGGGAGTCTTTAATTACCCTGAAATAAACTGGATAAAGGAGACCAGCAGCTCAGCTAAGAGGAGCAGGTTCTTGAGTACACTCAGGGATCATAATCTGGCCCAAGTAATACAAAAACCTACTAGAAATGATGCCATCTTGGATTTAGTCATCACAAGTAATATTGATATAATATCAAATGATAAAATAGGGGAACCCTTGGGGAACAGTGATCACAACACAGTCTCATTTGAGATTGAATACAAAAAACAGAGTTGTAAGGGGCCAACAAAAACTCTAAATTTTAAAAGGGCTAACTTTAATGGGCTACGGGCAGCAATACTACATATAGACTGGGACAAAGAACTTACAGGGAAACATACTGAAAATAAATGGACAACATTCAAATCCTTCCTAAATAAACATCCTCATCGACATGTACCATGTGGAAATAAAATGAATAGGAGTTAATCACATCCCATGTGGCTTAACAATGACTTAAAGATGATGATGAGGAAAAATAAACATGCATTTAAATTATACAAGAAGGAGGGAACAGAGGCAGCTTTATGTGACTATAAGGTAATCAACAACGCTTGCAAAAGGGCTATTAGACTGGCTAAAATAGAAAATGAGAAGTCAGTTGCAAAGGAAAGTAAGAGTATCCGTAAAATATTTTTTAAATATATTAATGGGAAGAAGGCGAGGAAGGAAGCTATAGGAACATTACAATGTGACCCAAGACATCTGATAATTAGTGACCAGGAAAAGGCAAATGAGCTAAATAGGTTATTTTCGTCGGTATACACAAGGGAGGTACCAGTGGTTGGGACACCGCAACATAATGGGGCTTCACTACCATCACTAAATAATTGGTTAACGCAGGAAGAAATCCAAAAGAGATTGGAGAAAATAAATGTTAATAAAGCCCCAGGTCCTGATGGAATACATCCAAGGGTACTGAGGGAGCTGGGTTCTGTAATAGCCAAACCATTATATCTAATCTTTCAAGACTCGCTCACTACAGGGTCTCTATCAGATGACTGGAGAAAAGCAGAGGTTATACCTATATTTAAGAAGGGAGCAATAGCAAATCTGGGGAATTATAAACCAGTGAGCATCACATCTATAGTTGGGAAGCTTTCAGAAGGGTTAATAAGGGACAGAATACAAGAATATGTCTATTTGAACAAGATCATAGGTAGCAGTCAACACGGATTTATGAAGGATAGGTCATGTCAGACCAATCTAATTAGTTTCTATGAAGAAGTTAGTAGGAACTTGGATCAGGGCAACTCAGTGGATGTAGTCTTTTTGGATTTTGCAAAGGCTTTTGATACAGTGCCTCATGGGAGACTTTTGAGCAAACTAAGGGATACAGGAATTGCAGTTAATATCTGCTCATGGATTGAAAGCTGGCTAAAAGACAGGAAGCAAAGGGTTGTTGTAAATGGAACATGCTCTGAATGTACTAATGTGGTAAGTGGGGTTCCTCAAGGTTCAGTATTAAGTCCTCTCCTTTTTAACATATTTATTAATGATGTAGAAGTAGGACTCGAAAGTAGTGTCTCCATTTTTGCTGATGACACTAAGTTGTGCAAGGTAATTAAATCAGATAATGATGTACTTTCCCTACAAAGGGATTTGCATAAATTAGAGAAATGGGTGGCTAAATGGCAGATGAGATTAAATACAAATAAATGTAGGGTTATGCATTTGGGAAGGAAAAATAGCCCTGCAATTTATAATCTTAATGGGGCAAATCTCGGGGTATTAGATATTGAAAGGGATTTTGGAGTACTAGTGGATAACCACCTAGGTAACAGTGCTCAATTCTAAGCAGCAGCTGCAAAGGCAAGTAAAATATTAGCATGTATTAAGAAGGGTATAGAAGCAAGGGAAGCAAATATAATTCTGCCACTATACAAATCCCTAGTACGCCCTCATTTGGAATATGGAGTACAATTTTGGGCACCACTTCATAAAAATGACATTTTAGAGCTGGAAAAAGTACAGAGAAGGGCAACAAAAGTAATAAGGGGAATGGAGGGGCTAAGTTATGAAGAAAGACTAACCGAATTAAACTTATTTTAGCTAGAAAAAAGGCGTCTACAAGGGGATATGATTACGTTATTTAAATACATCCAGGGTCAATATAAGGCTTTGTCAAGTGAACTTTTTGTAGCAAGATATTTTCAACTGACAAGAGGACATCCTTTGAGGTTAGAGGAAAAAGATTTCACCTTAAACAAAGAAAAGGGTTCTTCACAGTTCGGGTGGTTAAACTGTGGAATTCTCTACCAAAGGAGGTGGTGACAGCAAATTTGATAGATAACTTCAAAAAGGGGATAGATATTTTTTTGAATAAAGAGGGCATTCAAGGTTATCCTAGATAAGTAGTGAAGGAATATTGATCCAGGGAGAAATTTGATCGCCAGTTTCTGGGGTCAGGAAGGAATTTTGCTTTTTTCAATGTTTTTTTTGTTTGCAAAATCATAGAAAAAAAGAAAAATTCAAGCACTAGCAAAATACAACGCTATTAAACCACCAACAGTACCAGTATGGTACCATTCTGTTTCTCATATCCTAGCACTAATAATATTAATAAAAACATTAAATCGTTAAAATGAAAAAAAAAAAGAGAGAAGATGATTTTAATTCTACAAATCCACACTTCTCAACTTGTTCCTATAGAATAGTATTTTAAGGGCATCTGACCCAGACCCAGCATATTATTAAGTGTTTCCAGTATAGTTCTTATATATAGTTCTCAGTATAGTTCGTATAGTGAGCTGGGTTATGAATGCATTTGATAGAAGATAATTAGTAGTATATGAAAAAAATACCAAAATAAACATTTAAACAGTTACCCTAAAGTTTGCTGAATTTCTTGCATTTGCAAACTGTTTTCTATCAATGTTGACACTATTGCTTATAGTAGGTTCTTAGGAGTGCAGGGACTTTCTTTCCTTTTCTTTACCATTATGCATTACAAAATACATTGTATTTTTTTGGTCTGTGAATTGAGCTGCAGCTTTCATTTAGATTTCTGTGATACCCAAAACAAGGTCTGTGTCCCTTCATACACTGATTGTTTTATCTACATCCCATGTGAAACTTTCCCTAGCCCCAGTGATTTGCCCCTGTAAACCCCCAGCCCCAGTGATTTACCCCATCACCTCCCCCTGCCCCAGTGAATTGCCCCTGTGATCACTTCCAGCTCCAGTGAATTGCCCCATCACCTCTCCCAGCCACAGTGAATTGCCCCTGAGATCTCTCCAAGCCCCAGTGAATTGCATGCATTCACACATAGAAAAGAAAGTGTTGCAGGTTATTGCAGGACCAAAAAGCAAACATAAAAGCTCACTCACCTAAAAGACAAATTAAAAGAAGAAGAAGCGGAAATGTTTGGTTTTAGTACAATTATAATTGGTTAGAATATATAAAGGAGAGGGTGTATGTCTAAAGAACAACCGTGTAACAGCTCAAGCATCTTTACTTGAATGTCGGTTAATGGTCCTTTAAGGACCCAGTGTAGAAGCCACATCTAGCTGGCTGCATAGATCATTGCTGATTGGCTGCAAAGCTGGGCATGCTCACAAAGACAGGGTACAATTTTACAAAAATGAACCCTCTCAGGAGCCTAGCTCAATCCTGATGTTGTAAACATCACCTACAGCAGTTTATTTTATGCAAAGCTAAAAAAACATAGTGCATGCAAATAAATGTAATCATACACTACTAATTCCCCTCTATCAGATGCATTCATAACCCAGCTCACTTGGTTGCATATACCCTTAAAAGAACTTACACGATTATGAGTGATTAGATAGGAGATACCAAAACTTTTCACAGAAAATTGCAACATTGATTCAAAGCAACATTTTTGCAGTCAAAATACGCCCACTTATAAATATTGAAAACATTCTCATTACTTCCAGTATTTCCATTTATTAGCACATTTCTTAAGAATAAACAGACAGACATTATTTCCCAAGAAGTGTTTTTTATTATATGTTAGTAAGGTAATAAAGAATGCGATGGGATGACATGCTTTGGGAGAGTGTCAGACAGCACTCTGTCATGGCAGGCACCTTAAAAACAGAAGCTGATACCCAAAATAGTGATGATACTATTGGCGGAGCAGAGTGCAAAGCCTTCTTCAAATTCTGAAAAAAAAACATAAAAAATATATTAAAAAAAAGTAAAACAATTTGGTTTGTGGAGCTTAGGTGACTTCTAATAGTAGCATTTCCTGGATGTAAAAATATATGCAGTCTAGCATGCTGCTGTAACCTAATCAAATGCATGACCCCTGCCCCAGACATACCCCTGTAATAGAGTATATACATTCACAAAACTGGACACGTCCTTGGTGTGGTGTTGTGCATGTGATGACATGTTGAATCTGATTCCCTAGAAAATGTCATATTTCAGACTGGTCCTTACATATTCTTGCGCTTCTCTATGAAAGTTTTATATTCGGTCTCCTGTTTGGCTCATTCAGGATGAAGATTTTATTAATTATCAAACCATCATTTAGAATAGTGTCTCTATACTTGAGAAAAAGCCCCTGAAAGCTCTTGAACTCGGTTGTGTCACAGCCATCATTATCTACAGCCATTTCTGTTTTCCTAGAGATCTCGTTTTTAATACTTAGTACACTAAGGCATGAGTTGGTAACTCCTGCCTTTAGACCAAGATTTAGTACTGCTTCTAACACCTCTCCCATTGCAACCTGACTGATTTTCCTCCACTACTGTGAATGTATACCATCAAATAACATGAGCTAATAATGATTATCCAGTTTTACCCCTATTTACAGCACCCATCCTTCAGAGAAGAAGATAACTTACTGGGCATCTCCTGAGCGGTGTAGGCAGGGATTCCTTTGCACAGAGAGTCAATGTGCTGCCCGTACTCTCCAATATTAACAATGGGGGCCTGGTTGATTGTGTAGGTCACCAATCCAGTGTTGGGTGGGATCTAGAAGCAAGAGCCAAAAAATAAGAAAATAACCTATTTTCATTTGTGTAGTTCTAGAATGAAGAGTCCAGTCTGTGCACAGCTAATACAGATCCCAGAAGGTTACAAAGGATGACTACTATTCATGTGTGTTTGTGTTGTGTCCGACTCTCCATGTTCTCATGGACCGCAACACACTATGCTGATTTACTTGGTATTCATGGAAGATACTGGAGTGCATTGCCAGTTCCTTCTCCAGTGGGCCACAGCATACAGCTCCTGGTATTCGTAGGTGGTCTCTCATCCAAGTACTGACCAAGCCCAACCCAGCATGGCTTCAGGGTGGTGTGAATATGTAGATATAAATATAACCTTAGAGAAGTGCTAGTTTCTGAGAGTGGAGAGCTATTTTGCAGGTCACCTATAGTATGCTCTGTTGAAAATGTAATGTGGTTATAGGCAAACATTTTGTAATTATTTAAAAATATACACTCATTTTAACTATCCAATATACAAGTGTAATTTGATAGGTTTAAATCTATATTTTTGTTTCTAACAGAATTAGACACCAAGGGCAAAACATGGATACAGAAAAATTCTTTGTTCAGTCCTGTTGAAACCCTGCTTCAGTGCTGTGGTATTTACCAAAACGTTTAAAAGGAAGTGTAACTCCCACTTAGATAAATGTTCAAGATGGTAGTACCCAAACACAAGCAGAGAATGCAAAACTGTATACTTTTTTTTCTAAAATATTTTATGTTTATAGTTACTAATGTTAGTTTGTGACATAGTTCATAGTTGAAGTTTTTCCCAGACTTCAATGGTCTTTTTACATAAAATGAAATTAATATTAAATGTATGCTAAACAGCTTTTTTGAATTAACATTATGTTCCCAGTAAAGCCCTTAAAAATTGCAAATGAATAAAAAACAAATTTAAATGAATCAGGATGGAACATTTATGACAAGATATTATAGTGGTCCATCATAATATATTTCAGATAATATTCAACTATCCCGATTAAGCATGATTAGGTGTTTGGCCACTATACCAACAATACTGCATGTAACATGCCTATAAAATGTATATGTAAAGAACCTGAAAAAATGTAATTAAAAAAAAACTGTATAACTTTACTCACATCTTTTTCTACATTGGAATTGTGTCAGGATATGACCACAGATTATTATACACCAAGGTCCTCATTCAATTGCAATTTTGCCAATTGAAGAGGGCTCTATATAAGCACATAACATATTTTTTGACCGAAGTTTTTACTTAGTGAAGACCTTGATTTTGGATAGAAGTTCAGTAAGTAAAAAGTTCTGTATAAAAAATATGTTATGTGCTTATATAGAGCCCTATTCAATTGTCCAACTCGCAATTGAATGAGGCTCCAGGTGTATATACATTAATATGCTCTGCATATTTGATTGAGAGAACTATTTGCACTGAGTATTCTAGATTGGGAGTCATGTTGCTTGATCGCTGTACAATCTTTAAATTACATATAGTTATATTATTGACATAAATAAGCTTTGCTCGGTGGGACCTGATTCCTCAGGCATAGCATCACTTGGTAAGAGACTGATTTTTTAAACAAGGTTCAGTCCTAATTGATTAGGTCACAGGAGTGACTGAATCCTTAGATATGTCACAACTATTCATACACATTGGCTCATGTAGAAAATTAATTTACTCCAAATCCTCAGTAAAATGAAATTAACATCTGCAATCCCAAATTGCTCACCTTGGTTTTGTCCTTGGCAATGGCACTTAGCTGAGCCAGGCTGGGAGTGTTTTTGTTCATCTTGGTGACAACACATATTTTCTTGTGAAAAAGCCTGGTGGCTGCAAATCCCTACAGGAGAAGAGGAAATGATGGATAAGTCATATGACTCTGTTTTATCTTGATTGTATACTGTTCGAAGCCTGAGTTCAGTGCAGTGTCCAAAGTTGTATTGTGAGCAGCAAGGTAGTCAATTGTCAATGATGGATAAATGGTGTAGGTTGGTGGTGTACCATCCATGGAAGATGTAGATTGACTGTGTACTGTCCATGGTTGGTATTGTGAGTACCAGCTGTAGTCAGTTGTCTACAGGATATATAGTAATTAGCTTTGTAGTGTGCTGTGCAAAGTAGGTGTAGAAAAGTCAGTTTACTAGGCGTTATTTGTATAAAGGCTAACATGATATTATCCATTATTGGTATAGTGAGTAGTCTGGTAGAGTTGTGTCTATAGTAACTATACAGGTAGAGTGTTATCCATGGTTGGTACAGGTAGTACCATTGCAGTGTAATGTTCAATATTGGTATAATGCATGGTCTGACAGTGTTCTGCCATTGGTTGGTATAGTAAGCATACCAGCAGTGTACTGCCCATAGTTGCCAAGTAACTATACTGACAATGAACTATTCATGGCTGTATAGGATGTAAACAGTGCACTGTGCCATATTGATCATGTGAATAGTGTGGCAGTGTACTGTCCTTAGTAGGTACATTTAATATCAACTGTCCATTGTTAGTATAGTAATTAGTCTAACAGTTTTCCATTTTTTATTTAGTTTATTGAATAGCCAGGTAATGTCTTATACATGGTTTGTATATTTAATGTCCTTTACATTGTGCATTAACCTTGTGTTGCTAATGGAGGGTGTATTTTCTTACATAATTCTTTGGTAAGAAAATGGAGTAAAATGTTGCAGACCTGTTAAGTGTATCCTCTTCAATGATGGCTACTTACTCTGCCAAAGTCACAGATGGAGTCCCAGGAGTTCCAGCCATTGAGGTTGTTGATGCTGGCGATATTATCTTGGTTGTTAATATTCACGTTCTGATAAATATTACTTCCTTTATTGCCAGAGTTGTTGATGTTGATATTCTAATACATAGAAAAAATAAATGGAAGCGAGAAGAATATTATTATCAGTTAAACTTAACAAATCAGTCAGCATGAGTCGACTATAAAAAATAATGGCTTTTTTTTCAGTTTAAGGATATTTCTTCTAGCTGGGTCAGTCAAATTAACAAAGACATTAATTTCTTTATACTTTACTGAAGCAGGAATGTCCACAGAATTTGGCCTATACTCTATAATGGTGCTGAATATACTGTAAATTATCTGTTGAATACCTGTAGTATAATTAGGGGTTCTGTGAAATAGGGTGCTAGTAAAGTGATTTACTTAAATTGTACTTAAAGTGTCATATTTATTGCATCCTTTTTTGAAGAATAAAAATATATTGATATTTATTGTATTCAACTTTGCTTTAATGGCAGCAGATATGTTGCCTTAGAAAATAGAAATCTGTAGTTTCAGATAACATCTCAATGCAGTACTGTTAAAATAATGGCTCTTTATTATTATCGTTTATTTATAACACGCCAACATATTCCGTAGCCGTGTACATAAGCTAAGTTCAAAATAAAGATACATACAAATTAAACATATCAAAGCAAGGAGGGCCCTGTCTTTGAGCCTCAAATACACAGTGTCCATAGTGCTTTCCCCAAAGCACCTTGTGGGATTGAAACTCGCAGACTTCCAACCTCAAGGTATTGTGTGCAGCAAAGGAGGGAGAGAGAGGTGAGAGTGTATTAGGGTGGAAGGTGATACGCTTCTTTACAGAGATGTGTTTTTCGAGAGGTTTTGAATGTTTTGAGTCAGGAGGATAATCTGGCGGAGCGAGGCAAGGAGTTCCAGAGAATTGGGGCAGCACGAGAAAAGTCCTATAGACGAGAGTGAGAGGAGGTGACAAGAGTTGTGGAAAGAAGAAGGTCATTAGCAGAACTAAGAGAGCGGGTGGGGGAGTATTTGGATATGAGACCAGAAATATATGGGGGTGCGCTACTGTTGAGGGCTTTGAGGGCTCTTTACAGGATAACATTCCTGCACAGGCTACTGGGTTACTTTTTTCCCAAACAATAGTCTTCCTATTCATACCCCTTCCAATAATAACTAATGAATCAATTCCCTGTAAATCATACATCAGAAATGAGTGCTTTAGTAATATATAAGGTCTTTATTTAACGTTTTGTATAATTTGTATATTAAACAATCAATGTTTTTCATAAAAAATACATTAGAAAAACTCTACCATAGTGGGTTGCAGGAAATAAAAATCAGTACTTACATCATCTGCTGTAGCTAGAGTCAGGAGGACTCCCAGTAGGGCAGCAATCTGAAAGACAATAAGAAGGTAAGTTATTAATGTTCATCGTCCCTGTATCCACTTTCCACGAAATATGGGTTCCATTGATTATTCCCTATATCCTCACCTGGAATTTCATTTTGATGTCTCTGCTACTTAGAGAAGACTGAATGATGAAGGTGTTCCAAGCGCAACTTTACATATTTATATACAGCTACCATATTTGCTTAAGGAACACTCAACAAGGACAATATTGGTGGAGTCCAGTTGGGTTGAGCCCACAATGAAAACTTCTAATGATGCATTGAATGTAAAGTTCCAGATAATATAAATAAGGTACCTGCCCATTTCTTGGTATTATCTCTTCATAATAAAATAAATGTACAAATGTTTATTGATAACAATCTGTGGAACTATATAGAATATTATCAGCATGAGGTTTGTACTGAAGGTGTGGTTCAGTACAACTAAGCTTGAGATCAAGAATACTGATACTTAAAGAGACATGGAAAACATATTTTATTAGCAAAGGTAATGATAAAGACGTTTTTTAATTAGAATTTTTTTAAATGTACTAGTTACATATTTACATAAAACGTGGTATTTTAGCAGCCTGTTTCACCTTCTGAAAAATGTGAACATTTCTCAAGGGGGCAATCAATTAAACCCTCTATACAACTCTCTGAAGAAGATTTTATTAAACTTTCATACCAACTTAATATATACTGTTAATGTATACCTCCTTATTAATGGAGATATGGGTGGTTACACACATTGGGATACTAGGGCCCCTATTCAATTGAGCAATTACTGGAGCCCGTAATATAGCCAGTAAATTAATTTGCTATTCAATTGGCATCTCTTAGCTACCCGCAAATGATCTGCTGGGTACAGGCTGAAAATCCCTGCGGTTGTCAAAATTATAACTACGACCCATCTAATCCTTTGATCTTTCAAGCCCATAAATGTTACAATCATGTTTTCACGCCTGGAAATAGCAAATATAGAGGAAAATCCTACGAGTACCAGATAGGACTCGCAAGGTGGTTAAATACCTTATAGTAGCATTGTAAATACAAATAAATAATCAATACTGCACTTTAAAAGATGGGGAAGGCAATGAAAGACATTAGAATTAATTGTACAACAGTCTCAAGCTCGCAAAGCTTCAATCAAATATAATTTTTTTTATGTTTCATTTCTGTGTTATATCAATTGCGGGAATCAAGAAGTTAATACATAGGCCACCCACATGGACTAGAACATTTCCTTCATTAATTTTTATTATTTTGTACATTGCCGGATTGCGAGTTTGATCGCATATCAGACTTCTAAACGCTCATTCATTGACGTTTAACCATCATGCTTTACTGACGTCATGATGACGGTCTCATTTACTTGGCTGTTTCTAAATCGGTAGCTATGGCCTTGCTTAATTGATCATGATCATGGCCTGAAATGCTACATACGGGTGCATTGTTTACGGTTTAGGCTTTCGGCTAGGTAACTGCGGGCTTGAGCAATTGAATAGCTCTGTAACTGTTGCAAATTTCATGCCTGCAGACTTACGCAGATTTACCCTATAAAATAAAACTGTTATTATCCAGTTTCACCTCTAACTGGACAAATAACTGGCAATAAATCAACTTGCTGGGTAAATATGAATTGACCACCATAGCGATACCTATTGTATTTGTTGGTATCATTTGCTAGAAAAATCCAATGTTTATAACTTGAGATAGAAGACTTACTAGAAAAATGTATATGTACAAAAATACATTTAATAAGAACATGATGTTGTCTTAAAATATGCACATGTAATAACAAATTACTCTTAGGGCCCACATACATGTATATGTTCTTATAATTATTTTATCTTCTAATATATCTAGATGTGATATGAATTGGTAAATCATCACATCCTATGCTTATGTTATTGTGTTGTCTATTTATGCCCCCTTTTCCTAGTTAACAGACTATTAATGGTTTACCGGGGGCCCTTTCTGCAAATAAATTTATATATACATGGAAAAGTTGTTGTATTCATTAAGGCCATTTGGGGTACACTGTATTTACAAAATAGATCCACTTTGTTTTCATTTGAAGTAGTATTTGTTCTTTGTTACCTCCTCTAAGATTTGATTTCACCGTTTCATGGCCCAACACTTCAGAGATCTTGGATTTCCACTGTGACAGTCGAGAAAAGGAATTGCAACTGATGTTATTTGTTTAAATTTTGTTTTTGTCTCTCTCCACTGTTCTAATGGTACTTTGATGCTTGGAAATCCTCAATCTAAGGGCTCTAAAAGATATCTCAACATATTTTATGTTGTATGAGTATGAAATACGATATATCACGAAATTAGATTGACAATTAAAATGATCTCTGATCTTGTGTCCCACTCCAAAATGGCCTCTCTCGGTCTTACACATGTGTGGACATGTGCTACAATGTCCACACATGATGGAGCCTTGGAACATCAATATCAATATCGATAAAAATGACTATGTGTTAATAAGTCTTTTAAATTTCCCCCCTCCAAAACCCAAATTTGCGTCTTTCGGGTATTAATTATTTTAGGCCTTTGTCAGCATCAAGTACATGCCAATGTTTGGATATAATGCTTCTGACTTTATAGGATTGACAAGTGTAAATTGGGAATAAATTTTAATTCCGACATATTGTCCTTAATTTTGGGACACAGTAGTTCATCTCTATTCAATTTAAAACTGGTCTGATAGGCTTTCACAAAACATTTTTTCTTGTACCCACATTTGAGCAACGTAATTTGAAGTGTATTTGCCTCTTCTTTATACGACCTGATATCAGAACAATTACATCTGATTCTCATGTACTCTTTTGGAAGATTTTTTATAACATGAGAGGGATGCGAGGGCTTCTGATATAGAGTAATTTTTATTTGCCCAACTTCTGTTTTTTTTATCTGGATGTCTGAAAACTCTAGACAATCAGATTGGATGTAATGTGTTAGTCTGATGCTATAGTTATTGTTATTTAATATGTCTATGAAACAAAGGAGTTCATCATGTGGTCCTGTCCACAGAAATACGGTAGATCATCGTCAATATACCTCATCCAATTCTGCACATTCCTGGTCCAATGAGTCATACAAAAACCTTGTTTCTTGCCACCAAATAAAAAAAAAGGTTGGTGTAGGTGGGGCGTACGCAGTGCCTATAGCAGTCCCTTGGATCTCTAGGAAAAACTTTGTGCCAAAAAGAGAGAAATTGTGCGTGAGGACAAATTTACACGACGTTACCAAGAAGTAAATTATATCTTCACTATAATTTGTATTATCACAGAGTATACCTAATAGTAGCGTATCCATAGTCATGAGTGATTGATGTACACAGGAACTCAATGTCCAAGTATACTAAACAACATATCTTTGTTAAGATGATTTTTGTCAATGTTTATGACATGTTTGTTGATGTCAAGATGAAACCAACATGTTGCTGGGATGACAGTGTCATTTTAATGCAGTGGTCTTTAGAGCACGTTATAACTAGAAAATTTGACTAAAATAAAATGTTTAAATGTTTTTAAACATTCAGTACTTTTCATGTTTATTCTCCTTCCTTCTATCCAATATTATAACTCTGTGAAAGTGAGTGTGTTGCTGAGAGATTATGAGTGTGAAATATTAAAATGTATTTGTGATGGTAAAAACCATAGTAAACACAAATGTATTGCACATGCCATGTCAGTATGACTCGATTTCTCATTAGGCAGACTAAGCAGCCGCCTAGGGATGGTTTCCCATGAAGGACACCTAATTTCCTTCTTAAAAATCCTCCTTGGCAATAAGGAAATACTGCAGTTTAAAGTACAGTTTAAAGGAAAGTAATAAGGAAAATCTTACACATTCATAAATTAAATTTAAAAATAAAAGCATTACACAAACAAATTAAGATTTAAAAATGTGAAAGTAAAACTAGACAATCATATTTGGTTAAATCACATTTAAATGACGTGAGAAGTAAATTTGGAAGGTTTGAAAACAGAGCGTCTAGGATGATGTCAAAACTTATAATATCAGGTTAAGATTATAACCAAATATGTAGCATCAACTAGAAAGGCTGTAATCTTACTAAAACTGATCACAGTTTGGAAATCTTTACTAAATACTATACACAATTATACTCTAAACAAATAATTGACTAAGAGAGAAAAATAAATGTTGGTAAGATATTTACCTTCGTAAAAATAAAAAAGATCAATTAGAAAAATTAAATATTTCATTCTCACAAGATGAATTATTAAGAGTTATTAAACAACTTTCTAAAAGACAATCTCCTGGCCCATATGGCTTTACAAATGGATTTTATCAGATAATGCTTGCCTGCTTAGGACAAACCTTATTAGACCTAATGAATGCATATTTTGTAGAACATCTATCCACTTCAAAATATTTTACAGAAGCCAATATCACTGTATTTCTCAATAAAGATAAGAAGGGAGATAAAGTCAAAGATTACAGACCTATTTCTCTCTTGAATAAAGATTATAAAATATTATCTAAATGAATTGCCAATATATTGCAATCTATTATGAAATGGTCATTCATTATGATCAGACCGGCTTTATTCAAGGAAGAACTATGACAAATAATGTTAGGAAAGTGTTTGCTATAATCCAACATTTTCAATTCAAAAATAATTGTAAGAATTAATGTGTGGTTAGTTTGGATGCTGAGAAAGCTTTTGATTGTTTATCTTGGGACAACCTGATGACCTCATTGCATAAATGTGTGATTTATGTTAATATGTGGCAAATTATAAAAACAATAAGCTCTAACACTTAAATCCCATAATTTCATATTAGAGAGGGGCACTCGACAAGGCTGCCCACTTTCTTCTCTTCATTTCAATCTTGCTATAGAACCCTTTGCGCATAAACTATGAAGTACTTTTGAAGGTATCACCCTGGGAAATAGACAGTTCCATCTGGCTTTATATGCTGATGAATTATTATTATTCATAAATGATCCGATTGTAAATCATTCCAAAATCATCTCTACTATCTAGGGGCCTCATTCAATTGCGATTTAGCCAATTGAACAGGGCTCTATATAAGCACATAGCTTATATTTTTTACAGAAGTTTTTAGTTAGTGAAGAGCTTGCTTTTGGATAGAAGTTCACTAACTAAAAACTTCTGTAAAAAAATATGCTGTGTGCTTATATAGAGCCCTACTCAATCGGCCAACTCGCATTTGAATGAGGCCCTATGAATGTTCTTCTTTTTCTGGCTACTTGATTAATCAAAATAAAAAAAAGTGAAGCCCAATGATTAGGACCTTCACAAAATATTTAAGGTGATATTTTTAAAAAAGGAAATGAATCCATCAGCCCTTTTAAATTCCTCTTATGTGTTAAACTGTAGCTTGTAATGTAGAAAGTAAGACTTACTGCTATTAAATTAGCCCAGTAAAGTAAGCCGCTGTTGATCTGTGAGTTTGGAGTGAAAAAAAGTCTACGGACGTGGAACGTTGAACATCGTGGCCGCAAATTCTTTGTTCTCTCAAGCTCGTAACTACAATTCCAATCAGGCTATTAAATTGCAACAATTTCACTTGCCTTCAACCCGTAACACGCAAATGGAGCCCAAAGGCCAACGAGTAAGAGAGAGGACTCGCAAGGGGGGTAAAGTCCAATCGTAGCACTTTTGGAAATATCACCACACTACTGTACTTTTATAAAAAGGGAAAGTGATGTTAGGTCTTAGAATTAATAGCACAACATTCTCAAGCTCACAAATCGGCCCCGAAAAATGCTTTATGTCATGTTTATTTTTTGTGTTATATCAATCCCGGCAATCAATGTGTTAATACATATACTGTAACTCGCATGTGATAGAATATCATATTTACGGCTTTATTAATATTGCATTATAACTGGA
This sequence comes from Discoglossus pictus, assembly GCA_027410445.1. NCBI lineage: Eukaryota > Metazoa > Chordata > Amphibia > Anura > Alytidae > Discoglossus > Discoglossus pictus. The sequence goes on from CM050167.1 coordinate 87,955,408, forward strand.
ATGTGGGTCCGATCGTAACTCGTAATTGAACCCAGTAAGACTTTGAAATCCAACCTCCATTTTCCGGTGACGCTGTGAGGACGATTTCGGTTTCCATTGGCTGCATCTAAACCCATAACTACGGGTTTGACTAATTGATCACTCGCCTCCAACATTCAACAAATGGTTTACGGGTCTGCGTCTCAAGCTCTTAACTCGCAGCCCGTTCAAATTCAATAGCACAGTAACTCGGCCAATTTCAAGCCCGCAGCTTCACGTTGCACATACTGTCTTCAAATTTATGGCTGCTTGTTGGTTTTCAGTATCAACTTAACGATTTTACACAAATACAACTCTCATATCCTGACATTCCACTCAACCTCCTCTGTAACTAACTGACCTTAAAATACCACTGTTGTGTTTGTACAATACCGTTTAATATGTTTATTTATTTATTAATTGATTAGCAATAAAACAGTATTTGAAGATAAACATTCAATGTAGCTTTTAAAGCTTAAATTTACCCTTAGCAGTTATGCTTCATTCCAGACCCTATCAAGTCACTAGAAAGTGGAGGAAGACCTATCAAGGATACTGTTCTGATAAGTGTCTTTAGTGTTTGATGGACTTCCATTGAACTTTTATAAGTGATTTTCACCCCCCCCCCCCCCCTCAGTTGTTCAGGAGGTGGGAGAGGATGTCCTATTTATTTTCCTTATCCTTCTATGTTTGTCTTTAGTGTTCCTTCAAATAGAACTAGACTACAACACAATATCAGGGTATGGAACGATCTTACTGCTACTAAGTGGTCAAATAGTTATCAGTAGTCAGATATCTGCTAGAACCTTCCAAAGTGTTCCAAGATTTCATTTTATAGTAATTTTATAAAACATTGAACATTGAATAAAAATATGTTTGACATTTTTAATCTAACAACAAGCATAATTAGGCAGGAAAATGTCATACAGCCAGCTTAGAAAAAAAAAAAGGTTGATGCCTTTACTGGATAAAGGGAGAATCCATGAAATATTAGTGTAAGTTGTGTGAGAGGAAGTTTACCTTTCTTGAGAGATATGGTCGTATTTCCTTAAGCAGGCAGTGTGTTTCTGTACCATTTATCTTAATAAAGGCTCGTTATTCCCTCCTTCTGCATCCTTCCATTCACTGCAGCCTCACCATTTAGCTCTGAGGAAGTGATGTAACAAACACAAAATGGACTGTTATACTCATAAACAATTTTGTCAAATTCAGATTTCCACCAAAAATGTTTTATGTTCATGGCTTACAGAGCTAATATTGTTAGTTTGGTACGTAACCAACAAAACTGTCTTTGCTCTTGAACTGCTTGGCTTTTAATGTTGTATTCTTACAAACAAGAAGGAACAAGGGTGACATCCAATGGCAAGTCATAAAATTGCACAAAATGACCATCATAGCCAAGGTGTTCTATTAAAGAACAACTTTAGTCTCACATTATCAATCTGCTCTTTGCACTCTTTGCAAGTTCTCCACTTGATAAAGAAAATACACTTTTTTGTAAAATAAAAATAAAATATACAGAGATATGCAGAACATTGTATTGAGATCTCTATTTTGTTTTGAATTTTGAATTTCCAGTGCTTTCAATAGGACTAATGTAAATTTAATTTAATTCAAGGTCCCTTGCTGTTGAGTAATTAGCTGAATCAAGCACTTCAAACGAAGCATTGGCTACAGAAATTATACATATTAGCTGATACCTGAAATGACCATTGTGCTAATTTTTATCTTTTTGATATTTTGATGAACAAACCTTGATAATGAACAAAAATCTTCTACTCATTCTTTTTAATTCTCTGTCCTTGAAGTTCATTTTAGAGGTAATGTATAGCCCGCGTGGTCTACTTTTTTATTTTTTGGACCACCTTTCTGTCTGGTTGCCTCAATTTATTTCAACATCTCATCATTAATCCTTGATGACTTTAACATCTCCATTGATAATCATACAGCCCAACCTGCCCTCCAGTTATTTTCATTAATATCCTCATTATATCCTCATTTGGTTTATCCCAGTGGACTACTTTACCTTCTCTCTAAATTCTTCAGTTTTCCCTTTCTGACCACCATCTCCTAACCTGTAGTCTCACCATTACACCCACACTGCCCCATTCTCCTCAACTGCCAAGAGTCTATAAAAATCTTACTTTACTGACCCATGGCAACTTCAAACTCACTACAGCCACTCCTCTCCAACATCACTGCACAATACATTGATGAATATTTCAGAAATAAAATTGTATTCATTTAGACATGATATGTCATTAAACCACATTGTAAGTTCTCCACTTCTTTCACTCTACAGTCCAGCAGCCTCACTTAGCCTTTCCGTCACAGTCACCAAGCATAAGGCGGCTTCATTCCTCACAGTCCCTCAACTGATATGTCTACTTGATTCTATTAACTCACAAATCATTACCCCCTCCTCTACCGATTACATGCTCTAACCCACATTATCATTCTCTTCCTTACATCTGGAACATTTACCTTGCCCTTCAAACAGCTCCTTTTCACACTCATCTTAAATAAGCCCTTTCTCAACACAACCATGCTGTCTAGCTGCTGCCCTATTGCTTTGTTCCCATGTGTCTCCAGATTGCTAGAATGACTTATCTATCTTATTTAACTTGCTAACCAATATTCTGTCATCAAACTCTTTACTTGGCCATCTGAAACCTGGTTTCCCTGTGCAACACACTACTGGGACCACATTTACTAAAAAACCCAAAACAAAATGATAATATTTTTTACTTTTTTCCTGGACCTTTCAACTCTTCGACACACACTACACAGTCCACCAGATTCTCAGGTCTTTTTATCCTCTGTAATCAGCTCTCTTTCTAATCACTTATTTACTGTCTCATAAATGGGCACAACTTCACTGTTACCACTCACTATTGGGATACCCATGTTATTCTTAGTCTACCTTGCCTTGTGAAACTAATAAGCTCTCCTGGGTTCTAGTATCATCTCTAGGCTGATGACAATGAAATCCCTCTCCTGGCTTATCCCCCTCCCTACTAATTCACTTCATCATCTGTCTATCCAACAACTCCTCCTGGATGGCCTCGAACTATTTAAAAATAAATATGCCAACAATTGGGTTCTTAATAATCCAAACCTTTATCACATCCCAGCACTGGACAATTGCTCCATGATACCTACATCCGAAATCTGTTGCCTTCTGGGTTACTCTGGATTCAGCATACTCTTTTCCTCCCCAAATACCAAAGTCTGCTTTGCACATGCAAAACATATCCTGCCTTCCCACTCTACAATTCCTTCACTGGCTTCCCATACCTACTAAAATTAAGTTTAAAATCCTGATGCTCACCTACAAAGCACTCAACAAAACTGCACCCATCTACATATAAGATCTAATCCCTAACCGCTCCTCGCTCTGCCCACAACAAATGTCTCTACTTATCCATCATCAACTCTTGTCTCCAAGACTATTCTCAGGCTGTCCTTATAAGACTCTCCCCACCCTTCACAGTGTTAAACACTCTCTAAAAAATAAAATAAACATTCTGACTTCCTCATCTTCTGTTAGTTTGGAGCCTAGTGGCCTATTGTTTTCTTATCTATCAATGGAGGGAAGATGGATGAGGGAAAGGGCATAGGGGAGAGATGGATTAGTTATGGTTGAAGCATTTAGAATTGATACCTACCCTTCTCCTGTACATATTCAGAAGCAGGCAGCTTGTCCTGCAACATGCTAGAGCAGACATCTAAACTCCCCTCTCACACACACACACATAATTTATGGAGGGCTCAGATGGTTGGGCTCCTTGGATGGTCCTGAGCAATCACCTTTTTGTTTTCTTATGTTATGTTAATAAATATATGGCCTGCTTAAACCCATGTTGGTGTCAGCTGTATCATTTGGGGGAATGTTGGTCATAGGGTAAATTTAGGCACCAGGGCCCTATTTAATTCCAAGCCCTTGATTACATGGAACCCCACTTTTTGTATGCAGGTTCCAAATTTGTTACATATCTCAATATATTCAATTGACTCAAACCCGCAATTACAGGCCTGAAGGCTAAACACGTAAAGCCTTCCCACGACCGCAAGCTGTTTGTGGGCTTGAATACATGGGGTTCAGAGTTACAAGCCAATCCCATAATTACAGTGTGCGCCACATCCATTGGAGCCTATAGAAAATGGGCTTATGGATAATGATTGACAGGAATAGATAATAAAGCTGTTGGCTACCCACCCTAGAGCTTACTGTGTTGTAGCTTTGGACGAAGTAGCACGCAGGTTCAGGAGTTGGTGGGTTTTGATCTTTGAAAGAGAGAGAGACATGTATTTTTGAGAGCAGGTTCTTAAGTTTTTATTGATTTAGATTTGTAAGCGCTTATATCCACCTTTATCTTTTAAAACACATATTAACTGATAACACATAATATACATGCATATAAAGTAATAACAAACATAGATACACATATAGAAAGTCCACAACACCCACACACATCCACCCCCCACCGTATACCACAACATATAATAAATACACATACATTTTTTTGACATCACAAATATATACACATATACATTTTTTTCATTTATCGTTTTGGTATTTTGGGATTTTGATGGAGGGTGGAGATAGCAGGGGAGAGGAGAAGTTGGGAGGAGAAGAGAGAGGAGAGAGAGGGGTGCCTTAGGAGTGGGGTGGAGTGGAGGGAGGGATAGTAGTGTTGAGGGATAGATAGTCATGTGGCGGGAGGCTGGGAATTGGCCATAGTAATAGGCACATCTAGCTCATGGTCAGAGGGGGAGGGACCTGATCCTAGGGGCGGGGTAGTGGTGGGGACGGTCAGGCCTCAAGGTCAGAGCAGGGAGGACAGGATCCCCATCCACAGTCGAAAGGACAAGAGGCTGTGACCAAGCAGGGCTCCCAACTACAGGCACAAGGAGATGATGGCCCTCCTCAGTGCCATCAGTGCCCATCCCATTATCTTATCAGGCCTGGAAGGAGGTAGCAGCCACAACCATAGCTTTGTCAAGTGAACTTTTTGTGCCAAGAGGTTTTCAACTGACAAAAGGACATCCCTTGAGATTAGAGGAAAAAAGATTTCACCTTAAAGAAAGAAAAGGGTTCTTCACAGTTAGGGTGGTTAAACTCTCTACCAAAGGAGATGGTGACTGGTGAAATTTGATAGATAACTTTAAAAAGGGGTTAGATATATTTTTGAACAAAGAGGGCATTCAAGGTTATCCTAGATAACTAGCGAAGGAATATTGATCCAGGGAGAAATTCGATAGCCGGTCTCTGGTGTCAGGAAGGAATTTAGCTTTTTTTACCCTTATGAGACAATTGGCAAAGTTTCAATGGGTTTGTTTTTTTTCTGTTTGCCTTCCTTTGGATCAATTAATAATTATTAACAAATAATTCACAAATTAAAAGGTTTAGAAGAGATCTAAAAACCTCACCAACTATGTAACTATGTATCTATGTAGCTGCCAGGAGGTCTAGGTCTGATAGTGAGCCAGAGGGGGTGTCAGCTCCATTAGAGCCACATGTCATGGACCGAGCCGCTGCCCATCAGGAGCCAGCACAGGAGGAGTAGGCAGGAAAAGGAGCACAAGGCTTGAGATATGAGAAGGAGGACAACTATGGATTCATGTGGTCAGTGAGGGGACCTAAGTGACTCAATTCAACCCCACTGGCCCCTTCCTCCCCCAAATAGACTCGCCACTTGGGCCCTCCTACTGGACGGACAGCTGTTCATTTCCACCAGCAGTAACACCACCACCACCTCCTCCTCCAACCACCAGCACAAACTAGCTCCCACCACAAGGCCCACCCACACCATGGATTCCATACCTCCTTACTCAGCCATGCCCGGCTACTACAGACCCCATCCAGCTGTCCAACATCGGAGGCTAACAGGGAGGAGATGCTAGTCCTGCTGCGTCAGCAGGTGGAGGCCACGCAGGCTCTCCAAGCCAGTGTATCCTCCACCCAGGCCTCGCAGGACAGCAAGGTACCAGTGGCTCTACAGGGAGGCGAGGAGGCATTACTTGATGGTGGAATCGTATTTGGCCAGGCTGCTACAATCATCAGACTACCAGAGTGTGTACTAATGCACATATGGAGTCCAACAATGCCATGTTACTCAAAGCCAGGATTAATTCCAACAAAAGTGAAGCATGACATCATCTCAGGAATCTCAATTTGAGAACAAATACTCTCTTGTCTGATGTAATTAACAGACATTACTCCCACTGACCCATGTGTCATAGATGAATGTGATATCAATGTGGCTAAACAATATAATATAGAGAGGGTGATAGTACTCTTGGACCACTTACTGTGATCACAGCAAAACATTCCTTGTGAGATGACACATCATTATTAATTGTCAGGACTATTGATTTAACATGACAACTACTTAATGGTTACTAATGCTTGTAGATGAGTATCAGGTAAGTTGGTATATTGTTACGGTTATTTGGCACTGTACTGTACATGTCTTCTTTTTTTAGATTGTTATCCACCTCCACCTTTTTTAGGTTTGGACCATCTTTTTCTAGTTTTTTTTGGAACATACTGTATGTGTGTAACTGACTTGAATTACCATATATCTTATTTGCTTACATGACCTGCTTATCCTCATTAGGCACATGTCTCTCTAATCTGATCTCCTATGGATATTTTCTCTCACTCTGGTTTCCCTGTCCCTGGGACCCCATCCCTATACTTTATTAGCTTCCTTAGGGACAGACCAGCAGTTTCATAGCAAACATGAAAATAATATTCCAACACCCTACATGTAATACATGCATACATTGGAACAATGATACATTAAATTAACTGAGAGATATGGAACAACATACATGTCACCATACAACCAGAACTATAGTACATAGGGGAGCAGCACCATGAGGCCCCAGATTGGAGTCATATGAATGAGCATAGTCCATCCGTTCACATACTGTTGCATATAAAACGTAACAGTTGCTTGCAGTGTGCCATCCTTATCAAATAATTGTATATATAATTACTGTACAACATTTTTTCTGAAATATTTTTCCTTATGATATTTGTTCATTGGAGAATGTTGTGCAATTAATTCTGATGAACTTCCCTGCATTTGTATTGCTTAAAAATTGGTTACTGTCTTTTTAATTGCTGCTAGGGCACTCTTAAGTCTTTAAAAAAGCCTTTGCAAGTCCTTTTTGGAACCATGATATTTTTTAAACAATTTTGATACATTTACAATTTAGGGGTTAGAAGGCAGTAGAGGGCAACATGAATAGTTGTAATTGGATATCGATCTTGCGTCTTTATCACTCTTAACATTTGCAGCCTTGAAACGTCAAAGGAGGAGATAGGACCAATTTAATGCGAGTAGCAAAATGTAGCCAATTAGATATCAGTAACATTTACTGGCTCCATTACGGGCTCAAGTAATTGCGATTTGGACAATAACATAGGGGCCTATGTCACTTAGGAACTCTGATTTATTGCTTATTACATTGAAGTTAAAAGACTGATGTAGCTGTATCCGGTCTAAGAGTGATTAGGTTACTGATACTAATAACTCAGTTTCATTGAAAGTTTCAACAATGTTTCAATTAGCATTCAAAATACACACCACATATATCTTGAAAACTTTCTCATTACTTCAGGTATTTTCATTTACTAACACACTGCATAAGAAAAAATCAGACAGAGATTATTCAATGAGAAATATTTTTATTAGCTTTTAGTAAGGTAAAGAATGGGAATGAATGAGAAACTTTGGGAGAGTGTCATGGAAGGCATCTTAAAAACAGAAGCTGATACCCAAAATAGTGATGATGCTGTTGCTGGAGCAGAGTGCAAAGCCTTCTTCGGATTCTGAAAGAAATAATATTTAAAAGTCAATAAGAAAATAATTCACTTTTAGGAGCTTGAAAGACCACTGAACGATTTTTTTAAAAGGCATACTCTTTGTGTAAGCAGCATGTCAAGGAATGTTAACTTACTGGGCATCTCCTGAGCAGTGTAGGCAGGAATTCCTTTGCACAGGGAGTCAATGTGCTGCCCGTACTCTCCAATGTTAACAATAGGGGTCTGGTTGATTGTGTAGGTCACCAGCTCGGGGTTGGGTGGGATCTAGAATCAACAGATGAAAACATGAACATTGTGCTTGAATGAAGATATACTTTCCATTAAGTACATACTTATTAAAAATCCGAGAAAGCCATAAACTATGAATTCTATAATCTCAGAGTAATAGTCAAAAGCTGATCCCGGGTCTGAACTCTGATTTTTGACACCTTTCTTTTCACCACCATTGTAGTATTAAGTTAATTATAAATGTGTTCAAAAACCCTTAAACATTCTACCAGTTAAATGCCATCCATTTCTTCCCTGTGCCATTTTGATTGCCATGATAGTAAAATATTTGTGTGTGTGTTTTCCAGACCATGACTTAATTTTTATAAAGACATTTGGACCATGGTGAATTTTGTAAAAAAATAATTGAATTCTCTGTCTACTCAACTAAATATTGCCATTATTGGTCTGTGCAAATGAAGATTTTTTTACTTGATATTAAACAAAATGTTTTAGAATGTTCAATTTTAAGCTAGACAATGCTGTTTGCCACACAATGCAAGACTATGGCCCCTCTGAGCACCATCGGCGCTCATTGCGAGCCTCTCCCCCCCCCCCCCCCCGTGTACTTTGCAGGCCCCCGGCGCTCATTGTGATTTTTGGCAAGCCGCAACTTTCCTGCTTTGCAATGACACCTTCGGCGCTCATGGCAAGCCTCCCCCACCCCCACCTTGTGTAGTTTAGGGACCCCGCAATGAGTGTTACTGGCTTGGGTTAAGTGTTACTGGCTTGGGTGAAGTATTACTGCCTTGGGTGACACTGGCTTGTGGCTCTTTTTTACTGCCTTCGGCCTTGTTTTCATTCTGTTACGCTTTCTCAGCCGCCTTTTTTTTTCTTGCTTAGGTGATTTTCGATCATGAAAAAATGCCTAATATGCTTTAAATTAACTTGCAACCTCACTCCCAGGCTCCCTGACTCTCCCCCTGTGCTGTGTCTGATTGTATAAGTTATTTTGAGGCATATATTTTTTTATTTTTTTGCTGTTCTTTCCTGTTCCGTGGTTTACCTGTTAAATTCATACTTTAGTGCAGCACTGCAACTGCGGGCCTCAGCTTGCGAGGGCCGCAGTTGCATTTACGGGCTTTGGTCCTAAGTCCTACGGGCCTTGCAAGGCCACTTTGCGAGGCCTGCAATTTTTAACATGGCGTAACAGACAATCCGCAGTTAACTATATATGTGATTGAGCTTTAATGGTGGCAGACATTTGCATTTATTCCAATCAGGATTAGACTTGAGAGGAACCTTGGGCACAAATAATATCTTAATTTAGTTATATTAAAATGTTAAAAAAAAACTCCTCCTCAGAGTCCAAGTAAACAAACAGCCCAAGATGGAAGTGCCCAGACACAAGCAGTGACCGCAAAATGTAAGATTTTCTTTCAAAATGATTATATGCTTATGGCTTACAAAGCAGCCAATTGTTCCTTTCTACAATTTCCCAAACTATAGCGATCCTTTGAAATAACACTGGGAAGGGTCCAAATATGGTATAACTTAAAGCTATAGGTAATAACTAGTACTTTATCAGCTTGCTGTTGCCTGTGTCTGGGCATGCCCAATCTCTATTTGTTCAGTGAAAATGTTAAAGACAAACATCAATGTTTGTTTACTGCAGGAAAATTTATTTTTTTAAATAACATTCAATTGATAAAGTACTTGTTATTATCTATAGTTTTATATACCATGGGCCTCATTCTATTACGGCCGCTGCGGGGCCGCAAGGACCGGCCGCAAGCTTTACGGCTATTCTATTCCCCTACGGCCGGGGACTCCGGCAGGCTTGCGGCCGGCGCCTTGCTATCTCTTGCGGCCGATCGCGCCGGAGGAAAGCCTTTGATCTAAAACGGCCGCAAGGAAATCGTCCGTAAGAAAAGCCTGTTGCGATTCTATTGCACCGGGAACCCTGTCTGCAAGGCTAAAAGCGAGCCGCAGCGTACATGCAGCATACAGGTCCCGCTAGCACCAATTAAGCACATAAAATAGCTCAAATAAAGCCATCCTGCACTTTGAGAAGACTATAAAGGGATATTCGGTGTTAGAAAAAATAGCACATAATTACCCTATACTCAAATCCGTAAAATATTTTATTTTTAATATACGTAAAATATCCATGTAAAAAGTCCAGAGTGCTTGGAGCACCTCAGACACGCCCACGCCGCAGCCGGAAAATAAACAGTTAATTTGAACTCGGGTTTGGGCAGATGTGCAAGCTTGAGAGTGGGTTACTTTTAATCCTCATGTCCCCCAATATGATCCCTAGCATTTACAGAGCTGTACAGTGCAGGCTTGAATTTATTTTTGAGTTTTTAGATTTCAGAGCTTACAGCCGGTTCCAAGATATGCGGCCGACCGTAAGGGGAGATCCTTGCGGGGCCGTATAATAGAATCGCGAGTTAACAGAACCCCCGCAAGGAATCGCAGCCTTACGGTCGATTTACGGCCGATAATAGAATGAGGCCCCATATTTGGAGTCTCTGTTGTGTCACCTTAAATCAAGTGAGAATTAAAATGAAATCAAAGGGAATTATCATGTGTTAACAGTTTGCAAATAAATAGCAAACAAATACAACATTTGTGGCACATCATTTTCAAATACTTTCCCTAGCATGGTATCATACCAGCAACTTCATAAATCTGGCTAATATACCATAAATATTGCACTTAAATGGGCACTGAAGCCACAAATGTGTGATTCAAAATATAAAAGCAGGTTTAAAGAAGTATAAAAGCTTTTGCTGGCATTTAAAATGAGTGTTGCAAGGATTAAAAATCTTATTTTAAACATTTTAAAAACTGCTTTGGAACAGTATTGCATTCTATTTTAGTTATAAAATAAAAAATAAGGCCTCAATTTTTTTTATAAAAGAGAAGTATTTTGAAAAACATATTTTTAACCCATAAATTATTCATTGTTTAAACCCTGGTCTTTAAAAGGCATAAGCTCACACATTAGCACTTCAGACTCTCTAACAAGTCTACTAGCAAACTTATATGAAGAATATAAACTATGGCATTTTAAGAAACTATATAACTTTACACAGATCTTTTTCTGCATTAGAATACGTCATAACATGATCACCTCAAAACAAGCTTAGTGGCATCAGGAATACAGATTTATATGATGAAAACTATAACAACTTATTTAATGCTTTTCTTCTAGTCGGACTCAAAGGGCTATATAAAGACTACATACAAGCCCAACTTTAGAAATATGAAATTAACATCTGCAATGCCCATTTTCTCTCACCTTGGTTTTGTCCTTAGCAATGGCACTCAGCTGAGCCAGGCTGGGGGTGTTTTTGTTCATCCTTGTGACAACACAGATTTTCTTGTGGAAAAGTCTGGTGGCTGCATATCCCTATAGGATTAGAGAGATACAGCAGGTGTGAGAGAGGTGGACGTGTCACTCATTTAAGTATATGTTTGTCTTAACCTTACATACTGCTATAGGCATGCATTTAGTGTAATGTGCTACTGTGATTTGCAAGCATTGTTTTGTACATAGAAATTATATTGAGTTGGCTAGTGGGGTGCTGTCCATGGAAGATATGTTGAGAAACCTGGTGCTGTACGGTACATAGAAGACATACATTGACCATATATTGTCCATGGATGGTAGACAGAGTAGTCCTGCAGCCACCTAGCCATTTAACATATAGTGATTTACAGTGTAGAAGATATGGAAAGTCAGTTTGCTAGCCATAATTAGTATAGAGAGTAACCTGGTAGCATATAGTTTACTGTTCACTGTTGGTATATTGAATATACCAGACATTTACTACTAGTGATAGTGTGCTACTCATGATTGTGGAACAGTCTGGGACAGTATTGTCATAATGAATACTGAGTATTGATGAGTAGATATATTGAGCATTTTTGCATTTTACTTTCCAATCTTAATATTGGGAGTAGAATAACTATGTCCAATGCTTAGCAGGCATATTAATTAGGTTGGCAGAGTACTGCTTTGGTTTGCATATTGAATATCCAGTCTGCATTAACTCTGCTGTTGCTATTAAGGACTGCAATTTAATGAATATGTATACATCTGTTAGCAAATGGGTAAAGACTGTATGAATGAATTTATGTATGTATAAAGAATCTATGAATCTCCCAGTGAAGTGTATCCTCTGTATTGATGGTCACTCACTCTGCCAAAGTCACAGATGGAGTCCCAGGAGTTCCAGCCGTTCAGACTGTTAATGCTGGCGATATGATTCTGGTTGTTAATGTTCACATTCTGTTGAACGCTACCACCATCATTGCCTGAGTTGTTGATATTGATATTCTGAAAAATAAAGTCAAGAATTAGCAGATGCAAGAAAAATATGGTGCTTGGTCTACTTGACTACTTTACAATTATCATTCAGTTACGTACAATATGAGTTAAATATTAAAATAATAACTGGGGAATTTTTACATTCTAATGTTTTCCAATGTATTATGAAAGACCATAGATTAAGGTCAATATAACCAAAGACACTAACTGAGTTATCATTTACTGGAGAAAGAATGTCTTTAAAATCTGGCCTTTACTCAGTGGTGCTGAAAATAGACTAATCTATCTGTACAACAGAGGTTCCATTCATAGTAGGATGTAAAGTACTAGTAAAAACATAATATTTGTGATTAAAATTTATGAAAAATATAATTGTACCACATTTTGACTGGTAGTTAATTCAAGTAATCTTTCTATGAGACTGGTTTTGTTTGCAGTACCAAATTACTTTGTGAGCAATTAAGAGCTTCTGGAGCATTTTGCTACGTCTGTCTCAGGAGACACATTTTTTTTTTGGAACAATATACATGCCCTCTTCATATTCTGATACAGTGTATTAAACTAGTGGTTTACCATATTTGGCCTTTTATAGGGCCAATCTGGAGATGTTACTCATAGCCCCACCTGGTGGTAGGGAGACAAAAAACATTATCTTTATTCCTAACGCGCCAACATATTCCGTTGCGCTGATAAACCACAAAACATGTGACCTGCAAAATAAATAAAATTTGATTGGGAGTATTAGCTGAAAAGAATCCAGATGAGGGATACTGAGCAGAGTACTTCATCTGAAGCCCATTGGGAGGTAAACTTGCACATCCTCCCAGTGGAAAGCCAGGTGATACATTGCCTGGAAACAGGAGGGCACCAATGTCAAGAACATGGCATCACATGTCAGTAGAATCTCCTCATCCAAACACTGCTTTCTGGACTTATAAATAGTCAAGTTGGCTATTGCCAGGAGCATATTGACAAGAAGGTCCCTGGTCTTGTTGCCCGGGACACTGGGCAGCCATAGATAAAAAGGTGAGGGGAAAGAAGCAGGCAGAACAGCAGGAGGAGGCCGCTCAAAAGTTATAAGAGGGTCTGCAGTCTGGCGCAACTTAAATACATGTGATACACAGAATGGACAAGCAGCTGGAGAGTCCCTGAAATTAGCCAGGTACTCTCTTGTGCTCAGTGCAACCTGGAGAAGTCTCCAATTCAAGTTCCTAAAGCATTGTGAAACCAAAGAGATCTGGTACAGACTGACAAAGTATGTGTACAGATATATATATGTATAAATATAAATATAAATATATATATATATATATATATATATATATATATACATATAAATATGAAATTGAACTGTGAAGTAGCCATGAATGTCCAGTAATCTAGTAATTTATCTAGTAATCTATATATATACAGATTAATAATGAGTATTTTAGTATATTGTCATACCTTTTGTATTGGACAAACGGCTTAAGTATGTTGACAAGCTTTCAAGAGGACAGTCCTCTCTTTATCAAGTCTGAAGCAATATATATGTGTGTAGACATTTAAAGAGAGATGTGTATGTATATATATATATATATATATATATATATATATATAATTGTGTGAAATAAAATAGTATGAATTTTACTTACATCATTTGCTACAGCGAGAGTCAGGAAGACTCCCAGCAGGGCAACAACCTGAAAGAGAACAAGAAGGCAAATTATTATTATTATTCATGGAGTCTACATCCATTTTACATGGAGAGATTTCAATTCCATTGATAATTTCCTAGAATATCCTCACCAGGAATTTCATTTTGATGTCTCTGGTACTTAGAGAAGACTGAATGAGAAGGGTATTTACAGGTTAATTTTACATGCTTATATACAGATACCATATTTACTCAAGGAGCAGTCAACAAGGACAAGATTGGTGTAGTCCAGTTGGATTAATTCCACAATGACTATCACTGATGAGATATAGAATGCAGAATTCTAGATAGTATGTAGAAGGAACCTGCCAATTGTTGGGCGTATTTCTTCTTAATGAAATAACTGTACAGCGGTTTATTGATACCAATCTGTGGAAGTTTCGGAAACGATATCTTTTATTATCAGCTTGTGGTTTGTACTGAAGGTGTGGTTCCAAACAGTTAAAGCTTAGATCAGGAACACTGATGCTTAAATGGACATATCAAACCATTCTGAAACCATACATACTGGTAAAAAAAAATATGTAGCAATTGGTATTTTAGCAACATTTATCATCTATGTTGTTCTTCACCTTGAAATGTGTGCACCCTCTTCAGAGGTCAATGGATAGACTCTTTCCATAACCAAATACATTTATTTCTGAATACAATTTTGTTATAATTCAATACCAATGAAATTTGCCCCTAAGTAATGGGATTGCACAGTTGATAAATAAAGCTAACATTTAATCTCCAATGTAAATGTTCAATTATAATTCAGTTTTGTAATTGGTCAACATTTACATTTTTGTCATTATCAGTACTATAAAAATGTCTGGACAATTAAAATCTCCTTTTTTATTATTGAGGTTATGATTTTTTATATGAACATTTTAGTTTTAATGGATTGATGTATGACGATAATTATAGTGTCATGAATCAATATGAAGTACAATTTTATTATGTAAAAAATTATTCAGTCTGTTCCAGAATTTTATATTTTAGGAACCTTAACCCAAGTGTCCTGGTTGTGTCTCTCTCTATAAGATATATACAAAGCTGAGGGAAGAGAAGAGTCAAATGGCCCATCTAGTCTATTATGCTATCTGATCTAAAAACCAGGATGGTCTTATATTTATCTCATGAATACTTAAATTCCTTAACTGTATTTGACCCTACTTCATCAACTGAAAGGCTTCCACTTATCTATTATTTTCTCTGTAAAGTAGTATTTCCTCAAACCATTTGATATATTTGAAGATTTCTATAATATCTCCCGTCTCCTTACTATCCTCTAAAATATACATATTCAGGTCATGAAGTCTTTCCTTAGATTTGTCTTTTGGACAGTAAATAATTTCAGTCATCCTCCTTAGAACTGTTACAAATGTGTTAATCTTATTTTGGAGATAATGAACCTCATACAATTCGGAGGCTGCAAGTTAGGAAATGTAGGCCGCATGTCTTACGGGCAGACCACAAATTATGGGCCGATAGCGAAATTTGGACCATGCCATCGTATGTAGCATTTGCGAGCTTGAACAGATCAATTAACCAAGGCTGTAACTATCAAAATAGAAACAGTCAATGGAAACAGAGATCGTCATCATTACATCAATGAAAAATGGAGTTTGGATTTCAAAGTCCTACAGGCTTCAATTACGAGTTACAATCGGACCCATATTCCTGAAATATTGCAATATCGATAAAACTGTAAATATGATATTTTATTACATGTGAGTTCCATTATATGTATTAACACATTGATTGCTGGGATCGATATAACACGGAAATCAAACATGAAATAAAGTATTTTTTGGGGTCGATTCATGAGCTTGAGAATGGTGTGCTATTAATTCTAAGACCTAGCATCACTTTCCCTTTTAATAAGAGTGCAGTATTGTTTAATTATTCGCTTTTAAAGAGCTCCGGACATGTCATTAAGCCCTTTGCGAGTCCTCCTTGGTACCCGTGACTTGTAGTTCGACTTTTGCCATTTGCGTGCTTGACGGCTTGCTTTGCGAGAAGGAATTGGAGCAATTGAATAGCGATTTGCGATTTTAGCGTTCACAACTCTTGCAGCCGTGAAAAAACAAAGACTTGGAGAGGCATTAACTTGCGATGTGAACCATCGCAGGGAATCGGAGGTCGGAACCCATAACCGATCGAAGCTCGCAAAGAGACGCCAATGGAATAGAAAAATAACTTGCAAGCTAGATTTCCAAAGCCCGGATCTCCTGAAAGCTCAATTGAATGAGGGGCATTAACTTACGATGTGAACCATTCCTGTGAATCGGAGGCCGGAGCCTGTAACCGATCGAAGCCCGCAAAAAGACACCAATTGGCAGGGATATAAGGTCAAATGCTTCTTGGACTTATAAGTAGCCAGCTTGGCTACTGGCAGGAGCAGGTTAATGATGAGGTCCCAGACATTTTTGCCCCATAACATTAGCACACAAAAAGAAAATGTGCATTGAGACATGCGGCCAAAACTGTAGGAGAAGGCCCCTCCCTCAAGAAAGGGCTGAGGTCTGCTTGAAAAAAACTGTGATACATGAACTCCACCTTACCACAGAATGGCTAGGTATCTATAGAGTGACATTAGTACCTCACTTGTTCTGCTGCTAATTCCTCTTCCAGTACAAATAAGCACCATGCTGTTTTGTTACAGTTTTGTTGCACTGGTTATCTACTTTTAAATATTGTGTTCTTAAGTTTATGTTATAATTAGCATATATACAAATATTAAAATTAATGGTTTAAATATTCATCAGAGGTGAGTGTGTGAGTCTGAAATATTAACATTTTATAAATGAGTTCAAGTGTGTGGGATAAATGAGAGAATAAATGTAAGAGTGATTCAGTGTAACAGAGAGCAAGACTGAAAAAGCTAGATAGGCTACTAATTTATATGGAAAGAAAAGAGTGTATCCCTTTCATGCTTTATTTTTACTCTTTGGTCCTACTGGGCTGATATTCTGTAGGAGCTTGTGATATTGTCTGGCACACAGTACAACCTCAGATCAGATAGTGTTTGAGTGAAAGAAGCTTTGTCCTAACACACCTCAATTTTCTATTCCATAATTCATCCTAAATGTAAGAAACCCTTATATTTTCTGTGGGGAATTAGAGTTCAAGAGTAGTTACCAGGATATGCTGCCTACCTGGGTTCCATTGAGCCACCAGGATAACACTCCCACATGTAATTCCTGGATACATACAATGTTTATGTGTTCAAAACTATCTGAGATTATTGATTTTGAGCTCTATGAATATGTTTGGGGGAGGGGGGGGGGGTTCATCCATAGAGAGTAATTAACTTGGGAAATTTTGAATCCCCAATATCTAGAATTTAATAAACTTATCACTGGCATAATTAAAATACTAATTGATCATATATATAGTTGTCATACTGCGAGTTATCATTACGCAGTTGCATGCCCGCACAACACTACAGCGGGGGGGGGGGGGGGGGGGGGGGAGCCTGTGCGGGGAGGGCCCAGGGGACTCGCTGTATGCCTATGGGCTTTGCTGTGTGAGGAGTGGGGGCAGCTAACCTGGTTCCCCTTACCTCCCCCCTGCCCCACTGATGCTCCCTCTGTCCCCCCTTTGCCCGCCTTTCTGCTCAGTCATTGGTGGTTCAGCGTACTAATGGAGTCCCAAATGACATCATTGCTACATCCCTACGCTGTAGAGAGGATGTGCCGGCAGGGGTGGAACTCCATTGAGCAGGGCAAAGGGGGAACAGAGGGAGCATCAGTGGGGCAGGGGTAAGGGGAATACAGAAGGGGGTGGGGGAGAGAGACAGGGGAGGGAGAGAGGGGGCAAAGAGAGACAGGGGAGGTAGAGAGAAGTCAAAGAGCAACGGATGAGGAAGAGTGAGGGCAAAGAGACAGGGGAGGGAGAGGGGGGCACATTTAGAGAGAGAGAGCAAAAAGAGAGAGGGGAGGGAGAGAGGGGACAAAGACAGACAGAGGATGGAGAAAGGGGGCAAAGACAGACAGTGGATGGAGAGAGGGGCAAAGAGGGACTGGGTAGAGAGAGAGAGGGTGAAGAGAAACTGTGGAGGAAGAGAGGGGTCAAAGAGAGACTGAGGAGGGAGAGAGGAGGCAAAGAGTGACTGGGGAGGGAGAGAGGGGGAAAGAGAGACTGGGGAGGGAGAGAGGGGAAGAGACACAGAGGAGGGAGAGGGGGGTGAGAAAACAATTTAGAAACATCCATCATGCCGTCATTTTTGACGGGCAAGTTGCTAGCTATATATAATTGTCCTGTTATATAAACAAGGACTGTCCTACTTCATGCATCCCATCTCTCCCTCTTTTGGAAGGGCAGTCACTTTTCTGAGGAGAATCCCTCTGTCCCTCTTAGCCTCCCAAATATTCCACATTCAAGTTATGCCCAATGTCTTCTGGCACTTCCTAGGCATGGGAAGTCAATTAATTTACAAAAAAACCACTGGTGTCCAAATTAATTTGTAAAAGACTGAATTATATATTCTTTTATTTATACACACCAAAATATTTTAATAGAATTGCACTGAAAATATCATAGGAAGGAACATCAAGAAATTCTATGATTTATCTTACAGCTTATTTTATATGCATATTTTAGGAGGGATATATAGAAAAGTAATAATGCAGTGGAGGTCAGGAAGATATGGATCAGAGGTACTAACTTGTACCCAGGTCCCCCTTATTGCTACCCTAATCTAGTACAATGACCGAGGCCTGGAGTGGTGTTACAGAATAAGGGCTCCATTGTATTTGGTCACGTAACTGTGAGAAACGGCTCCCTAGTAACTGTTAGAGCTTTTTTTCGCTAGCTAGGAAATCATGCTATGACTCCTCTCAAAAAAATCCTCTGAACCTAGGTGATACAAACCAAGAACTGTTTTTCATTGTTCTTTAGCCCTAAGATGTGCACACAGCCTGCTTGCAGGAGACTCTAGTCTCGAAAAAGCAATGCTGCAGAATGGTACCCACTATGTGAACACACCATGGCAGGGAATGGATTAAATAATACAAATTATGCAGTGGGTTTATGATACCTCTGCCTAGACTCGCTACCCACTATGAAGCTGGGATTCCCCCCAATACCCTCTGCAAACCTCATAGGAGGAGCCGAATATTGTTTTTGGTGAGCTTTTGGTCTTCAATATTTGTGGATTCTGATTGGCTGAAATATGTGTCAATCATATTCAGCTAATCAGAATTGAGTATTTCCAGGGCTCCATTTCTAACCAATCAGAATTCACAGATTTCCAATCTCTGATAAAGCAAAAATGAATATAATAGTTACAAATTACAGACTATATTTATTATTTGAACATTATAAAAACATTTTTACCCATTATAATGTGGAGTTTTTTTACATAGTATACTATAATTATGACACCTAAATGGTGATTGTATGGAAGGTCTGGTGGATAATGGGACCATTTTACAAACCCTAAGGAGAAAGATATAGAGGAGCAGACAAAAAACGTGTAAATACTCCCTGAGCTGCAGACCACGCTCAAGGTGAGACGTATTGCAATACTTAGCTATTGGCGGCTCTCATAGGACCAATTTTCCCACCACAGAACTAGGTTATTCTATTAAAGAATGTCTTGCATATTGATAATGTACTAAATTATCAATATGCTTTTTTTGCTTATGGAATAGCGGCTCCATTAGCACAAAGTTTCTAAAGAGGAAACGTTTAACAATGTAAAAACAAGATTACAGACTAAAATTAATTAAATCATATATCAAATGCAGTGTAATGGAAATCACCGTTTAGTTTATCTTTATTTAGTGATATTGAATCTAGTGAAACATTTAGATTTATGATCTGAACATTTGTATTTCTGTGCTTTCTACAGGAATAAAAGAAAATATTTTTTTACAGAAGTTTTTAGTTGGTGAACTTCTATCCAAATGCAAGGACTTCACTAACTAAAAACTTCTGTAAAAAAAACATGGTCTGTGCTCATATAGAGCCTTATTCAATTGGCTGAATCACAATTTGATAAGGCTGCAAATCTCCCGGTACCCAGGATGCTTCCTACTAAGAAATTAGCTGAATCAAGGAGCTCAAATAATGGCTAGACATATTTGTGCCACTGTTGTCAAATTGTTTCTATATTGTGTTTTCAACAACTATACTTGCGAATGGCAAAATGTTTTTTGAAAGCAATGCTAACTTTTATATATAAGTAGTCTTTTTCCTGGCTGATTCTGCCTGATATTTCCTCAAGAGGCTGTGTCCTTGTCAAATGATGAGCTTTCCAGCATTCCTCCCTATTGCCCATTCCTCCTCTCACCAACCAGCCTGGGTCTTCATAGAGAATCATTTAATGCGCCCTTACTCCTGGGACCAAAATTGCTTGGCTAGCAAATCCACTCTCTTTCTTATGGAAACCCTTAAACCCAATAATTAAATTCTCATTATCATGTAACTCATGGGCCTGCTTAAGGTTTCAAATACTTCCCAAAATCTCCCCTCACATCAACACCATTACTCCCCTATCCCCAATTTCGGTAATGACTCAGCAGCTAGTCGCTAAAATGGTGGAGGTCCAAAGGACTTGATAAACTTGGCTTTGTTTCACCAACTACCTAATTCTATCGTATAAACAATTACGTAACATTGTTAATCTTCCCTTCAGAGAACATTGTAGTTAATGTAGACTAAAACACTTCACCACGTCTTTAATAAAAACCATGGCAATCCAAAAATGAATTGGTTTACCCACCCAAGGGTTTTGGCAAGATATTATGTGCTTAGCCTCAAAACCTGTTCAATCTTCAACTTAAACCAAGCATTGAAACCTGCCTTTTAGGAATTTCATCTCTTATCTTGTCCACCCATCAAAAATAAAACGCTTACATTTTTTATTATAGCCAAAAAATGAAAGTCTGACATACTTAATATACAAATAGTCAGACACAAATGAAACTATATTATGATTAATGAGAGACTTACTCATCTTTAGCAGACTCCGTTGTTTTATTCCTAAAAATATTATTCCCACCTCAGGAAGGTGATCAGCAGACCCAAAATGGTATACACCACTGCAGCATAACTGTATATAACAATTAATAAATTAGAGGCTATAGTTTTTTTTGCGTTCTAAAACATTTTTCAAAGAGCATATATTAAAAATGGGACAGTAGAGTTCCTTTATTTGTATTCAATTATTTTATTTATTTCTAAAATAACCTTGCCAATTTAATTCTAGTTTTTAAAAAAAGATACAGTAGGACTTCAGTGGTTTGTTAGTGAACAAATGTACCTTCTTAAGCAAGGACTTACACAAGCATCCCCCATATCTAATTAGTCTAGCTAAACAAGCATTTTTCATGTACTTTTTTAAGGCTATATTCATAAAGTTTCAATCAGGAATTCATTTATATGTATATGAATGTGTTTTCTCAGAGATGTATTTTTTTTTTCTAGTCAAATGATTGATTATATGGTGATAATCTAAATTCAGTATGAAAAATACGTGATTTTGTTAATGAAACACTTTTAATTGTTATTTTAAGCATCGCTACAATCAGTATATTTTTATATATTGTTTTGTATATGTTTTTACATTACATTGGTTAAATCATAAGAGTTTTTAGGACACAAGATAACTGTAAATAGTAATCATATTTTTTTGTATTTGGATCCCTCAAACCTTGTGATAATATTACCCTAGTTATATCATTAATGTAAAACTCCTCTGTTAAAGTGACAATGTGTCACCTGTAAGCTTCATATATTGTTGCTACAAAGCTCAAAACTAATAATATACTTTTTACATATACTTCACCATGTGAGACTCTATGCACTCTCCCTTTTTTCTTTTTTAGTACTCTATGTGCTCCCCTTGTTTAGTTCTCTATTCACTCTCCTTTTTTAGTACTCTATGCACTCTCCTTTTTTAGTTCTCTATTCGCTCTCCTCTTTTAATACTCTATGCGCTCTCCTCTTTTAATACTCTATGCGCTCTCCTCTTTTAGTACTCTATTCGCTCTCCTTTTTTAGTACTCTATGCACTCTCCTTTTTTAGTTCTCTATTCGCACTCCTCTTTTAGTAGTCTATGCACTTTCCTCTTTTACTACTCTATTCACTCTCCTTTTTTAGTACTCTATGCGCTCTCCTCTTTTAGTTCTCTATTCGCTCTCCTCTTTAAGTAGTCTATGCGCTCTCCTTTTTTTCTTTTTTAGTACTCTATGCGCTCTCCTTTTTTAGTACTCTATGCGCTCTCCTTTTTTTCTTTTTTAGTTCTGTATGATTTTCTCTGCCAATTCTCAGTGACAAAGTGAAATGAGTACAGCCTAACAGATACTATTACCAATTTATATGTAGTTAAAATGTACTCTATTCAAATAGGTACAAAACTAGATGAAAATACATTGTGTCACATGTGGTACTACACTGATCTAGTTCTTAAAGTGGTCCTCATGATAACCAGCCAGTCTTAAGATCATAGAGGTTGAATTTCACTAGTTTAGAGGACAAAATGGGGTGATATAAAACCGTTAAATGTATCAAAGCGTTTAATAAAGTTTAGAAGGGAAGTCTCCCTAAAAAAAGGGGAATGCAAGAACAAGAGATCATTGTTGGATGTTGACAGGTGGAAAATGTAGGAGTAATGTGCAACAGTACTACCTTATCGGATGGGTAGTAGATAAGAGAAAGAGCCTTCCACAGTTAATGGATTTAAGCATGCCTCAGATAAGCATATGGCCAACATGAGGCTTATTTAAACCAAACCTTTTAGCTAAATAGAGTACTGTAATTTGGGAGAAGCTTCACATATTGAGTCTGCCCTCTCTTGCTCTGTGAAACTCATGACAACCTGAGAGCACTCCTCCCTGTCATCTCCCTCATGACCCCTAATAACATTTCTTTATATAGAAGTACAATTAAATGTATATGATCAGTTAGCAGCAAATGCTAACAAATGCACTATTCATAAAATGTCAGCAGCTCACCCAGCATGCCCATCCTTGATAGCCCGTCACCACTCTGTCTCACTTGCTTTGACACAGCACGCACAGCCTTTGGCTGATCGTATCCATAATCTTCTGCTAACTTTCTTACCTTTATCCACCTTTGCCATGAGGAACTGTATTGTTTTTTTTATATTGTATTATGACAAACTGTGTTGCTTTGTATAAGATTGCAAAATAAGTAATTTAACTGATCTAATGTGAAATGCACTTTTTAATTGTACTTTTTAATTGCGTGCTAGAATGCCTCAACATTGTGGAAAAAATGTATATAGATATTCCAAGATTCATCGCACAAGTCTAATTGTGTTAGAAACAGAGGCAAATGTCTTGCTTTAGCAAAGTAAATATATTATAATTTTTTTTTTTTAAAGCTGCCACATAAAGTCATGTTCTTGAAAATAGCAGACTGCAGGGTTCCTTTGTTCCCCTATACTCTGGGAATCTCATATCATCTCCCCCCATTTTTGAGTGATATTTTCCATTACTTTTTTATTAATATCTTTGTATTTAATAAGACAAGACGATTGTTATAGTCTGACTACATTTCTTTATTGAAAATCAAAAAAGAAACATTGTATGTGCAAGATGGAAGTCTTGGAAAGGAGCTTAGGATGTCAGGTGGACATCTTAGAAACAGAAGCTGATGCCCAAAATGGTGATGATACTGGAACTGTGGCAGAGACTGAACCCTTGTTCGACAGCTGAAATGGTGAGAAAAATGAAGATATTTATTATTTTGCTTGTGGGAGAGTTAAAAATGGCAGACAACCAGTCTCATAGGATACAAACTGACATAATAGGAAAAACATTTCTACAACAGCAGTCGCATTGAAGATATGTGCTTACCTGGCATCTCCTGAGCGGTGTAGGCGGGGATCCCTTTACACAGAGAGTTAATGTGCTGCCCGTACTCTCCAATGTTAACAATGGGGGTCTGGTTGATTGTGTAGGTTACCAGCTCGGGGTTGGGTGGGATCTATAAGCAAGAAGTAAAAAAATAATTATATATATATACATATAAAGGGTTTAGTGTCCCTAAGGGTGCTAGGGGACTCCAGACGTGGACTCCCTTCTCACTGTGCCTTAGGGAGTTCAGCTGCACCTCACTGACTAGGCCCCTAAAGGCCGAAACACATCTGGGGTTTGCTGTTTCTCCTGTTCAGGGTAGAATTGCCTGGTATTTTGGGGCTGGATCACTGGGTTATCATGGCCATAGAACTAACATATTAAGGATAGTTTGTTCTCTGATGAGCACCTCTGACTTAGTTTTTTTTTTTTTTTTCTTACATATATCTATATAATAATGTAACTACGGAATTTTTTTTTATTTTCATCGTGCCTGCACGATGTGTCAGCATGTACCTAATATAAATAAAAATATAAACTTCATTGTGCTCTTTTAAATAACCTTAAAACTAGATATGCTTTATACTACACATTTTTTCTTAAATAAATAGTACAAGACATTGATTGTTTCACTGGCACAGAATGGGAATTAGTGGCATAGTATGATAATTAGTAATATCTGGTAACAAAACATTATCCAGCCACTGTAATGATGCACAGCATTCAGATAAGTCCCTTCTCCTACACTACTCAAGGACTCTATACTGTGACTAATTAGCATATGGTACAAGAAAGAGAAAAGGGTACATATCTAAACAATGATTTTAAAAAGATCACAAACCTCTAGAAAACGACTAAGAGGCAGATTGCTGAACACTGCAGTGGCTATTTCCTATAATAAAATGTGTCATCTCAGCCTCATTTAAACAACTTGCAGCTCCTGATATGCTTAGTGACTCTGCCCAAATATACAATATGTAGTATGCAGTTTATTTGCTTCCTATAAATATGTAATATAAATTAGAAAAATATATAATTTCAGAGATTATTTAACCATGTAACAGCCATTAGATGTAGGAGGCCAAATCTTGAAAGGCTTTCTAATGTTCATTTAGTTGCAGGGTAGCAGTGAGTATTGACGCAAATAAATTCACTGTAGCTTCTAAAAATTATATTTGAACTTTGTTTTTTTTAGAGATTAGCAAAGCTGCTTCTCTTTACTCTCTATTAGGTGTCCAGGCTGTGAGTAAGGATCTGTCCAGGAACTGTGCAGTTTTCCTGCAGTGACCACTTTATCTGCCCAGAAGGCTGTCTTGATAGACGTTTTTATCCATAGTATGGTAGCTTCTCTCACACCCTCTGGAAAACTGATAGGGAGTGGAGAGAAACACACTATCTAAAGTCTTAAACACTAAATTTCAAACATAAGTTTAAAAGCTACATTGTTTTGTTTGCTTAAAATACTGATTTGTATGAACACTGCAATGGTGCTCTAAGGTCCGTATTCAGAGCGAGTGAAATGATCAAGCCCGCAGCTACCTGGCTGAAAGCATGAACCGTAAACCATGCACCCGTAAGTATCATTTCAGAGCATGATCATGACAAATTAAGCAAGGCTGTAACTACAGATTTAGAAACACCCAATAGTAAATGAGGCCGTCATCATGACGTCAGTAAAACATGGGGGTTAAACCACAATCAATTAGCGTTTCAAATATGCGATCAGACTCGCAATCCGGCAATGTGAAAAATAATAAAAATGAATGAAGGAAATGTTCTAGTCTATGTGATTGGCCTGATATGTATTAACTCCTTGATTCCCGAGATTAATATAACACGAAAATAAAATAAAAAATAAAAAAATGTTGATTGCAGATTTGCGAGCTTGAGACTGTTGTGCAATTAATTATAATGTCTTTCATAATTTTCCACATCTTTAAAAGTGCAGTATTCATTTTTTTCTTTGCATTTACAGTGCTACGACCAGGTGTTTTACCCCCTTGCGAGTCCTATCTGGTACTCGTAGGATTTTCTTCTACATTTGCCATTTACGGGTGTGAGAACATTTTAGGGCTTGGGGAATGTTAGCAATTGAATAGTGGTTTGCGATTGTAACATTTACAGGCTTGAAAGATCAAAGGCTTAGCTGGGTCTGAGTTACGATTTTGACAACCGCAGGGATTTTCAGCCTGTAACCCCAAATCGTTTGCGGGTAGCTAAAAGACGCCAATTGAACAGCAAATTAGTTTACGAGCTACATTACGGGCTTCGGTAACTAACAATTGCCCAATTGAGTAGGGGGCCTTAGTCTTGTCACTGTTCTCAGTGCAATTTATTACACTACTGTAAGTCAACAATGGAAACATGCCAGTCTGCTCACCTTGGTTTTGTCCTTGGCAATGGCACTCAGCTGAGCCAGGCTGGGGGTGTTTTTGTTCATCTTGGTGACAACACATATTTTCTTGTGGAAAAGCCTGGTGGCTGCATAACCCTACACACAGGGGACATAAACAATGCTTGAGGAAAATACAGTGGGTACCTGACCTCACATTATATCCTGATGTACTACATGGTAAAATGTATACATATTCATGTATTATTATATATATACATGTACAGATAAATAGATAGATAGATAGATTCGATGAGACAGACTATTTGCATAGCATAACATTTATAAATTAACATATATAATATTATAATTCTATAAGTTAACATAGTTAATATACATTATAATAATATGAAGTTAAATAACTAACTCGTGAAATCTGTGTTTAAGAGGAATTAGGGTAATGTCAGATGAAATCATACTGAAGAAATTAAGCAAACTGGCAATGATTTGAATTCACAGCAGTGAACAGATTTAATTTTGGTTTGTCTGCAGTCAGAGAAAGATAGTATTATTCAGGTACCATGCATACTACATTATTGTTGGTTCAACGCATCCCCATATTTGGAGATGGCAGAAAGCCATGTATAGTATAGTATAGTATTTGAGGTTGAATAAAGACTGTTAGTCCATCCAGTTCAACCTTTGTAGTTCTCTCTTGATCTTTCTAATATGTGGACTATTTGTTATTAATTGTTAATTGATCCAGAGGAAGGCAAACAGAAAAAGAACCCCATTGAAACTTTGCCAATTGTCTCATAAGGGGGGGGAAAGCAAAATTCCTTCCTGACCCCAAAAATTGGCCTTTAAATTTCTCCCTGGATCAATATTCCTTCGCTAGTTATCTAGGATAACCTTAAATGCCCTCTTTATTCAAAAATATATCTAACCCCTTTTTGAAGTTATCTATCGAATTCGCTGTCACTGCCACCTTTGGTAGAGAATTCCACAGTTTAACCACCCTAACTGTGAAGAACCCTTTTCTTTGTTTAAGGTGAAATCTTTTTTCCTCGAACCTCTTGTCAGTTGAAAATCTCTTGCTATAAAAAGTTAGCTTGACAAAGACTTATATTGACCCTGGATGTATTTAAATACGGTAAATAATGTGTTGATCTATAACAGGGGTGAAAAAGAGGGGCCACATACATGCCTGAATTTGATGATAGCCCAGCTGCTCACAGGTGAGTCAATCACTTCTGCAGTCATGCTGATTATCTTACCTTTGGACAGAAAGGATATCTTCAGATCCAGGCATGTATGTGACCCTCCAGGACCGAACTTGCCTACCCCTGATCTATAAACATCAGACATATGTTGCAGACTACTGGTATAGTGAAGAGATCAGCAATATAAACTGTTATAATAAGACGTAAGCAGTGTACATGCCGTGACTCTTGCATTGAGTAGATTGGCTGATAACAAAAAGTAAATCTGCAATATGGAGCACACACATTTTATCCCAACAAAGTACTGCATCAATAGTCACTCACTCTGCCAAAGTCACAGATGGAGTCCCAGGAGTTCCAGCCGTTCAGATTGTTGATGCTGGCGATATTATCCTGGTTGTTAATATTTACATTCTGAGAAGTGCTTCCTCCTACATTGCCTGAGTTGTTAATTTTGATATTCTGGCAAATTAGAAAGAAATACAAATAAGCATTTAGAAGGAAGAAGGGGTAAAAAGGGAGGGCAGGATATTTATTGCTAAATATATTATAATAAGTAACGGTTGTGTCTTTTTGCAAGTTTTTTTGACCATGATATGATTTAAGGCAGGGGTGCCAATACTTTGGTAACATGAGATCTACTCTTTGGGCAGTCATCCTAACAAGATTTAACAATCCCCTGACACATTTTCAACCTCCATTCATAGTTAAATTTAGAAGAAAAAAAATCATAACACTCTCCAATGTATCAGATCTAATCTGATAGCTACTTCAACCACCCCCTGCCCAGGACATAAATGTCTCTTTACCCATCATCACCTTCATTTTCAAGATTTCTCAAGAGCTGTGGATACCCTATTTAATTTCCTGCCCTGCTCTATCAGGTTTCCTTTTCTTTTCACTTCTTTAAATGCTCTCTGAAAGCCCACCTATTCAAAGAAGGAAAGCTAGCTCATTTTCTAATATCATCTAATCAAAGAAGTCAATTCTACTGCCACACTGGAACACCAAAAAGCAATTCCATTTTGTCTCTAATACCCTTAACTTAGGAGGGTAGATCTTATACACCTTCTGTACCTGTATGATACTTTCTCATTGTGTAGATTTTGTGCTTTCAGAGACTCCTCTCACCTCAATAAGTGGATGAAAAAACAAAATGGTAGATTCCAGAGCATTATATTTAAAATCGATTCAATTAGAGACAGTATTATTTTGGTTTACAATCTAACACCATGTTCCTTATTTTCAGGAGTCGTTCTTCAGAATACTATATTTTATATTTTTATTTTAATTTTTTTGATATAGGGTTTAATAAAACAATACAAAATGTACATTTTACTTACATCATTTGCGATTGTCTGAGTCAGGAAGACTCCCAGTAGGGCAACTGCCACAATCTAAAACAGAACAAGAACAATGCAAAGGGGTTACTGTCAGCTCATTTATCTAATATCCATTCTCCAAAACAGGTTCAGGCTCAACCAACAATTTCACAGTATTTTCTCACCATGAATTTCATTTTGGTGTCACTCTAGAGAAGACTGAAAGAGCAAAGTATTCCCAAGTTAATTTCTTAATATTTATATACAGATGCCAGCCATATTTACTAAAGGAACAATCAAAAGGACAATATTGGTGGAGTTTTATTGGAAAGAGTCCACATACATATCTCTGCTGTGCATAATCAAGATATAGTTGGGTGTATCACTCTTTAAAGAAGAAAATGTGTTGATTTCAGTCTGTAGAAGAAAGTGTATTGTATATAGTAATTTATTGCAGGGAAAATCCTATATAACTTGCCAAGGTACACCAGATAAGGCAGATAAACTAATTATTCAGGTTAAAATCCAATATTTCAGTGGTCAGGTTGGTACTTGGGAACACAGCAATTTGAAATTCTCTGCAGGCATTGCTCATTAATATTTACCTAGTTTTAGAACACAAATAAATATTTTCTACTACAAATAATGGGGCGAAAGAGAGGAACTCAAAATTGGAGAATACATTTTAATTAAAGTGTGGCGTTTTGTAAACCGCAGTTGAACATATCACAAAATCTGTTATCTACATAAAGTTATGTACCATATCTCCAGCCATAAAATATCCACATAACAGTCATACACATAATATACACACTTGTCTCATAGTGCAATTAAAAAAAGAACATCTAAAGTCGAATGCTTACATATTTTCTCTCAGTTTAAAATATTTCACAAAAAATTCCACTTTGCAGGAGGGCACCCAATATAAAAAAAAGGAAAGGAAAGACAAATTTTTCACATGGCATAGTATCTTCAAGTGCTTAGAGAAGTATTGATTCAACTGCTCAGATAATAACATTGTGATGTGTATATATATACCCAATATAACAAAAAGGAAAGACCACTTTTCACATGAAATAGTGTCCTCAAGTGCTTAGAGAAGTATCAATTCAAGATAATAGCATTGTGATGTATATATATATATAGACAGATATTTTACATTTTAAATACTTTTTTTAAATTTTTTATTAAACCAAACCAATGAAATAACGGACAGTTAAAATCATGAAACTGACAGCAGGGTAGTGCTGTTGCTACCTTATGTGCAATTCAATTCACTTAGTTGTAGATTCTCCTAAGGGGATCTTTTATACTATTGCTTGCTAATCACTCTTTATGTAAGTGGTTACCATAGAAAGATACCTGTTAATCCAGCTAAACTCTCTGACTAAGGTGTCAGATATATTCCCCAATGATTTTATTACTGCTCACCTAAGAAAGCTTATTTTCAAATTATACCCAAGAGTCTGAAAGACAACTGTTCTTTGATTCTTATTTATTCTTGAGTCACAGTGATAGTGGACATGATATTAATATTCTATTTAAAATTGGTTGTTCATCATGAGAGGAGATGTTGTCACAATTGTAACTCTCTGATTATACTTAATTTATGGTAATAGTGGATCGAATATGAATATTCCACTTAAAATTTAAGCACGGTTTATTCATGGCAAATTCAAATTTAAGTCTGTTAGGGATAACTTCACATCTGTGTAAAACACTTGGGGCCTTATTCAGTTGCACGCAGATTACGTTTTACAGGCCATATGTCTGCAGGCTTCAAATTTGCTACAATTATTGAATTAATGAATGATTCAACTGATCAAGCCCGCAGCTACCTATAGCAGAAACCGTGAACCATGCAATCATAAGTGGTATTTCAGAGCGTGATCATGATCAATTAAGCAAGGCCCTAACTACGTATTTAACAACAGCTAATAGTAAATGAGACCATCATCATTACGTTAGTAAAACATGGAGGTTAAACATCAATCAATTAGCGTTTAGAGGTCCGATATGCGATTAGTTCCGCAATCCGGCAATGTACAAAATACTAGAAATGAATGAAGGAAATGTTCTAGTCCATGTGGTACTCTTGGGATTTTCTTCTACATTTGCCATTTACAGGTGTGAAAACATTTGCAGGCTTGAGGAAGTGTTGAAATTGAAATTGAATAGCGATTTGAAATTTTAGCGATAGTAACATTTGCAGGCTTAGATGGGTTGGAAGTTGCGATTTTGGCATCCGCAGGGATTTTCAGCCTATAACCCGTACATCGTTTGCGGCTCGCTAAAAGATGCAATTGAATAGCAAATTAGTTCACGGGCTACATTATGGGCTCCAGTAAACAACAATAGCTCAACTAAATAGGGGTCTTGGTGTAAAACTACCCAAGTAATCTCACTACTTACATGATTGAGATCTATCACATAACACATGCAATATGATTTAGATCCAAATGTCCCATATAATGCATGTTATACCAACATAATGATGCCATAGGTAGTCACTGGCCAGTATATGCATACAGTTAATATTAATATACTGCTATACACCCCACCCCCTTCCGGGTGCCCCCCCTTGCTGTGGGTAAGCTTTTTATGTCTTTTTGTGTGTATTTGTTGTGTTTTCAATGTTTTCAGGTGCCCGCGGTTCCTGCCGTTAAGGTCGTATGTTTGCGAGGTCGCAATTTTTTTTTTTCTAAGTCTTGCGGCTCGTATTTTTTTACGCTAAGTTCGTAAATTTTGCCTTCTAAGTCCTGCGGTTCGTATTTTTTTTTTTGTAAGTCCGTATTTAGTGATTGCATGTTAGATCTACTTTGTTAAAGTGCCGCTTGTGTGGGTGTTTGTAACCGCGTGTGAGGCACTGTAGAGCCTCCACCTCCACAAATGCGGCCCCTCGCTTTGCGAGGGTCCGCATTTGCGGCCTGCAATGGCCCTTTGGCTCATTGCAGCCACTGTTGGAGCCTCCACCTTCCGCAAATGCGGCCCCTCGCTTTGCGAGGGTCCGCATTTGTGGACCAAACTGCGTCCTTCGCTTCACAAGCGTGATGACGATTCGTAGTTTGACAACTATTATATGTGATAAATATACATAAGGTATAAACCATGATTGATAAATATATAGACATATTTAGTATACTGCAATCTATTTTCACTTGTATTTCCACATTCTGCAATGTTTAATTTTAAGTAATCTTCGTATGCAAATGAATTGCTAATCCTTGGATTACTTATATGTATAGCACTCTTATAATTATTTAAAAAAAACATCTAAAAGAAACAATAGTGCGTGCAAGTTGATCATTACATAGGAGGATATTAATATAACATGTTTGATCCAATACAAAGCAGCAACAGCTATACTAGCTGTAAATGCTACAATCAAAAGATAATTATGGCTGCAAGGTAATCATGAACGCAAAACGTAATGTTTCTCTTGTATGGCCATAGTGTCACAATACATCAAATTGGAGCATAGCATAAGTCCCTTTTTCGTCCAACAAGATCAACTTTCTTGCACCACACCAAGACAATCCCGATGGTCCGTTTTTCCCAAACCTGGGCTTAATCATGGGCTATCTTCTTAGCTATTTTGCAGGCTTATAAAGCCCTTTACTTCTGGTTTCTAAATACTACGTAATTACACAATTGCATGTCTACGTAATTGCTCCGCCTGGCACGCTCGGAATTTGTGTTCCACTGTGAAACGCAAACATCCTCCAATACACTTCAATATAAAGATATGGAGTTATTCTTTTAAAGCCATCTATATACAACTAATCAGATGAATATCACCAGTTCCAGAAATTGTGTATACATTATTTACAATAAATATCTATGCACATTGTCCAATTATTTGATTATCAAAAAACAAATGCCATGAATTTTCAAACTATCAAAGAGCATTCATTTCATATGTTTACAAATATCAACAAATGAATCATTATTTCAACAGTTTCTTCATCTATTTATTTACTATGTAAATTCCAAGAATTTTTACCCTGTATTCAAATATATTAGAAACATTTGTTAATCAATTATTTATCAATTCACTATTTGATGCTGTATATTTAAAGGCTGTATTCATAGTCATCAATCCATATTTTCTATGATCCATAAAAGACAAATCATTTCATAAAGTATCCAATTAAAATTCATTACAGAAATGCAGTGTATGAGAAACCCTCTTTCAGGCCATTTGGATTTTGTGTAATTAACAGAAAAATCCATTTGCTTCCCAATTGTAAGAGGAGTTTGTCCAAATCCTCACCTCGTGGCCCTGCAATGACTTGATCTATAAAATAGAATTTCATTCATTCTGGTTTATTATTATGAAAACATTTGATACGTCTAGAAACGGGAGAATCCAATTCTCTTACTACCGAATAGAAATTTTCTTAGTGAAATTGGATCCACAAATTTGTGATTAGGTTGTATATAATTACACGCTCTGTAGCATCCACATCTATATAAGCCCAAAGTTGGCTTTAGCCATGTATTTATCTTTTCCGATGACTGGAAAAAGCTCTTAACTAATATATCTTTCTTATTCCTATTTTTTTTATATATTATAGATGCATCCTTTGTTAAACACTGGTTCAATGTAGGATCATCAGTTAGAATTGACCAATGTGTATTTAATATATTTTTTATTTCTTTCCAATCATTGCCATAAGACATGACACATCTAACTTGTTGGTCCGTTTGACTTTCTTCTTTCCTTTTGACCATACAATAATTGAGATCTATCTGATTCTAGGGCTCTCTTAAAAACTTTTTTCAAAATTCTTTTCAGATAACCCTGATTTTTTTTTCATTGGAAATTTTTATTATCACACATGTCATAGATAGCTGCATCGATTTCAGACTCGCAGGTCTGCATCATTTACAACATTGTTATTTGACATGATTCCAACCTTTATTGACATACAACACTGTGATATCTCTCCTCTCCTTTTCCCTTTTCTGATACTTATATGTCTTCCCCTGTTGTTAAACTAGTTAGCAGGTGTACCCTAGCGGGCTTTGTGTGTGGGAATATAAAAGTAGTTTGAGTATAATGTATTCAGTTCGTTAAATTTATAAATCTCCTTCTTGTTCACATAATTGTGCTGTCTGCCTACATTTGCTACCATATAAGTTTACCAACATAACTAAAATACAAAACAAAACCTGTACCTCGTGTTTTACTAAATTTTGCAATCCGACCATGGTTAACGGTCTTACCTTCAATCTTGACGTCTCCTCCGATGTGGAAGTGGCTGCCCCGATCCCTGCGTCCAATCACCTCTTTCTTGTTAACACGGGGTCGCATGTTGAGACCTATTCCAGGTCCCCCAAATTTTATGAAAAGTTATTAGTGTGTTGTTCAGCGAGTGTGTCATCTTTTTGTAAATTTGTATGTAATTCAGTTTATTTACGATTTCTGCTATGCTCAGAGTCGGCTTCAACCATTTTTGGGCTAAATGGCATTTGGCTGCTAGCATTACGTATTGAATCCACTCGTTTTGGTATTTAGACAAGTTGGCGTCTGGTATTCCCAGCAAGCATCTATCAATCATGGGGCATAAGTCTATTTCCAGTGTGTCTGAAATTAAGTCAGTGACTTGACTCCACATGGTCTTTGCAACCTGGCAATCCCACCATATGTGTTGGAATGATCCCACCTCTTGGCAACCTCTAAAGCAGTTTTGGGGAGCTGCCGGGTTCATTTTGTGTAACTTGTCAGGGGTGTAGTATGCCCTGTAAAAGACTTTGGTCGCTGTCTCCATGGCTAAAGTATAAGGAACCCCTGGTCAGTCTTGCACTAATTTTGTTCCATGCTTTGCAGTCCCAAACTACCCCCAACTCTCTTTCCCATTGGAGGACATTGTTCGGTTTGTGCTCACATCCAGTTTTGTTTGTTTCCGTGTAAATTGTTTTGAGTATGCCTCTGTCAGAGGTGCTTTATGGCACCCCTTTGTGAGCCATGTTGTTTGTGGCATTCCATTCTCCCTAATTAGGGACCAGATAGCATGCCGTATTTTATTATAGTGGAAATACTCTCTGATGGGTAGTTCATATTTCTCGACAAATTGCTCTGTTGTCAGAAGACTATTTCCTTTTATCCAGCCCTCTAGCCTGTCTAGTTTCCGCGTCGTCCACCAGCTCAGTGAGTCAGTACCAATAACCTCCACGCCATTTAAACAATTGAACGTGGGTGTTAGGGCGCTGATCGCTGGTTTCAAGTGGTGTCTGGACGACGTCATTTCCCATTTTCCCAGTCCTAATTTGATCATCGGGTTGTTATCTCCTAGCTTGTGAGGCACTACGCTATGAGTTATCCAGGGCAGACTATCCCATTTCAAAGGCCTCATCTGGAGGTTCTCTATGAATACCCACAGGGGTTGATGAGTGATGGAGTGTGCTTGCGGGATGAAGGATATTTGGGCCGCGTTGTAGTACCGCCTAAAGTTTGGGCAACCCATGCCTCCCAGAGTTTTGTGTGCATACATGTTTTTTTTGTTAATTCGGGGTCTTTTATATCCCCAAATAAATCTAAAGGTATCTCTTTGGAACATGTCAAGTTCTCTTTTATTAATGGGAATGGGGAGCATCCTGAAGTAATACAGGATTCTTGGTAGGATATTCATTTTGATGGCGTTCAGTCGCCCTGACCAAGAGAGTTTATATTTATGCCACTTGTTCAAGTCTAGTCTTAGTTCCCGGTACAGGGGGATATAGTTCGCCCCATATATGTTTTTTATTTACGGTGTTAACTTAACTCCTAGGTATTTGAGGTGTTTTGGGGGCCATGTGAATGGGAACTTGTCCTTAAGCTGTTTAATTTGTTGCTGGGGGAGTCTAGAGCCCATTGTTTCCGTCTTATCTACGTTAATTTTGCATCCCGAGATGCCCCCAAACGTTTCCAATAGGGCCAGGAGGGCGGGTATGGAGCTGAGGGGGTCCGTGAGGGTGCAAATGATGTCGTCCGCAAAGAGGCAGCACTTAACATTGTGTAAGCCCACCCCTACTCCCTTAATAGCTGTACTGCTCCTGATGGCTTGTGCCAGGGGTTCTACTGTTAATGCGAAGAGAAGCGGTGAGAGTGGGCAACCCTGTCTCGTGCCTCTGCTTATCCGAATGGGCGTCCCCCTGTCACCCGGTAAGTTGACATTCGCTATGGGGTCTTTGTCATATGTGCTGATAAGATTAGTGAATTTCCCCGCAAACCCAAATTTCGAAAGAGTGGCTAGGAGAAATGGCCATTCGATCGAGTCGAACGCTTTTTCTAGATCTATGCTTAGGGTTCAAAGTGGGATGTCTCTATGTTTAGCAATATGGAGGAGATTCAGGATTCATCTTACATTATCTCCCGCATGCTGGAAAGGAATGAATCCCACCTGGTCTTTGTGTATCAGCCTAGGTATAAAGGCTGCCAATCTGGCCGCCATTAGTTTTGCCAGAATTTTGATGTCTCCGTTGAGTAGGGATATGGGGCGGTAGTTTTCTACTTTATTTGGGTCCCTTCCCTGTTTGGGGATAAATATAAGATTTGCCTGTTTAAACTCTGGGGGCATGGGTCCCCCTCCTAGGGCTGCGTTACATAATTTTGTCAGTGGTATGGCCAGTTCCGCTTCACACGCGGAATAGTATATATTTGTGAAGCCATCAGGTCCGGGGGCTTTCCCTTTCTTAAGGGAACGTATCGTCTTGCACACCTCTACTGATATGTCTGCGTTTAGTTTGTCTACTTCCTCTCTAGGTAGACTAGGGAGGTCCTGACTTCTTAAGAAGTCCTGGATCTGGAACTCGCTTGCAATCTGCTTAGTGGAGTATATCTCTTGGAAGGCTGTTATGAAAGTTTCTTTTATTTCGTTCTGTTTTTTGGTGATATTACCTTTCCTATCTCTTATTTGATTTATTTTGTTATCTCCCCTTTTATATCGGAGCCTCCTAGCTAACATTGAGGAAGGTTTATTAACTTGGGAGTAAAATTTATGCGAGGTCCTTCTAATGGCTAGCTCCGTTCTTGCTGCTAGGACCGCGTCCAGCTCTAGTTTAGTTTTATCAATAATATTTTGGGTTTCCCCACTAAACTTGGCTTGATTGTCCCTTTCTAGTTTTTGCAGCTTGTTAGTGAGGGCATTTTCTGCCTGTAATTGCTGCCTTCTATGTGTCGCTGCTAATTTCATTAGTACCCCTCTGATGTAAGCTTTATGGGCTACCCATGACCAGCCAATTCCTGTCTCGGGGATGTCGTTTATTTCGAAGAACGCTTTGATCTCCTCCTTAACCTGGGTTTGAATTGTAGGGTTGGACATGAGTCTCTCGTTGAGGCGCCACTGTGGCAAGCTTTTATTTACCCCCTCCAGATTTAATCGGATATAAACTAATGCGTGATCTGACCAGGGGCATGCTAGAATTTGGGAGTCAATCGTATGATTGAATAGCAAGGCCTGTACTAACAGCGTGTCGATTCTTGAGTATGTGCCGTGTGTGTTAGAGAAAAATGTGAACTGCTTGTCAAAGGGGTGGTTCCCTCTCCATGCGTCTATCAATTCCAGTTCTGCAAGCAACTTATGTGCTATCTGGAGTTTCTTGGCATCTCTGTTAAGTGAGGATTTCCCCCGATCTGTCTAGAAGGGGTTGCAGTGTCAGGTTCAGGTCACCTCCCATAATTGCACTTCCCATGTTAAGATGTTTCATAGTTCTTAGTAGTGCTATTAATGTATTTGCTGGGTTGGTGGTTGGGGCGTACAGATTGACCAGGAAGACCCTCATGTTTAGGATCGACCCAGTTACTATCAGGAAGTTGCCCTCCTTGTCTTTTAGTTGATTCTTAAATGTAAATGGTAGGTCCTTGTGTATTAGAGTGGCTATACCCGCTTTCTTAGATTGTTGGCAGCACGTGTATACGTTTGGGTAATCACCATGTAGGAATGAGGGGACCCTGCCTTTCGCAAAGTGCGTTTCTTGGAGAAAAATAATTGCAGGTTTGATTTTTTTATAGTATAGAAATGCTTTACGCCTTTTGCAGGGTGAGTTGAACCCCCTCACGTTGTGCGTGATTATAGTGTGTGTACTATCCATCTGGTACCCTAGGTGTTTGTCTAAGATCTCTAATTATGTGCATCACCTGTAAGGGACCATCTCTTCGGAGTGCACTAGTTACCGTGAGGGATATAGGAACGGGGCCTCCACTCCACACTCCAGGGGTTTTTGACATCTGATCGTTTCTGAGTTGCGAGGTACTAACCTTGATAAAAAAAGGAAAACATAGCATAGGTTAACAGCTTGTTTGAGCTATTGCATAACTTTAACTTGTATTTTAACATTGTAACTTTGCTTTTCCTCCCTGTACACCACCTAATCCTGTGGTAGTCAAGGCCGCAGGTCACTCCCTCCCTTGCCTCTGACGGCCCCAGGGGAGGAATCTACTTGGTTTAAAAAACCTCAGGGTTTCTGGGCTAATTGTCCCACCCCTTAACCAAGTCGTGTCTTCCCACTATCGCTATCCTCCATGGGTACTTAATACTGTCGGTTAGTTAACGTTCCCCCTAGACTATCCGTGTGCTCCTATCACTCCCCCAGTCTGACGGGACTAGTTGAAATACCCCATTAAGCCTTCCACTACCTAATGTCTCCTGTCTCTCCTCGTGCTGGCTAAGCCCCACCCTATAGTGTATAGGTTTGTGCCAGAGCGTCCCTGATCTCTGTGCTAGTGAACATACTGAGGAAAAAGCTGTGTACTTTGAGGTTACCCGTGTCTATCATTAGTTCTTATGCGGTGGAGACCCTTTACCCCTCTTAGTCCTTTCTTGTTAGATCTATGGCTTTTCCCATTTAGGACCCTGGGCTAAAGATCAACTCAACCTGTGGGGGGTATGTGTTTTTAGTCCAGAGACATAGTACAATTTTCGGTAAATCAGGCCAGTCTTTCAGAAAGTCCTCAGCAGTGCTCTCATTTACACTTCATCTGCCTGGGTAGTTCTGGAGGCCTCCCTTGTGAACTGATTCCCCTTCTGATTCTTAATTGTTTCAGTTAGACGTGCTTGGGCCCTGGCCTGTCTCTCTCGTTTCTGAGTTTGTAGCAATGTTCCCCAGGTGCTTAGAGACATCTGTATTCCTTTCGGGTGAGCCGGTCTTTGTGTTGTCTGGTACCATTAACTTTAGCCTTGCCAGTAGCTCCATGCATTCATCCAAGTTTTGTACTCTGTACGTTTTCACCACCTAGATGGAAAGTGAGGGCAAATGGGAAGCCCCATCTGTATATTATTTTGTGTTGCTGTAGCACGCACAGTGCCGGCCTCATTTCTCGTCTCTTTTGGAGGGTGGATGGGGCCAGGTCCATGTAAATCTGTATTTTCGACACCTCCGGGCCAGTCAGGTCCTGTTTTTTCCAAGTCTCCATTAGGACTGCGTCCCTTGCTTTCTGCAGAACAAATCTCAAGATGATGTCTTTAGGGAGATTGGGGTCTTTTGCGGAGACTATCGCTCTGTGTAGTCTCTCTATGGCCCAGTCTGATTCATCTGTCATAGGCAGGAGGGAGTGCATTAGGCCTTTTGCGTAGGACATCAGGTCTGTTACTTTGTTCGGGACGCCACTGATGCAGATGTTGTTTCTGTGCGACCGATTCTCTAAATCTTCAATTTTAGCTTGCATTTCTTTTATTTGATTAGAGTTTTGCTCTGTTTCAAGCCTGCAATGCTCATGTGATTCAGCCAGTTGGTCGAGGTTTTCTTCCAGAAACTGCGTCCTCTGGTTCAACGTGTGGATGTCTTTGCGGAGGTCTTTCACTGCCGAGTGTATCTCCTCCTGCAGCATTAGTTAAACATTTTTGAGTGAGCAGTCTGCAATAAACATGGGGGTACTCTGTGGCTCCTCCGTTTCCAATGGGTCCTGCACTCCTGCTAGGTCCGACTTTGGGCTTCTGAACTTGTCCGAGTGGTCATTTTGTATGTATTTTCTGGCCAGGCTCTGAGGTAAGTTGAAGTGAGATCTTGTTCATGTACGGCCAGGGTACAGCAGTTCTAACGGGGGGTGTTCTGTCTCTTTAGATCCATTGGAGGTTTGTTGCTACTGTACCCATGGGGACATCTCGTGTGGTCCTGTTAAACTGTCATTTTCACCAGCATATAGTTCTCTGTACCAGGGTCATATGCTGTTCAGACATGATATGTTGTGCAGCTTAGTTTGTGAGTTATGTGTCTTCAGGGCTGCTGCTCAACTGTCTCTCTTTTTTGTTATTCAGGTCTGTGACGCAGCCTCCCTTTGCCAGAGTTTCTGGGCTGGTTACAGATTTGAATCTGTATGTGGCCTTTATGGCCTCTGGGGGTGGACTCTGGGTCTTGAAGAGGTTTTCTGGGCTTTTGAATAAGTTTTATGAGCTCTGGTGGGGTTCTGTGGCCTACCACGTGGCACCCCAAAATGGCGGCCGCTTTTTCGCTGGCTTTTTGCCTTCTTCTACCCCGCTGTTACTTTTGGCTTTCCCCTCTCAGCCTTCTGCTATTATCTGGGCTGGGGTGATTTTCAGTCCCTCTCTTGTGCTTCCCCCTGACCTCTTGTTGGCCAGATTGTTACGGAGCCCCTGCAGCCCTTCTTCCCGGTATCTTACCGGCACGAGTGGCAAGATGGCGGCCGCCTCCCGCGCATCCGACGGCTCCCTCCTACCCTCTGCTGCCGGGGAATCCTCCGCTGGGCTTCTGTGCTCCTCTCCCTCACCTCAGCTCGGCCTCCAGCCTGTATGTCCACGTTGTTCGGACTGGGGTGTTCTTTTTGGGCCGGAGTGGCCAAGATGGCGGCCTCCTCCTACTCGCCCACTCCTGCCGGCGTCCTCTTCTCTCCTGCGGTTGAGATCCCACCTCTGGGCCTCTGTGCCCCTCTCTCTCGCCTCCTGCTGGGGTCCTTTGGCCGTTGGGGTCTGTGCTGCCCTGGGCTGGTGTGCCGGTGTGCTGCTCCACTCCTCGGATCTCCCTGGCCGGCTCTTCTGCCTTCTGGCTCGCTGACACTCTCCTCCGGCCTGGTGAGCTTCTCGGGGGGTCCAGGCAGTTACCCCTGATGACCCTTGATGTTGCTGGGGCTTTTTATTTGGCTATTATATGCCTTTTTTCTCTCCTCGTGTCGGAGCTCTCCCCAAACACGTCCTGCTGGTCCGGATGTTGGCTCCGCCTCCATAACCCTGATTTTTAAATCTCAATTTTAATTCATTAGCTTGTTTCTTAAACACAATTGGATCATCACAATTCCTTTTCAGCCGTAGATATTGACTCAATGGTATTCCAGATTTCAAAGCCAAAGGATGCTGACTTGACCATTGCAATAGAGAATTTGATGCTGGAGATTTTCTATACATTGATGTATGAAGTTTTCCATCATCATCTCACTTCTAAGCAGACATTATTCCTGCCGTGAACAGATCCAACATAACTACACACCACTCCCACTTCGAAGCAGACATTATTCCTACCCTGCACAGATACACACCAGTCCCAGTTCGAAGGTATATTGAAGACACTTGAAGGAGCTAAATTTACTTCTGCCATCTGTACTTTTATTAATAATATTTTGCATTCAGCTTTTATTATTTTTGGGGGTATTGTTAATTTCTTGACCTACTTAATACTATAGTTGTATCTGTAACTCCCCCCCCCCCCATCCTCCTTTTGTTCAAATCTTCCCTTAACTCCTCCCTATCACACTCAAATAACATCTTGTGTACTAAAAGTTTTCTCCTCTCTCAGCAAGCAGACATTTTTCCTGCCCTGCACAGATCCAACATAACTACACACCAGTCCCAACCCACCCACCCCTGTTTGCTCTAAATTTATTGAATCACGCAAATTTCTTTCAGCTGATCAATTAGGAACACCTGCTAACTATTCTTAATTAAACCTTCACATAAAGTTTCCTCCTGCCTTCTTCTTCTTAACCTGCTGCCTTTTCCTCAGGCTCTTCCTCTCAATTTATCCACATCATGTCTCCAGCATAACCATCTCACCTTCCATGCTCTCATCTCCTCTTTTATGCTCCCATGAGCTACACTCCTTCCTCCACCCAATATCTCCTCCCCTATCTCAATATCATAAGCAGAAAAACTTCTGTGAGTCCCATTTGCATCTCCCTTCCTTCCCTCTCCTTCTGGCTTCTGGAGACACATTTTCTAAGCCAGGGCCTGTCCTTACATTTCCACTAGCAGCTTACATTATCTGACCACTAGGGCAGATAATATATTACACACCTGAGCCATTCACCTCACAATGTCATATACCTTCCTACCTAAGTAAACTTTCACTTTCTTCCTCACCCTTGCTATCCCTATCTGTTCCTACCCAAGTTTCTGCCTCTACCATTCCCTTTAGATTGTAAATAGCAAGTTCCCAATCTTGTAGGGTGCTTTGCTTTCTTGTGCTTATCCCCTGTACAGCGCTATGGAATTTGTTGGTGGAATATAAATAAAGGTTAATAATAATCGTCCTTTTTTAATAAAAGATCCAAGAATTCCATTTGTCGCCCATTTACAGTATAGGTAAACTTTAGCCCCAAATAATTCATATTAAGCTTCTCCATAAAATGTTAAAAATCATATCTTGTAGCTGACCTTAACACTAAAACATCATTGATGTAACTTTGCCATAGTCATTTTTTTTTCAGATAATTCCGTTTTCTGAAAATACGCACATCTGCTCCCAATAGCCGAGATATAAATTGTCGGAATTTGGGGCACATGATGTGCCCATAGCCGTTTCTCATATTTGGTGATACCAATGTTTGTTAAACAAGAAAAAAATCCTTGTTAAAATAAATCTGAGTAATGAAATAAGGAAACAATTAAACTCAATATAGTCATTTCCTTTCATATTCAGATAATGCTCGACCGCTGTTATTCCAAAATCAAGTGGAATGCTGGAGTTTTAAAATAATTATAAGAGTGCTATACATATAAGTAATTCAAGGATTAGCAATTAATTTGCATATGAGGTTTACTTAAAACATTGCAGATATCTGACAGTTATCACATTTTGAAAATGCAAGTGAAAATAGATTGCAGTATACTATATATGTCTGTATATATATATATCAATCATGGTTTACACCTTATGTATATTTATAATATATAATGAGTAGACATGTTTGGTGATTATGGATATATACAGTGCCTTACTTTGTGTAGACACCTTTTGCAGCAATCACAGCTCCAAGTAAACTGGGATTTTTGCCTATTCCTCATTGCAAAACTGCTCCAGCTCCTTCAGGTTGGA
The DNA here is from genome assembly GCA_027410445.1 of Discoglossus pictus. Taxonomy (NCBI): domain Eukaryota; kingdom Metazoa; phylum Chordata; class Amphibia; order Anura; family Alytidae; genus Discoglossus; species Discoglossus pictus. The sequence continues at coordinate 87,998,445 of CM050167.1, forward strand.
CGGTTTGCGCTTGTGAACAGCAATCTTTAAGTATGACCACAGATTTTCTATTGGATTGAGGTCTGGGCTTTGACTAGGCCATTCCAACACAATTACATGTTTCCCCTTAAACCACTCAAGTGTTGTTTTAGCAGTGTGTTTGGGGTCATTGTCCTGCTAGAAGGTGAACCTCCATCCTAGCCTCAAATCACGCACAGAGTGGTACAGGTTTTGCTCAAGAATATCCCTTTATTTAGCACCATCCATCTTTCCCTCAACTCTGACCAGTTTCCTAGTCCCGGCTGCTGAAAAACATCCCACAGCATGATACTGCCACCACCATGTTTCACTGGGGGGATGGTGTTCTTTGAGCGATGTGATGTGTTGGGTTTGCGCCAGACATAGCATTTTCTGATGGCTGAAAAGTTACATTTTTGTCTCATTAGACATCAGAGCACCTTCCTCCATACATTTCGGAAACCCAAAACGTGCCATTTTGTTTTTTGCTGAAAGTAATAGCTTTCTTCTGGCCACTCTGCCATAAAGCCCAACTCTATGGAGCGTACGGCTTACTGTCGTCCTATATACAGATACTCCAGTCTCTGCTGTGGGACTCTGCAGCTCCTCCAGGGTTACCTTAGGTCTCTGTGCTACCTCTCTGATTAATGCTCTCCTTGGCGGTCCGTGAGTTTTGATGGGCGGCCGTCTCTTGGCAGATTTGCTGTTGTGCCATGTTCTTTGGTTATGATAGATTTTATGGGGCTCCTGGGGATCATCAAAGATTTCTCAACAACATTGTCCCTTACTTGTTTGGAGAGTTCCTTGGTCTTTATGGCAGTGTTTGGTTAGTGATGACTTTTGCTTATGTGTTGCAGCCTCTGGGCCTTTCAAAAAAGGTGTGTATATGTAATGGCAGGTCATGTGACACTTAGATTGCACATAGGTGGATATCATTTCACAAATTATTTGACTTCTGGTTGGTTGCACCAGAGCTTTTTATGTGCTTTGTAACAAAGGGGGTGAATACATACGCACATGCCAATTTTCTGTTTTTATTTCTAAAAAATAGTATTATATATATATTTTTCTCATTTCACTTCACCAAGTTAGACTGTTGTGTTCTGATCCATTACATAAAATTCAGATTAACACTAATATAGTTTTTTTAACTTTATTAGCGACGTGTTTTTTTCTTGGTTTGCAATATCCCTATCTATTAAAGTTGATCCAAGTTACCAAGAGTTGGACACATCTTAAGGACTGAACAACAACAAATAAACTCCACAAGCTTGAAGGTAAGAATTGTGGTCTTCATGTGAACATTTGTGCTCCTCCTCTTTTATATCTGCCTCCTGAGTTTCTTTTAAAATGTTTTTCACTATGTAAGTGGTATCAAACTGACAGACCACTGACCACATGGATTCATAGGTAATCTGAGTCCCTTCCTCTTAACAGCATTTCAAATACATGATTAGCTGCACAACTATGGATTTATACTGTCACCATTCTTTCACCACTGTTCTTTAGAACAAATTATAGGCTGCTTTTCTACACCTCTCTAGCTTATCAGGAGGATTGGCCAGCTTGACCATCATGGAGTTTAAATACAGACTGGGCTACAATATAATTGGTCCTGCCTGCAGTGTGACATCATTAGACTGTCCTACTACCTACACAGAGGTAATAGTTAAATTTTAAGCAGCATACTTTTAAGCATCATTGCCCCACCCACCATTTACTGAGCATGCTCAGTTTGACCATATAAACACATTGTCAGTTGTGACGATATAATTAAAAAAAAATGTTAGTGAATAAACTAATAACTTCAGTGCATAAGAAAGTAATAAATTGTGCTCAGTTATATAAATATCACTCTCTTATGGATCGGCTTAGAAAGCAGATGTTCTCATTCAGCGTGCCTTCCAATACTGGATTCCTGACGTCTCTCCCATAGCAAGAAGGAAAAAAAAGTATAACCATTTATCTTGAACGTAAACCACTATGGGAAACAAAACAAATTGGACTCATAAGATCCTGTGCAAAAGATTCCACTCTTGAAAATGCCTTGTGTGCGTTAGAGATGCACGCTCCTTCCCTGAGGTTAAAACTGTTAAATCTCTGGAAGTGAATATTTCTTCAGTGAACTTGAGACCATAACTTTTAGGGAAATCCTTATAATGGTCTTGAAAAACGAAGCTCTTTTACAAACGAAGCCATGTGCTGGCCTCCTCATAGCAAAGATAAATAAAAAATATAAACCTCATTCAATTGAACAATCGTAAGTTATTGTAGCCCGTAAGTGAGGCCGTAAGTTAATTTGTTACACAATTGGCGTTTTTTTTTTTTTGAGGGCTCCGATTGGGTTACGATTGTTAAACCCAGAACTTACAGCCTCCCAAAGCCTTTGATCTTTCACGGCCAAAGAGTTCCGATTGCTAAAATCGCAAATCGCTATTCAATTGCAAAAGTTACTCAAGACCGCAGTCAAGCCCGCAAACGACAAATGTCTGCCAAAAGCTTACGGCTTCCAAATAAGACCCCAAGTGTTTACAGACTAGTTTAGAACACCGCAAATCACAATACAAATACACCATTGCACTGGGGAAAGCAATGGAAGGCATTACAATTACTTGCACAACAACTCACAACTATCAAATATTGAAAAAAATAAAAATGGATTTTCCTCATAGGTTGTAATGGTCATGCATATGCCAATATGAAAAGTCATGCTGCAACATGCGGAAAGCTATTAAAGACACGCCACCTCATTAAATTGCAACACAAATACATGGAAATGGCTGACATATTAACCCTTTCTTACAGAGGCTCGAATGTGGGCCCTAAAAATACAAAGAACATCTTACTGTATATACATCTCACTCATCACATATTCATTGGGAAAACAAATAGTGGCCAAATTACACCGCCACATGGCATATATCAAGTACCAGGGGAACATTTCACATTTGGTTGTTCAGCATCTCTTCTCAACAGCATTTCCCATTGATCGTCAATTGGTGAAATGTTAAACAGAACCCTACGAGTCCACAGAGAAGAGTATCGTGGACCATGTAATGGGATGTAGCCATCTGCAAAATGCTACAATACAAAAAAATCTACAAAATATCGCCATTGCAGAGGCCAAGATTTAAGACTATAGCCAGGCTAGATTAGGCTAAAATTTGGACCAATAGATTGTCTCTGATGAGTGCTTTTGAGAAGGAACAAACATATTCGCAGCCCCTAGGTCTCCTTCGCCTAGCCACAGGACCCAAATCCACTGTGGCCGGTCGCTGTCTCCCTGGTGGTGGTGTGTGTGTGTAGGGGGGGGGGGGGGTGCAGGGGAAGGCATCCCCGCAGGAGGCAGCTGCACCTACAGTGGTGGTGGTGGAGGCATAGGGGAAGGAGAGGAGGGGCCAGGGCTGCTGGTAGAAAAGGGATGCCTCCGGGGTGGAGGAGGCTGGCTTGGGACCAGAGCATGGTGCATGGCGTCTGCAGTCACTTGCTGGAATGCACTCTGGTCCGCCCCCATCCTGATCAGCCCGGCAAGATATGATTCAGTCATTAGGTGGTGCCTCCTTTCCTCCCTATTGCGCCTGGATGCGCATGACCTTTGCATGATTGGCAGAGATGCTGGCCTGGATCCCCCGGAGATACTCCATCTTCTGACGCATGAGGGCCAGCATCTCCGCCTGCGCAGCCTGGCTTGGTGGTGGGGATGGAGGTCCCTGGGGCGAGGCCTGTGAGGAGGTGGCGGTGGGCCGGTGGGGAGGGTCTGGGGCCTGGCTGGAGACTGGCTCAATAAGTGTGTTGGTGGGCCCGGTGGTGGTGGTGGTGGCCAGTCGGATGCCCTGCTGAGGGGAGGAGGAGGTGGGGTAAAGCCCAGCTGGTCCCTCGAGTAGCAGGGCCCTGGCAAGATGCTGAGTCTCTGGAGGAGGGGGATAGTGGTGTCAAATCCCGGTTGTGTGGCCGCTGGTCCTGCTGATGACCCCACTAGCCAGAAGACGTTCTCCTCCTCCAAACCAGGGCTCTTGGCTCCTCTTCTTTCCTCCTCCCCCTGCTGATCTTGATTGTTCTTGGCTCCTAACGCTATCTTGATTCCAGCTGCAGTCTGTAACTGCATACGCTGCAGTGGCCACACCATTACATGGACTCTCTATTGGTTCATTACAGTTGTTGAGCCCACGAATGACAGTGATTTGTCAGCTTCATGGATTGAATGATGCATCCATCTATCCCTTGTTAATTCCATAGAGCAGACATGTCAGTGTCCATGTTGGTCATCATGTACATGTGTAGTGTGTGTGATGTACATGTTGTGTATGTCATATCCACCTGACATGAACTCTGGGTCCTGCTAGGCCACCAGGCCTGAAGCTCCAGCGGTGGGCACCTGGCTGAGAAGGTGCTTGGCCACCCTCTCCCACTCGTTGTAGCACACAGTCACTTGGGGGCCACCACTTGGTGCTGCAGCTTGCTTGACCTCCTTGGCCATCATATTCCTCACCTTGGCCTAATGTCATCAAAATGGTGCTTGACGGACCTCACATCCCTTTGCACTATGCCCACTGCTGTTACCTCTGCCTTCTTCCATGCCTGGGCCCTAGGCCCTGGTCTGACTTCCCTCCCCCCGCAAGAATCACAGAGTGTAATTGTGGACCCTGTGCTTGCCTTTAGCCTCTTGACCTCCCGACTGTGGACTATGATCCTGAGCTCTCTCATCTGTCCCTGAGGCCGGTCCATCCCCTGAACTACCACCCCCCCTGGGATCACCTCCCCTTCTGTCCCTGGTCTAGATGTGCCTCTTGCTAGGGATTCCCCACCCCCAACCAGCTCCTCATCTCCACTCTCCTCCTCTCCTCCACTCTCCACCACTACTCCACCACTCTCCTTCACCACCTTTAAACCTCCCCCTCTACCATCTCCGCCACCTCCTCCAACTTCTTAACCTCCTCCTTCTCTCCTCCACCACTCCTCACCTCCTCCTCCACCACTCCCCAGAGCCACTTCTCTCACCTCTCTCCCCTCCTCACCTCTCCTCATCTCCTCCTCCCTGCCTCTTCACTCCTCTAGTTGTTTCTGTATATGTATGAGGGGGGGGGGGAATGTGTGCATTTTGTGTAGTTATTAACTGTTGGGGAATGGTGTGTGGTGGATGGGATGGGATGGGGGAGGTGTATGGGGTGACCTAGTTCTATGTGTGTTAAATAATTTATGTGTATTGCTATTATGTGAAATCTGTAAATATGTGTAATCAAGGATTAAATGTAAATTCCTAATTAGATGAATAGAAATAAACAAAACCACAATATACTACTCTCACAAATCGCCTTCTCTGTATGTTTTTGGAAGGAAATACATTTCAGTGCTCTCAATAACAAGAGGACACTCTCAACTCTTTTGTCACATGCCAAACTGTGCACTCACAGATTACAAGCTTCTCGTGGATGTGGAGCAGTCATGCTATAACAAGGATTGCAAATGGGGCTCTATGATAATGTCCTAGCTACTGCCCCATGTTGAACCCCCCCCCCCCCCCCCCCATGGATACCTACCATATGCCACCGTTGAGAGATGTTAAGACCCTTTCCTAGGTGGAGATGACATTGTAGTTTTCATAATCATCTCTCTGACCTTATATGTGGTCATGGTCATATATTGTCCTTATTACAACTTCGGGTACTAGCCAATTAATAGAATTATGTTGCTATAACCTTGTGTCTGAAAATGTAGTACAGTCTATCAGCCAGAGCCGTTTTAACCTTATGGTAGTTGGAGACCAGCAATTTATGAATCTGATCTTTAAATGTAAGTTTAATATTCAATACTTCTGTTTTAAAAAATATGACCTTATGAATGATTAATGCATAATTAAAACACCAAACTCATGTTGTTAAGAGCCTTATAATGGTACTTTAAAGAAATAGGTAGTTAGAACACGTATATATGAGGGACAAAACAGTCATTTTATAGAAATGCTTTATTTGAAAAAGTTACAAAACGGGGATACAAAACAAGTCAAGGTAACAGATTATCAGTGGATTCTAATCATTGGGACGAGATGATTCCATATTGCAGAGGAAGCTTTCACATGGAAGTAGCAGATGAGATTTAAAAACAAAAGGTGATCCCACAAATGGTGATTATACTTGAAGGGTCACAAAGATCAAAACTGTATTCACCACCTATGAAATTAAGTATCAAATAGGTCAGTTTTGAGAATTAGTAACATTTCATAAACTTCTACACCAAGGTAAGGTTTTCCAAGTCCAGACCCTGAGGGCCAGTATTACATCTCGGGATTGGCTTGTTACTTCCCAATGTTTACAGGCACCAGCTTTGCGATTCAGAACATTTCAAGCACAATGATAATTGAACAGAGTACATTTTAACTACAGACAAGAAACACATACATAATCTATCTAGAACTATGACTAATGGTAGTGGTGTTTTTAAAGTGTTAGGCTTTCCTATTTCCTCTTTGCCCTGTGTGAAGTCACATAAGTTCTCAGGGATAGGCCCCTGTTCTAGAATCAGCTATTGAGAATGAATGGCCTAATCTATACCAAATAATATAATTTATAAAACATTAAGGAATTACCTTAAATGTTCCTATAATGGATTTTCAAACCTAAAAGGCATCCTGATCATGACAATAGAACTTTTCAGACATCACTTTTGAGCTACGGTTTGGAAAATTCCTAGAGACAACTTGGTATTCATTAGTATATTTCTATCCTCTTGTTTTCCTATTACTTTAGATATTTATTGTTGAGCATGAACTGAATAGCACTAAATTCACAAGTTTGCTAGCATCCATTTTACATAAAGTTGCACATTATCAGGTATAGCTCTTCAAAACGTATTGGAAATAAATTGGATTATTGGAAATATGGGACTCCATCAGGATTTCATAGAGGCTGATAACTACTTAAGTTCCTACATAGAGAAACAATGATCATATATGCATTGGTTGATAATAAAATCAATAAATATTTAATGATTTATATTAGTATTATTCAATAAAAATGTAAGACTGGAGTATCTGCCTTCAGTAGAACTGATTGTCTCCGAACCTGATTAAGTCATCAAGGGTAAAGGGTGAGTTGAGTTGGTTGAGAAACTGGTATTAACGTTTTAAACTATCTAGCTTTTGTCACTAGGACATTACAGTGATCCTTTACACAATTAGCTCTCCCAGGTTACCAAGCACAGACAATAAAACATCTGCCAATTTATTAAATATATCTGGACATTAGAACAGTTGCTGGCCCATTATGGTTTTCAGTACAGGGATACAGTTAGATCTCACCTGTTGATGGCTCAGCAGTATAAGATGGAAGTCCTTTGCAGAGGGCCTCAATAGTCACACCATATATTCCAATGTTGGCAACTGGAACTTGGTTGGCGTTAAACTTGAACAGGAGAGGAGTGGTGGTAAGCTAAATATAAAGAAAAGAAGATTAGCTGGTGTGCAAAGTATATAGACATAAATACAGAATAAAAAGCCTGAGCAGCACCTTACTATTATATAGCAAATATCAGCCCATATTTAAGACTCAGTGGGAATAAAAGTGGGGAAGAAGACTTAAGTGGAGTGAAAATGTGAGGTAGGTCTACAATGTTTTCTATGGAATCTATATCCAATTATATACCTGGATATACTTATGTTTGGTAAGTACCCCTTGGATATTAGGGTATTTAAAGGGACTCTGTCACCTCAAAATATTATTAGCCATTCTTTCTAAAGTGAATTATTTCTGAGATATTCTGTATTGTCTGGGCAGTATTTTTATGTAATGAGTAACTCCTACTAATCACCGGATTTGATGTGTTAATTAGTCCCCCAATGTTATCATGCTCTTAAAATCTCCTCCCCATGTTTATAAAATATTCTGAACCCCACAATAGCATAAAGAAGTCACACACAAAAAAACAATGCAAAGTAGGGGAGTCTAATGTATAGATTTGAATTCCTCTCATGTTAGTTTCTACCTCCTTTGCTGGAAGACTACTCTATAATATGTAATAGTTAAAGCTAATAACAATAATATTTCCATTTTCTACATACATAAATCAATTAGTAATACAATTTAAGGCAACTATCTAACATCCATAAGAATAGCAATAGACAACACCCTTACCTGCTTCTGTTGTTTCCATGTGGCGAGTTGAGCAAGAGTTGGGAACACGCCCTTGTCAATTTTGGTCACTATGCATGTCCTCCTCCCAAAGTGCCTGGTGGCAGCAAAACCCTAAATAATGAGGAAAATAATATTTTAGTGTAAAATAGAATATACATATATGTGTACAAAATGTATAATGTGTTTGAATGTATAATCTTTTTGGCACACAATAACAGACCAAGCAGACAGCGGATCTTGCACTATGAAAGCCAAGGAAAAAGATTTCTTTTAGCACTTACTTTGCCATAGTCAGCAACGAAATCCCAGGACTGCCAGCCATTGATATTATTGATTTTAGCAATATGATCCTGGTTGTTGATGTTCACTGTCTGGTGGGTGTCTCCACCTACATTCCCTTCATTGTTGACATTGACATTCTGTAAAAAAATACAACATGTTACAATCAGAACTTAACAACATGGGCTTAATTTGAAAACGTTAAAGAACCACTGAATTGTCTTATCTTGGATGCAGATAATATCTCCATTCAGTTACATTGAAAGGCTGTCACAATATAGTGCAACTTAGCAACATGATTACATAGAAGTTAGTTCACAATATAACCTGCCCTCAGGGTCTAGTACAGCATGCCAGCCCCCAGACACAAGTTGAGTCTGCTAAAATAGTCTCTAAATATGTTTTAAGCTCCTGGCCTACCAATGTTATCGATTTACTACATATTGCACAAACAAGTATTATTCAACTATCAGTCAAATTATATATAAAAATATCATCTATCGCACAATTGACGTGCAGCGTATTTTGGAATACATAATAATTATGTGATCTGCAGAAATAATCACTCTTTGGATTTCAGAGAATTACAGATGCTTTATTATTGTGCTGAATTTTAGTATTTATTTATTTTTTTGCTAAACTTTAAAATGGGCATTTTTTTAGAAAGCAATACAAAAAAAACAATATATTTAACTTTTCTATGCATCTATTCTTTATCCAGTGTTTCCATGTTGCTTCTCGCAGCTGCTCTTACTAGAAGATGTATTTTTATAAGCTAGTGATCTTTCCATTATTTATGTTGAAGGTGTTTGCAGTTTTCACTGTCACATTTTTCTTATAAAAAATTAGAAGCTTTGTCTTTCTCTAACCTGCTAAAGCAGGTCAGCAGAATCCAAAATGTTAAATTACTATTCAGCTGCATAACTGCTCATTAAATACGGTAATAAATATTAATCTTCCACATTTGTTTTCTACATTTTAAACATTTTGTTTATTATCCAATATACCTGAAAAAAAATTGTATATAGAAGTAGTATAAAAAGTGTGTTTTTCGTATAATCCTATTAAATTCTATATTCTATGATATGCAAAACTCCAAGACCATGAAAGCCTTTTCTTAGAACATGCATAATCACAACTTAAATTTGTAAAGCTCTGCATTTTCTGTATATGTGCAAGAATACTTGTCCTCTATACAATAATACATAAAAGCATGTATTTTGGCTATGTGGACCATTCAGTCGGCCCATAAAAAAACATACTAGGATTTTGTATTGGTTACGGAACTTCACTACCAGTATTTTAGTAGAACCATACACCTAACATAAAATTATAGAAGAAATAACATATTCTCTTACATCATTGGCGAGAGACTGAGTCAGTAGAGCGCCCAGGAGAGTAGCGATGACAATCTAAAATTTAGTGAGAATAAATAATGTTATACATTTACTCAAACATCCAGTGCATAGACATCATTTGTGTTCAAATTAACATATTAATTTAAAAAAAACATAAACGATACAAGGAATTTATCAATATTTCTCTTTGCCATCAAATAGAGCACCAAAAACCAAGACCAAAACCAAAGTAAAATTGTAATTGTTTTCTATTGTTTTTACATAACTTAGACAGTCTACTGGTTGTGTGGAGCTTCCTAGACATTCACGAGATTCATACTGACATGAAATCTACTAATAACTGGTGAAAATAGTCACAATTCTGTTACAATAAAAGTAAATCATACAACTTCTCTTTTAGATTAATTGCAAGTTCATAACAAAGAGATAACTCAAGCACTATCTAATAAAAAGTTAATGGATGAAAAATGTACATGTATTTATGTTTCGGGTAATACTTACCATTGTCTTCATTTTGTGTATCTCTCCACGGAATGAAGTGAAGAAAGAAAGAGTAGGTACAGAACGGTCTGTCCACCTCCTATATATACACAGGAGACATGAGGGGAACAAACAGGAGAACTTTCAAATATTATCTTGGACTGAGTTCATATCTTGAGTAAAAAAGACACATTGTGAGTTTTATCGCTGTAAGATAAACAGATATGAAATTTCCTGACCAAAGCGATTTTATTGTGTGTCTTTTAACACAAGGGTACATTGTTCTGCAGAGCACTAAGTTAGGCCACTGTAACAAGGTAGCCAATGTGCAAATTGATTTTTAATTGAGTTCTCCCTATCAAGTTTATTTTTTTTTATACCACATTAATTTTAAAATATCAAGGACTTAAAAAAATTAAGGTTAAGATTATTTACATGAAGGGGATTCTTGTATATGATTTTTGTTTCATCTCCTTTATATCTTTTATCACAATCCTCTCCTTGATCTCTCATTTCTCTCCTCTTGATGATATTTCTTTTTCTCTTCTCCAAGATCGTTCTTTCCATTCACTCCATCAAATTTCTTTCGCTCCACTCCATGTCCATTCTTTCTCTCTCCTCCATGTTGTTTCTTCCCTCCACACCATGATCTTTTTTCTCTAATCTCCATGATGTTCCTTTCCCTTCAATTCATGACCTTCCTCCCTGACCTTTTCTCACCCTTCATGTGTCTGCTTCTTTTCCTGTTTCCTCTCTCTCTCCCTCTCTCTCTATCTCTCTCTCTATCTCTCATCTCTCGTTTTCCTGTTCATCAACCCCATTGCTCCTGCTAGAACATTGGAACAAAGGAGAAGCTGGGGAGCCCATAGTCAGCCTCTATGAAATCCTGATGAAGATCAATATGGATGTGACATACTCTCTTTTAACTAATTCTCTCCATTCTCTATCTAACCCTAATAAGTTTTTCTCCACCCCCTCCACAGTCATTTTTGCATAACTGTTCTCTCTTTCACCATTTTTAAATCCTTCACCCCCACTTTCTTCCATCAATTCACTAGTCCTTTTTTGACTTGAGTTATTTTACATGGAAGACATTTCTAATAATATTCTAATGATATTTCTACATGGCCGGATTACCCATTAGGCCAACTAGGCAGCTGCCCAGGGGCACTTCACTGTGAGGGGCGCCAGTTTAAAAAAAAATGATTGCTGGCTTAAAAAAAATGAAATGCTGCAGTTCATAGACTGGCTACAATGGGGTAACCACTTAGAACAAGAGAGTTACAACAAAGAAATGAACTTACACGCAAAGAAAAGGCAAACATGGGTCAGTTCATACCTTGCATACTCACTCGCAGGGGCTCCTCCACTTCACTGCCTAGGGGATCCATAAAAGGTGGATCCGGTACTGTATTTCTAATAATACTTTAATAATATTTTTAATAAAACTCTAATAATAATAATGTTTAGGAAGTTTATGGCTTTCTCGGAAAGTAAACATCTTGATAAATAATTTCTTCTTTTGTAATGATATAAATGTTTAAGATCACACTATGGTTTATTTTTACTTTATGTTTCATACACAACACATATGAAGGAAAGTGAGTGACTTTTTTCTGCTCCCCAATTTGAAAAAAATTAAAACATTTTTGAAGGAATATCATGGGTTTGTACACCTGTGGGTGAAAAAAAAAAGTAACCTAGCTGCACCTTATGATTTTCATATAACAAAAACATTGCTTAGTGAATATGGACAGGTCCAGAGGATTTAGCTGTAGCAATAAAAAGATGACAAAGGGATAGATTATATTGGCAATGTCAGAACCTAGTGATAAATTAGCAACTAATTAGCATATAATACCATGCAGTGAGAAGTATTTTTTTAACAATACATACTTATTTTAGAAAGGCAGCCCCCGGAGACAGCATGGGGAGGGGCAGTTATTCAGGCTGGAGCACATGCTGAGTATCTGACACCTTATCTTCTCCTTAAGTCACAGGCCTTATTAAGCAGTTAAGACAACAGGTTGCCATACATTGGGAAGAATGGCTGCAGCAAATGGTGCAAGCCATCACTTCTGACGCTAACCCTTCAGAAAGACCGTCTGCTGGGCACCCTGTCAGGCAATCCAGACCCCCTGACAGACTCAGCCCAGCTACTGCACCGAGCAGAAGGAAGAGAGGAAGTGCTAGTGACCAAGGTAAGGCCCTGAGAAAGAAAATGGTAAAAGAAAGTAGGCAGGGGTTAGGGCCATTGCTAGAGGTTAGGGTATCATGGTTTCAGAGGGAGATTGGTTGGATATGATTCCTTAGTGGGTTGGGATCCCTCATTTGGAGGGAGGTATGGGGGAAAATAGTTTTTTTACTTACCCAACATTAATAGGCATAGTCAATGCATTATTGGCTGCTGTACATGAGGAGTTTCATATATATAATTAGTGACTTATATATACCTTGTCGTGGTGAAGGGGCTTTTGATGAAGCTGTGAGCTATACCATGTAGGGTCAGCAAAGATGAACAGATCATGGCAGACAGGTCAGTCAAATCATGGTCCACTGGAGAAGGAACTGGCAACCCACTTCAGTAATGTTGCTAAGAAAACTTTATGGACAGGCACAACCAGAGGCATAACAATATGGCACAGGGAGATGAGCCGCTCAGGTCAGAAGGTGCCTACCAAATTGCTGAGGAAGAGCAGAGGGCAAGTACAAGTAGCAACAGATCTAATGAAGTAGTTGGGTCAAAGCCGAAAGGACCCCCAGCTGCAAATGTGTCTGGAGAGGAAAGAAAAGTCTGCTGCTGCAAAGAACAATTCATCATAGGAACCTGAAATGTTAGAACTGTGAACCAAGGCAAAATAGATGTGGTAAAGAATAAGTTGACAAGGTCAAACATCGGTATCTTGGGAATTAGTGAACTTAAATGGACTGGAATGGGACATTTCACATCAGACAACCACCAGATCTTCTACTGTGGTCAAGAATTGTGCAGAAGAAATGGAGTAGCTGCCCTAGTCAATCAAAGAGTGGTCAAAGCAGTGCTCGGTTACAACCCGATAAATGACAGAATGATTTCAATTTGAATTCAAGGCAAGCCATTTACCATCACAGTGATCCAAGTCTATGCTCCAACCACGGATGCTGAAGAGGCTGAAGTTCTCCAGTTCTACGAAGACATTTAGCATGTCATAGATATAACACCAAGAAAAGATGCTACTATCATCACAGGAGATTTGAATGCTATAGTAGGGAACCAAAATACGCCTGGAATAACTGGCAAGTTTGGCCTTGGAGTACAAAATGAAGCAGGTCAGAGATTAATAGAATTTTGTCAAGATAATTATCTGGTCATAGCAAACATCCTCTTCCAACAGCCTCACAAATGACTCTACACACGGACATCACCAGATGTCAGATTGACTGTATACTTTGCAGCCAAAGTTGGAGGAGCTCTATACAATCAGCAAAAACAGGACCTGGAGCTGACTGTGGCTCAGACCATGAGATTTTTATTACAAAGTTAAAAATGTAACTGAAGATAAGAGGGAAAATCATCAGACCAAGTAGATACAAAATAGATAATATCTCTTGTGAATATGCAGTGGAGGTAAATAATAGATTTTAGGGATTAGACATGGAAGATAGGGCGCCTGAGAACTTTGGGCCGAAGTTTGCAACATTGTCCATGAAATAGCAACAAAGAATATCCCTCAAAGAAAAAAAAGTAAGAAGTCAAACTGGCTTTGAAAGTAGCCTAGGAAAGGAAGAAAGTGAAAGGTAGTGGAAACAGGAAAATATTTGTCCAACTGAATGCATAATTGAAGAGGATAGCAAGTAGAGACAAGGAGACATGCTACAATGCACAATGTAAAGGGAATGAAGAAGATAACAGAATGGGTAAATGAAGAGATCTCTTCAAGAAAATTGGGAAACTAAGTGACCAAAGTAGGCATGATAAGACAAAAATGGTAGGGACTTAACAGAAGAAGATCAGATAAAGAAGAGGTGGCAGGAATACACTGAAGATCTATACAAGAATCATCTTAACAGCAATAAAGACCTCAAAAGTTTCTCCAATGAGCTGGAGCCAGACATCTTGGAGAGCAAAGTGAGATGGGCCCTAGGATGTCTTGCTGATAATAAGGCTGCAGGAGGTGATGAAATCCCAAATGAACTATTCAAAATTCTACAGGATGATGCTGTGAAAGTGTTGCTTGCCTTATGCCGACACATTTGGAAAACTCAACAATGGCTAATAGACTGTAAAAGGTCAGTCTACATCCCAATCCCCCAAAAAGCTGTGACAAAGAATGCTCCAATTATTGAACAGTTGCACTAATTTCACAAGCCATCAAGGTAATGCTTTAGCTTCTACAATTTTGACTCCAACAATATATGGACTGGGAACTACCAGATGTGTAAGCCGGCTTCCGCAGAGGAAGAGGCACAAGAGATCAAATTGCCAGTGTCCGATGGATAATAGCGAAAGCAAGAGATTGCCAGAAAAGCATATACTTCTGCTTCATATACTACTCTAAAGCCATTGACTGTGAATCACAGCAAAATGTGGCATGTTCTTAAAGAGCTGCGAGTACCAGATCATCTCATCCTCCTTCTTGGGCTTGACAGACCAAAGGATTTGTGGCAACATAGGTCAGAGTTCGATAATCCTGTAGGGTTTTTCCGTCTGCAACCCGCAGATCATTTACGAGTAGCTTTAAGAGGCCAATTTAATAGCTGTAAGTCTTGTGGGCTACGTTACAGTCTACAATTTTACACATTGGGGGAATTTAATGTGGCTGAATGAGTACTAAATAGGACTTGCAAATGGTTTTAACGCAAGTTAGGATAACTGTAGCAGCAATTAAACACACACTACTGCACTTTAAAAGCACAGGAAAACATGGAAAGGCATTAGAATTAATTGCGGAACAGTATCAAACTCAGGAATATGCAAATAAAAAATAATTTTTTTAACTGTTATTTCTAAATAGTATTGATGATGGGACTCAAGGGGTTAATACATATCATGAAACCTACATAGACTACAACAGATACTCTAATGCATTTTATAGAGTGACTGATTGCGAGCCCCATCAGCAGATATTACTTATTGGCTTTCATTAATTCTTGGCCTCTGATTGCAGGTTACTGACATCATAATGACGGACTCATATACTATTAGCTGTGCCTCAGAAGTAAATTTAGGGTTGCTTAAATATTTCCAAATCATATGATCACAACTCCATAAATCCTAATTACAAAGACATGGTTTATGGGTGAAGGATGAAAGACTTAAGTTGCGGGCTTGATGCAATAGAATACATCTAGCAAATTAGCATATAATTCACAATTAGTTTTGGCCAATCAGGAGAAAGCAAAGGTTAGCTTAAATGTTTGTATAAAACTGTGGGTTTCCTGTGTTGCAAAGCAACCTGGAATATGTAGTCTCTCTCTCTCTCCTTGTCCTCTGATTCAGATGTGAGCTCAGACCCCACCCAACTATGTTATTCCATCCAGCTAGTTACTTCCTGTAGTCTCTACCAGAAAGGTCAAACTCCATACTTAGCTGTCTTTCCACAGTTTACTTGGTTATGTAAGCTCCCTGTGGGTGTGCAAAGTTGTATTTTACTTTCCTGCCTAATACTTTGTAAGTACACTGAACTTTTCTATACAACACATATTTTCTGATAATCACTGCCTGTTTCTTATCAAACATTTCAAACACAGGAAACTTATACATACCTTTAATGTAGCAAAATGATTCTCAAGGGCAGCGACATAAATTATTTACCAGCAATAGGTGGCCCCACAAATGATGATGATGTTTGTGGGGTCACAAAGGCCAAAATTCGTCAAGTTATATTCCTCACCTATAGACACATGTTGAAACTGGATCAAATTATAAGATCAACATTTAAGAAACTTTTAAGATATTATGAGTTTTATCATTTAAGAAATATGTTAGGCACTGATTCATTTTATTATGCTATACGGAGCTTTTCAAACCCCATACTTGACATGCATGTACTGAACATTTCCAGGTCCTTTTTCGTTAAAATTTCACTTTTCATGCAAACATATTTTTTTGCATATGTATACAGCCTTCAAATGTTCTTTTCAACCACACAACACATAAGGGCCTAGAAACTATGCACCATATGTTATCTGTGACACATTTTTTTTAAATAAAGATTCAATGAAGCCATCTTGAATTGTGCATGCATTTGGTCTCTTTTCCTGAGCTGCAGATATAATTTACTCTCTTTCTCTCTCTCTCTCTCTCTCTCCCTGTAGAACATCTCCATCTACACCAGTCTCTTTTATATGTATAGAGCCTTCCAAACCATAGATCACTCCATGTTGACTTCACTCCAAACCATACAATTCTTTTCTTAGCATGCTGCATTATCCTATTCACATATTGCAAAGATGGTTTACCAGTTGAGCGCTTTGCTCTGATTACAGAAATCTCAAATTACTGTATATACTCGAGTATAAGCCGACTTTTTCAGCATATTTTTTTATGCTGAAAAAGCCCTCCTCAACTTATACTTGAGTAAAAAAAAATCAGTCTCCTTCCCCCCCTTATCCTCCTCCTTCCCCCTGTTATCCTCCCCCTCCTTCCCCCTTATCACCCCCCTCCTTCCCCCCTTATCATCCCCCTCCTTCCCCCCTTATCATCATCTTGTTTCCCCCATAACCTTCTCATTACTACACCCGCTCCTTACTTGCTACTATGCTCCGATGAGCTGATGCTAATCCTGACGCCGCAGCACGTCTTCTTTACCGGCATATGCTATTGACGTGACGTCACATGCTCATCATACATTAGCATATGCTGGTACAGAAGACGTGCTGCGGCACGGAAGGGGGATAGGGATTGGAGCGGGTGTAGTAACGAGGAGGTTATGGGGGAAACAAGATGATGATAAGGGGGGGAAGGAGGAGTATGATGATAAGGGGGGAGGAGGAAGATGATAAGAGGGGAAGGAGGAGGATGATGAGGGTGGAAGGAGGAGGATAATAAGGGCGAAGGAGGATGATAATTAGGGGGGAAGGACCCTCTTTTCCACCCTCGGCTTATACTCAAGCCAATAAGTTTTCACCGTTTTTTGTGTTTTTTAAATTGGGTGCCTCGGCTTATACTCGGGTCGGCTTATACTTGAGTATATACAGTAATTTTATTTTACAGGTCTGTATAAATTAAATGCTGTTTTTTATTGAACTTTATATAAAAAGTTAACTCATTATCAAGTCTAGTTTATCAAAAAAGCATAATGAAAATAATGCATTTGAATGGTTCTAAAATGAGCATGCAACATAGAACAAAATTTGAAATTGGTGAGGTTTATATTTTTCAAGAAAGG
The DNA here is from genome assembly GCA_027410445.1 of Discoglossus pictus. Classification (NCBI taxonomy): domain Eukaryota; kingdom Metazoa; phylum Chordata; class Amphibia; order Anura; family Alytidae; genus Discoglossus; species Discoglossus pictus. Next base: position 88,016,055 of record CM050167.1, read on the forward strand.
ACAGAAAATACATAATTAAAATAAAAGTGTGGATAGGCAAGAGTTAAGCTGAGTTAAAAATAAAACTATCTCCATGTCATATTCTTTCTATGGGACATATTTATCAAGACTGGATAAACTTTAATTCTGTTTGATAAATGGAAACTATACAACACATAGGAAATGAGGATATTCAACTCCACTTTTGTGTCCTTATATTTATCCCTGTTCGATAAATATATCCCATTAAGGACAAATATACCAAGGGGTGTGGAGCAGAAGAATAGTTGTTTGGCCCATTGGTTGGGCAGACTGAGACCCCAAAAAAAGTCCAGTAAATAAGCCAAAATCTCAGAGTCGGAAATCAGGAGAAACAGTGAGCCAAACCAATGTCAGTACCAGGAGAGACAATACAAGAGCTAACAGGAACATGGAGTTGTATCACACAGTAAAACAACTGAGCATTGAGACTTGACACTGGTTACCTTTAGTAAGCACCAGGAGGAAGCAACGTGTGAGGAATCAGGACCTAGTCAACAGCCCAGTACTCAATTGCATACTGCAAAGGGAACAACATTACACTTTTGGGACAATAGACTTCTGATGGTGCCTTCAGCTGTTCATTTGCCTGCAAACACAGTCCCAGTATTATGACTGACTTTTGGGTTCAGGGTGGGACAGCCCGTATGTCTGTGGGTTAGAATTTGTGTGCAGTTACAGATGTATTTAATTGACTTAAGTCCGCAATTACATGCTCACAGCCCCAATATGCAAACCATGAACCTGTATGTAGCATTTCAGGGCATGGACATGATCAATTAAGACACAGCCAATAGTAAATGAGACTGTCATTATTACGTCAATAAAACATGGAGTTTAAACTACAATCAATTAGTGTTTAGAAGTCTGGCCTGTGATCGGACTCGCAATCCAGCAATGTAGAAATCAAGAAAAATCTATAAATCTACTGTTCTAGTCCATGTGGGTTCCATGATATGTATTAACGCATTGATTGCCGGGATCAATATAACACGTAAATTAAACATAAGTCTAATGCCTTTCATTGCCTTCCTAATATTTTGAAGTACAGAATTGTGAGTTTATTTCCTTTTGCATTGTTACAAACAGGTGATTAACCGACTTGTGGGTCCTCTCTAGTGCATGTGGCATTGTTTGATACATTTGCCATGAAGGCAATTGCGGGCTTGCAGAAATGTTGCTATTGAATATCGATTTGCGTTATTAGCACTTGTAACATTTGCAGCCTTGAAACATCAAAGGAGGAGATAGGTCGGAGTTACGATTTTGATAACCGCAGTGCTTTTGAACTTGTAGCTCGCAATTGGGATTCAAGTAGCTAAAATATTCCAATTAAATATCATTAACATTTCCAGGGCTGCTTTACGGGCTCCTGTAACTCCAATTTACTCAATTAAATGGGGGCCAATATTTTAAGAAAGATGATCCTATTCTCATTATAACAAATGGATAATGATCAAATAGAATATATAACACTAAGTAAACATCACTTCCTTCAGGTATTAGATCTGTTATCTGTGACTGTGGACTATGATATTGCAGAATGCCTCAATATACACAACATATATTCCAATACAGGTATACCCTGCTTAACACTGCCCCTTATACCACACTACCACTAACATATGCAACCATTGAGAGATGTTAAGACAGTATTCTAGGTGTAGATGGCCATATATAAGGTCAAGGAGATGATAATCACCACCCTGACAGTATATATGTTCATGGTAACTTGTATTGTCATTATTGCAACTTGGGGTATATGATATTGTTAGTAATTGATGTTTCTGTTGCTTTTGTGGTAGGAACAGTTGTGCTGTTGAGTTTCAATCTTATAAGGTCATTGAGGGTCAGGTTGTCTGGGAGATGAACCTAAATTACTTTAAGAGCAATCTGATAGACTTTTCATCTTGTATCAGAAAATTTAGCACAGCTGTTAAAGAAAGAGGTAGTTTTAACACATATATATGAGCAACAACATAATAACTATACAGTATTTTGATGCAACCAAAATTTCTGATCACTATCTGTTATTAATAAAGTGAAAAACAGTCATCTTATAGAAATGCTTTATTTGAAAAAGTTACAAAACAGAGATACAAAAGAAGTCAAGGTAACAGATCATCAGTGGATTCTAATTACTGGGAAGAGATGATTCCATATTGCAGAGGAAGCTTACACAAGGAAGTAGCAGATGAGATTTAAAAACAAAAGTTGATCGCACCAATGGTGATTATACTTGAAGGGTCACAAAGGCTAATACAGTGTTCTCCACCTATGGAATTAAGTAACAAATAGATCAGTTTTGAGAATTTAGCAACATTTCATAAACTTCTACACCAAGGTAAGGTTTTCCAAGTCCAGACCCTGAGAGCCAGTATCACTTCAAGTGTTCAGGATATTTTTCTAGTGAGCAGGCTTAACCAGAGGAATCAGTCCTATGGATTTGTTGACCTGTCATAGCTCTGACAACAAAGCAAATTTAGTCTGATCTAACCGAAAACAACATTTGTGATCTGGGGATTGGCTCGTTACTCTATAGGTACCTCCTTTTCGATTCGGAACATTTTAAGGTACAATAATACTACAGGACAGGTGACTCTACATTTTTATTTAGATTGGACTTGCTGTAATAAAGTTAATTTTAACTGCAGACAGGTTTACAAATAACCTATCTAGAACTATGACTAATGGTAGTGGTGTTTTTAAAGTGTTAGGCTCTCCTAATTCCTCTTTGCACTGTGTGAAGTCACATACGTTCTCAGGGACAGGCTCCGGTTCTAGAATCAACTAATGAGAATGAATGGCCTAATCTATACCAAATAATAAAATGTATAAAACATGATGGGAATTTTGAATGTTACTATAATTTCAATAGATTTCCAAAACTAAAAGTCATTTTGTTCATGACAATATAACTTTTCAGATATCACTTTCAAGCTACAGTTTGGAAAACACCTTGAGACAATTTGGTATTATATTACTATAGTTACATCCTCTTGTTTTTTAAATATTACTAGATATGTACTGTTGTACAACTGATATGCGTTAAAAGAGCACCGAAGTCACACATTTTCTAACATCCATTTCAAACATTTGTACATTATCAGATGTATTGGAAATAAAGTGGATTATTGGAAATATAGGACTACTAATTGTATTTAAAGGCCCTAACAAGAGGAGCTATGATCATGTATGTATTGGTTGATACTAGAATAAATTCACATTTAATGATCTCTATTAGGGTAATTCAAGAAAAATGTAAGACTGGAGTATATGCCTTCCGTTGAACTGATTGTCTCCAACCTGATAAAGTCATCAATAGTAAAGGGTAAGTTGAGTTGGCTGAGAGACAGGTATTAAATCAATAAATCATAGGTTGTCCCCATAGCTAAATCATGTTGCTGAAGGAAACCACTTCAACATAGCAAGGCTACAACCTATTGGGAGCATGGCGTGGACATAACTTTATGCCTGAAACTGTATCACTCATTGCTATAGACAACCATTTCCCCACACTGATGATGTAGTGGATGGAGACCAGCAGCAACTGAGTTTGAATTGTAAAAGTAAGTGTAATATTGAATATTACTTTTAAAAGCAATTACATTTGAATGTTACTACTGATTAGTGCTTAATTAAAATATCTTGCTACTGTCAATAGGGCATTATAATGTTCCTTTAAAAAAATAGCTCTCCCAGGTTACCAAGCACAGATAAAACATCTGCCAATCTATTAAATATATCTGGACATTAGAGCAGTTGCTGACCCATTATGGTTTCAGTACAGGGATACAGTTAGATCTCACCTATTGGTGGCTCAGCAGTGTAAGATGGAAGTCCTTTGCAGAGGGCCTCAATAGTCACACCATATATTCCAATATTGGCAACTGGAACTTGGTTGGCGTTAAACTTGAACAGGAAAGGAGTGGTGGTAAGCTAAATATAAAGAAAAAAAGATTAGCTGGTGTGCAAAGTATCTAGACAGAAATGCAGAATAAAAAGTCTGAGCAGCACCTTAAATATCAACCCATATTTAAAACTCAGTGGGAATAAAAGTGGGGAAGAAGACTTAAGTGGAGTGAAACAGTGACTTAGGTCTGCTTTCTATGTTTGCTATGGAACATATACTCAGTTATATACTTGGATATACTTAATTCTGTTTGATATGTAGCCATTAGATATTAGGGTATATAAAGGGACTCTGTCACCTCCAAATATAGAGCATGAAAAACTAGAAACATTATACAATGTATTAGCCATTCTTTCTCAAGTATACATTTCTGAGATATTAATTTACCGCCTGTGTTGTGTTAATTAGTTCCCCAATGTTATCATACAGTTAGATTCCCCTCCATGTCCCTGATTCAACTGCCCAATTCGTAAATGTATACACACTTAAAATCACTCTTAATATTGCTACATATTTGACAAATATTACTTATTGGCACTAATTAATTCTTAAGTGAATAGAATGCATATAAACATTTATAAAAAAAACACTCAAAGACAAATGAGTTTAAGACCTTTGCAAGTAGCTAATTGAATAAGGCTACATGTGTTTATATAGTACTCTGGGCCATACATTAGCATAAAGGAGCCACAGAAAAAAACAATGCTAAGTATCCCAGGAATGATTTACTGTAAGGAAATTAGGGGAATTCAATATAATAATTATTTATAATTCATTTATTATCTTCTGCACAGACAAGCATTTCCTGTGAGTTTTATGGGGAGTTCAAATAGGATTGTATTTTATATTATATAAATGTTCTAATATATTTAATTATATTTTTCTCCTTAATGCAATTATCATATATAATGTACACTTCACTTCTCTTAATTTAAAAAAACGGGAGAAACTAAAAACCTCTCAGCATCCTGAACAACCCACTTTCTCCCTGTATGCTTCCATGCATGCTGCCATCATACTGTGACATCCCTTCTGTGAGTTGTGACACTTCACAATGAATTAAGACCACACTCACATGGGCTGGACTTCACCTTACCAGTGTCTCAAACCACAAAGACAGTTTTTTTTCTTTAAATGCATCTAAATTCTCCTTTTCACATTCTATACCTGCAATGTTAAATTATTAAAACTACTGAAATATGTATGACAAATAAGGAGAAATGATAGGAAGGAGTAATTACTATTTAATAATTAAAAATAACAACAATAATAATTCTGTTTTCTACATAAATAAATAAATTAGTAATACAATTTAAGGCAACTATCTAACACCTATAAGAATAGCAATATGCTAGACTCACAACACCCTTACCTGCTTCTGTTGTTTCCATGTGGCGAGTTGAGCAAGAGTTGGGAACACGCCCTTGTCAATTTTGGTCACTATGCATGTCCTCCTCCCAAAATGCCTGGTGGCAGCAAAACCCTAAATAATGAGAAAAATAATATTTCAGTGTAAAATAGAATGCATTTATGTTTATTGATTTTAAAATCGTATACATATACTCTGCGTAGTTTGCAGACAAACAGGGCAGCATTAACTATAAATAATTTTTGCCCACCTGGTTTTAAAAATACTGTTAAAGCAACTTTGTAAAATTATTCATCCACATAGTATTAGTGAGCCTACCTCTGTCTAATAGTATCTGGCCTTTTAGCTTAGCATTTACCTCTATGTAATAATTGTATATACTGAACCTACCTAGGGTTTAGACTTTATATGTCCTTCAAAATGAAATAGCAATTCAGATTCTCTATAAGCATTATTTGCATATTGCAAGCCAAAATGCATAGTTGCAGTGGAAAGAACGTAATTATGTTCAAACGCTGTGTTTCTGACTAACTTGGGATATTTAAATGTGCTGAAAATTTATATTTTTTTTTAACTCTTTTTGAATGTTGAACCTTTGTGGCACACAATAACAGACCAAGCAGACAGCGGATCTTGCACTATGAAAGCCAAGGAAAAAGATTTATTTTAGCACTTACTTTGCCATAGTCAGCAACGAAATCCCAGGACTGCCAGCCATTGATATTATTGATTTTAGCAATATGATCCTGGTTGTTGATGTTCACTGTCTGGTGGGTGTCTCCACCTACATTCCCTTCATTGTTGACATTGACATTCTGTAAAAAAACACAACATGTTACAATCAGAACTTAACAACATGGGCTTAATCTTAAAGCCTTAAAACACCATTAAATTGTCTTATCGCAGATGCAGATACGATCTCCATTCAGTTACATTGAAAGGCTGCCACAATATTGTGGAACTTAGCAACATGATTACATGGAAGTCCACAATATAACCCCCCATCAGGGTCTAGTCCAACATGCCAGCCCCCAGACATAAGTTGAGGCTGCTCTAAATATACCTTTAAGCTCCTGGCTTACATAGCTACCAATATTATTGATTTGCTATATATTGCACAAACACGTATTATTAAACTATCAACAGAATTAAATATACAAATATTCATCTAACGCACAATTCACATGCAGTGTATTTTGGAATAAATGATAATTTTGTGACTCTTTGGAGTTCAGAGAAATACAGAGATGCCCTTATGGTGCTGATTTTCTTTTTCTTTTTTTAAATTGCTAGACTTTAAAAGGTTTTTTTTTTGGTTAGGAAACAATACAAAAAAACAACCAAAATATTTGACTTTTCTATGCAATTATTCTTTATACAGCGTTTCCATTTTCTTTACTGAGTTGCTTCTCTTAGCTGCTCTTTCTAGAGGGTGTATTTTTATAAGCTAATTAGCTTTCCATTACTTATGTTAGATATTTGCTGCTTTAGCTGTCATGTTTCCATTATAACAGATTAAAAGATTTGTCTTTCTCTCACCTGCTAAAGCAGGTCAGCAAAACCCAAAATGCTGAATTACACAGCTGCATAATTGCTCATTAAATAATAAATAATAATACATTAAAGGCTGTATTATTCCATAATTGTTTTCAACATTTTAAAAATAGTTTGCCCATTATCCAATGTTCTTGAAGGTTTCTTTTTTGTATATAGACATAAACAAGGGCTTGGGGGGGAGGGGGGACAACCCAGATTATCAGCCTTATTAAATTTCGATTCGGCCAATTGAATAGGGCTCTATATAAGCACAGAGCATATTTTCTTTACATAAGTTTTTAATTTGTGAAGACCTTGCTTTTGGATAGAAGTTCACTAACTAAAAACCTATAATGTTATGTAAAAAAAAATGCTATGTGCTTATATAGAGCCCTATTCAATTGGCCAAATCACAATTTAATGTGGACCATTCAGTCTGCCCTTAAAAACATAATAGGATTTTGTATTGGTAACAGGACTGCACTACCAGTATTCCAGTAGTAAAATACAACGTATAATTCTAGATAAATAATATATTCTCTTACATCAGTAGCGAGAGACTGAGTCAGTAGAGCGCCCAGGAGAGTAGCGATGACAATCTAAAATTTCGAGAGAATAAATAATGTTACACATTTACTCAAATATCCAGTGCATAGACATCATTTTTGTTCAAATCAACATATTCATTTTAAAAAGTATTAAACGTACAATAAATGTATCAATATTGCTCCTCGTCATTAAAGGAGTCCAAAAAAGCAAGTGAAATTGCTTTATATATACATAACTCAGACAGTCTACTGGTTATGTGAGCTTCCTATACATACCGTTTATAAAAGGACCAAAAAACACAAACATACTCAATTGACAATACACTCTTCTTCTGCAACCAAAAATATCACTTTATTAATTTGTGTTCTTTAGATATATTAAGGCCAAAGGAAAAAAAATGTTCTTTTCAGGCCCTGAGAGCTTGTCCCCATAAGCTCAATATATCTTGTGGTGCAGCTGGACTCCTGATAATTCAATATAAATATACAGTTTGAGTGCTCCAAAAGTAACTGTTTAAAAAAAAAAAAAATTACAAAATAGTGAAAACAGTTTCAAATGAAAGCGGTTCTACACCTTGATTTTTGTTGCTCTACATAAAGATGCAGACCTGTATCCATAAATATGTCTTAAGAGATTCATACTGCCATGAAATCTACTGATAAACTGGTGAAAATAATCAGAACGCTGTTACGATAAAGGTAATACATATAATGTCTCTTTCACATCAATTGCACGTTCACGACAAAGAGATAACTCTAGCACTATATATTCAAAAAGTACATGTATTTATGTTTCGGGTAATACTTACCATTGTCTTCATTTTGTGTATCTCTCCACGGAATGAAGTGAAGAAAGAAAGAGTAGGTACAGAACGGTCTGTCCACCTCCTATATATACACAGGAGACATGAGGAGAACAAACAGGAGAACTTTCAAATATTATCTTGGACTGAATTCATATATTGAGTAAAAAAAGATACATTGTGAGTTTTATCACTTTCAGATAAAAAGATATGAAATTTCCTGAGCAAAGTGATTGCACAAGGGTACATTGGGTACACAAGGGTACATTGTTCTGCAGAGAACTAATTAGGACACTGTGGCATGGTAACATACGTGCAAATGGATTTTTAATTGAAATCTCCATTCTTTATGCAGCTTTAATATTAAAATATCAAGGTTTAATCAAAATGAAGGTTAAGATTATTTACTTGAAGTGGATACATGTATATGACTCTTGTTCCATCTCCATTATATCTTTTCTCAAAATCCTCTCCTTTATCTCTTATTTCACTGCTCTGGATGATATTTATTTTTCTTTTTTCCAAGGCCATTCTTTCCTTGCACTCCATCAAAGTTATTTTGAGCCATTCCATGTCCATTGTTTCTCCCCCTCCATGTTGTTTCTTCTCTCCCCACACAATCTTCTTTCTCTAAACTCTGTGATGTTCCCTTTACTTCATGACCTTTCTCTCTGACCTTTTCTCATCCTTTGTTTGTCTATTTCTTTCCCTGTTTCTCTCTTTCTTTCCTGTCCATCTGTATTCCCCATCTCCTTAACTCTAAGTTTTGCATCTACCATTTATCCTCTCTATTTTACTTCCCTCTATTCTCTGTCTAACCCTAATCACGTTTTTCTCCTCCTCCCTCACTCTTCTCTTTTTCACCCTTTTTGTCTCCTTCACCCCCACTTCCTTCCATCAATTCTTTAGTCCTTTATTAGACAAGTGTTGATAAATCATTTCTCCTTTTATATGAAGAAAAGTGAGTAACCAATTTTACAGTACAACCATTTCTTCTACTCCTCATTAGCATTTCTTTAAGTTCCTCCACTTCAGTTTATAGATAACATTACAGGACAACAGAATTTTTACAAAAAATACTATATACACATAATACAGATACCGTTCTAAAACAGGTCTACTATATATGTGTGTGTGTGTGTGTAAAGAACCATGCCATCTACACCAGTCTCTTTTATATGTATAGAGCTTTCCAAAACTGGCATAGAGCACTCTTATATTAACGTCACTCCTAACCATACAATCTCTTCTTAGCATGGTACATTATCTTATTCACATATTGCAGATAGGGTTTACCAAGATGAAAGCTTTATCTACGGTGAGAGAAATATCTCAAATTACTTTTATATGTTAGAGCTGTATTAATTAAATGCTGTTTTTTATCTTTTAACTTTATATAAAAAGTTAGCTTATTCTCAAGTCTAGTTTACCAAAATAAAAGCATACTGCAAATACTGGACTCTAATGATTATTAAATGAGCATGCACCATAGAACAAACCTGTAATTGGTGAGATTTATTTTTCAAGAAAGGCCAGAAAACAGATTATTATCAACTTGAAAAAACAGTGGGGATAAGCAAGGACTTAGCTGAGTTAAAAAAATAAAACTATCTCCATTTCATATGCTTTCTATGGGATATATTTATCAAGTCTGGATAAACTATAATTCTGTTTGATAAATAGGAACTATAGAAGACATAAGAAATGAAGATATACAACTCCACTTTTGTGTCTATATATTTATCCCTGCTGGATAAATATATCCCAGTAAGGACAAAGTACAGCAGGGAGGATTGAGTCCAAAATTACCAAGGTCCTGTGGGGAAGAAGAATAGTTGTGTGGTTCAATGGTTGGGCAGGCTGAGACAAAAAGTCCAGTAAATAAGGCAAAGTCAAGGAAGCCAGATATCAGGAGAAACAGTGAGCCAACCCAAGGTGAGAACCAGGAGAGACAATGCCAGAGCAGGTCAATAAATAAGCAGAGGTCTCAGAGTTGTAAACCAGGAAAAATGGTGAACCAGGCCGATGTCAGTACCAGGCAAGATAATACAAGAGCAAACAGGAACATGGAATTGCAGCACACAGTTAAACATCTTAGCAATGAGGTTGCGCCAAGAGGTTTTAAACTGCCACAAGGACATCCTTTGAGGTAAGAAGTAAAAAGATTCCACCTGAAAGAAAGAAAAGGGTTCTTCACAGTAAGGGAAGTTAATCTGTGGAATTCTCTACCAAAGGAGGTGGTGACAGTGGATTCAATAGATAACTTTAAAAAGGGATATATTGGATACATTGTTGTATAAAAAGGCATTCGGGGTTATCATTATTAATCCAAGGAGGAATCTGATCGCCGGTGGGGTCAGGAAGGAATTTTATGTTTTCCCCTTTTGAGACAATTGGCAATGTTTCCATTGTTTGGTTTTTTTGTTTGCCTTTCTCTGGATCAATTAACAGTTAATCTGCATATTATTTAAATAAGACCTAAAAAGGTTGAGCTTGATCGACTAGATGTCTTTTTTTAACTTCAAGTAATATACAACTATATGACATAGGGCCTCTTGTGATTGGTCACTTTGGTTTAGACAAATATTTGAAAAAGCCTTTTGAAAGCTGTCAAACCTGTTTTTTTTCAAATAACTTTTGTTTTAACCCTTAAATGTACTCTGATTTCCTCAAATAAAAGGATATCACTGTTTATGACCATGTGCTGGCTCTGGAGCATTCTTTGAAGGTCCAAGATGATCTTTATTTCACAACAAGATCTTCTTTGAGAGGGTCTCAGATCCAAGTGACCTGTCCGGCTCTGAGAAGGCCTTCTCCAGTTGACGAGCAAAGGAGCAGTATGGAATATGATACCCTGTCACAGAAGAATATCCAGATCTTCAGAGAAATTGGAGAATAAGCTGAGGCCTTGAGATTATACTGGTGTTGGCTAAAGGTACTCAGAGAGCTGCCTGCAGCAAATTGGATCCTCCTCTGGAATGAATGGCTGGACGAGGTGATTGAGGAACATGAAAAGCAGAGGTTAATGGACTATGTCCTCTGAGTGGAGACCCAGTTGGAACAGCAGAGAGCGATGCTAGGATCCTGGTCAGAGAAGTTCCTTTAAAGATTGGTTGGAGAGCTACAAGGTGGTGGACCTGAAGAAGGCCTGCAATGATCAAGATGAAGCATAGCAATGGGAACCCCCATACCAACTGGATGGACCTTATGATGGTCACTGGATACAGATACAGAGTTCTGGAACAGCACACCAGCTCAATGGAAGCTTCTCCAGAATCAACACTGATGAGAACTGGGCTTGCAGTGCGATTGGAGTGCGCAACTGCCAAACTTGATCGACCTGGAGTAGCAACTGGAGCAGGACTTTGTAGAGCTGATCCCAGCCACTGAGCCTGAGCGATTGTGGGCAAAGTTGTACCTAGGCAATAGGACAGCGAACCAGAGCAAACCCTAGAAAAGCCTCTGGAGATTGAACCACCAGAAGAGGAGTAGAGCAACTGATCTACCCTGTGAGGCAACAGTGAAGAAAAGCCTCCTTTCTGCCCAAAGAGTTCTGCCCAAAGAGTGGGACCAGGTGCATGAAGAAGATGACCTGATCAAACAGGCAATGTTTTCAGTCGAGGTGTGATCATACATTTTTACTGAAGTGGTGCCTTCGTTCCAGAGCAACGAGATGATGGAGGGGAGAGACCAGACTCCAAAAGCCTCCTCCCTGTAGAAATACTGACTATCCAGAGCTTCGACATAGAAGTGGTTAACAGAGAAATCTGAGCCATGCAAACCGGTAATATTACCTGGGGAAGAGCAGCTGGATCCGTAGAGGTGCCTTTTTTTCCCTTTTTCCATGAGGAAGGGGTCTTGGAAATAACATCCCCCCCCCCAAGACCCTTTCCCATAGCTGCTCCCTCCAAGACCCCTTTCATAGCTGCTCCCCTTCCCTTACTTCCTACCTGTGTGGCGCACACAAATCTACATATTCTATCTCTACATATCAGCCATTCCCTTTCAGTAGCCATCTTCATATAGCACATAGTCTCTCTCAATATCCACCTCAAAAGAGCACCCATACCTCTCAGGATCCATCCTCACACAGCACCCACCTCGCAGAACTCATCCCACCTGTTCTTCTTTGCTGTCATCCAGCCCTAGTGTCCTGAACTACTCCACATTGCTAACCTCTTGGAGCTTCAGTACAAAATACTCTACAGAAAATAAAATTAAATACAAAAGAAAAAAAATAATATATTACTCAGATCTGGGGCCCCCGGAGAAGTGCTCTGGTGCACTGCACCACCTGCATCACTGGTAGGTCCGCCCCTGGTTAGACCCTCTGTCCTTTGGGTATAAGACCTGTGGAAATCTTTCCCCGTTTCAGGGCACTATAAGTGGGGAGAGGTTGTGAAGGGCCAGCACTTCCCTGCAGGGACTTAGTCACTGGGGTCTGTGGATTGAGGACTCTGGAAGGAGCTGGCCTGAAAATCCCATTAGTTTTGCCATTGACAGTCAGGGCTTGTTCTATTGGCTGGTTTGTAATTTCTGAGGTTGTTGGCCCCATGCTGATAGGTGGAACTGTATTAAAAGCTACCAATCGGAAAGCTAATGCTTTGGTTCGACTACAATAGGCCAGCAGCCGCTACCAAGACCAATACAGAGAGTCAATGATGGCACGCATGGTGGGAAGTTTGAACTGATTTGCTAGCATTTGGCTAATTGGTTCCTTGCATACCAATCACTGAGTTACCGACATTAGACCTTGTTTAGGTGTGAATTCAAAGATGCTCTTTAAAAGTCACACCTGTTTTGTCTTAACCCATAGAAATGCAGCCTGAATTCCCTCAATAGGGGGGTATAGTTGTTATGTACTGCTACTGGAGAAGACCTTCTTTGGTTGATGAGCAAAGGAACACCCCAGTGTACTCTCAACTTTACCATAGCCCATTGAACTCATCACCCAAGCATCCAACATTGCAGAAGGCACAACCATAGGATACACTTTTCATGCCCAGCAGACACTCAAGTGCTAAAATAATCTAATTTCCTACACTCTCTAATTCTATTGTTTTCCCAATTATTGAGATTCGTTCAACACTTGAATTTCTGCTGGGACATATCCCAATGTGTTACAGGTTGATAATTATCTCTCTAACATATCCTCCTGGATGTCCCCCTGTCAACTAAAACTCAACATGTCAAAGACTGAGCTCCTAATCTTCTCCCTCTTCCCATTCCTCACATATCTCTCACTGTTAACAATGCTATCATCACTCCCACCTCCCAGGCCCAATCACTAAATCTTGTCATTCTCAGCTAAAAATTACGTCACTATCTTACACCAGACACAACTAAAATTATAATTCACTCTCTCATCATATCTCTCCTTGATTACTGCAACTCTCTTCTTGCTGGCCTCCCCATTATTCGTCTGTCTCTACTTCAATTAATATTGACCACATCTGCTACATTCATATACCTTACCCAACGCTCAGTGCCTGCAGCACCGCTCTGTCAGACACTCCATTGGCTTCCCATAGCCTCCAGAACAACATTTAAAATCATGACCCTAACATTTAAATCTCTCAGAAATAATGCATCCTCTTATATCTCTGCGCTCATCTCAAAATACTCTCTCAAGGTTTCTATCCACCTATCTTATCTTATCCTCTCACTCCCACCTTCAGGACTTTTCTCATGCCGCACCTATTCTTTGGAATTCCTTACCTAGCTCCACAAGGCTTTCCTCCATCTTCAAAACCTTCAACACCTCACTAAAACACATTTATTTAAAGAAGCCTACCACCTTCAGCCTTAATATGCACAACACTATCCCTTTAGACCAGGGGTGTCCAAGTTTGGTCCTGGTGGGCTGGAAACAGGCCTGAATTTAAGGATATTACTGCTGCACAAAGGTGAGTCTATCACTTCTTCAGTCATGCTGATTGACTCCCCTGAGCACATGAAGGAAATCCTCAAATCCAGGCTTGAGTGCGGCCCACCAGGACCAAACTTGGATATCACTGCTTTGGACTGAATGTGAGGGTTTTCAATCAATCCTGTATGATGCTTTGGGGAAAGCACCAGGGAAGGAGCTACTACCAGTCCAGGTGGTGCAATGTGCAGGGTCCCTTCCTCCTTTTGCATTATATTTTTCCTTCAATTGTTATAGTGTTGCCCCCCCCATCTTTTTTTAACCTTAAGTACTATACAACTATATGACATAGGGCCTCTTGCGATTGGTCACTTTGGTTTAGACAAATATTTGAAGATGCCTTTTCAAAGCTGTCAAACCTGTTTTTCAAATAACTTTTGTTTTAACCCTTAAATGTACTCTGATTTCTTCAAATAAAAGGATATCACTGTTTATGACCATGTGCTGGCTCTGGAGTGTTTTTGAAGGTCCAAAGATGATCTTTATTTCACAACAAGATCTTCTTTGAGAGGGTCTCAGAACCTAGTGAGCTGTCCGGCTCTGAGAAGACCCTCTCCAGTTGACGAGCAAAGGAGCAGTATGGAATATGATACCCTGTCACAGAAGAATATCCAGATCTTCAGAGAAATTGGAGGAGAAACGGAGGCCTTGAGATTATACTGGTATTGGCTAAAGGTCCTCAGAGAGCTGCCTGCAGCAAATTGGATCCTCCTCTGGAATGAAGTGCTGGACGAGGTGATTGAGGAACATGAAAAGCAGAGGTCAGAGGTTAATGGACTATGTGCTCTGAGTGGAGACCCAGCTGGTACAGCAGAGTGCGAAGCTAGGATCCTAGTCAGAGAAGTACCTCAAAGATTGGTTGAAGAGCTACAAGGTGGTGGACCTGAAGAAGGCCTGCAATAATCAAGAGGTAGCATAGCAATGGGAACCCTCATTCAACTGGATGGACCTGATTGGCCTTGGTGGTCACTGGATACAGATACAGAGTTCTGGAACAGCACACCAGCTCAATAGAAGCTTCTCCAGAATAGGCACTGACGAGAACTGGGCTTGGAGTGCGGATTGGCAGCCTACCAGCAACTGCCCCACTTGATCGACCTGGAGTAGCAACTGGAGCAGGACTTTGTAGAGCTGATCCCAGCCACTGAGCCTGAGGGGTTATGGGCAAAGCTGTACCTAGGCAATAGGACGGCGATCTAGAGCTTACCCTAGAAAAGCCTCTGGAGATTGAACCACCAAAAGAGGAGTACAGCAACTGATCTACCCTGTGAGGC
Organism: Discoglossus pictus; assembly: GCA_027410445.1. NCBI lineage: Eukaryota > Metazoa > Chordata > Amphibia > Anura > Alytidae > Discoglossus > Discoglossus pictus. The sequence continues at coordinate 88,031,442 of CM050167.1, forward strand.
AACAGTGAAGAAAAGCCTCCCTTCTGCCCAAAGAGTTCTGCCCAAAGAGTAGGACTGGGTGCATGGAGAAGATGACCTGATCAAACAGGCAATGTTTTCAGTTGAGGAGCGATCATAAACTTTTACTGAAGTGGTGCCTTCGTTCCAGAGCAACGAGCTGATGGAGTGAAGAGACTGATCCTGGCTAAGAGAGACCAGACTCCAAAAGCCTACTCCATGTAGAAATACTGACCATCCAGAGCTTTGACATAGAAGTGGTTAACAGAGAAATCTGAGCCATGCAAACCGGTAATATTACCTGGGGATCCAAGTTTGGTACTGGTGGGCTGCACACAGGCCTGAATTTAAGGATATTACTGCTGCAAAAATGTGAGTCTATCACTTCTTCAGTCATGCTGATTGACTCACCTGTGCACAGAAAGGAAATCCTCAAATCCAGGCCTGTGTGCAGCCCACCAGGACCAAACTTTGATATCACTGCTTTAGACAAAATGTTTTCAATCAATCTTGTATCATGCTTTGGGGAAAGCACCAGGGGTGGAGCTACTACCAGTGCAGGTGGTGCAATGTGCAGGGTCCCTCCTCTGGGAGGCCCAGTGCTGTCTATTTTATTTTTTTGTATTACATTTTTTTTTCAATTGTTATAGTGTTGCTCCCCTCCCCGACACCCTCTGTGTAACTCACTTGTGCACACGTGTGTGCTCATGGGTCCTGAACCTCATTTGCTGCAGCACAATATTTGCAGCATTGCGCAGGCGGGAGGTAAGGGGATCAGACCAGTGTAGAGTAATTATCTGATATTTTAAATAGGAATAAGTGAAATAAAAGGGAAGATGATTAATTTGTGTATTATTTTATCTAACAGGTTTAATAATTACTATATTGTTAATACATTTCTACATATATACTAGAACACTAGAACTAGAACAATTTTTTCTACATAACAGCTCTCTTTGTGTGTATATATGTATATATATATATATATATATATATATATATATATATATATATATATATAGAGAGAGAGAGAGAGAGAGAGAGAGAAATTGCCTGGGTTCCTGGGCTCCTAGAAATTTGTAATTCCAGCTCCTAAATATATAAATGGCCTGGTATATATATATATATATATATATATACATATATATATATATATCCCTGTAAGCTGTAAGAGAGAATACATAATGCTCAAAAAGAAGGTGGCACTGAGTGAGTTGGCACTTGGTGCCCGTACACAAAAATCATTGTGCCCCCCTGCCCCTTATTCACTGTGAACTTTGGATTTTAAGCTCAATAACAGGGCCCTCCAGTCTTTTGCAATGTGTTAAAATTGTTCACTTGAACTTAACCCGCGTATAGATCTATGGAATTATTATTATTATTATTATTATCTTTTATTTGTAATGCGCCAACATATTCCGTAGCGATGTACAGGGGATAAAAAGAGGAAATGTACAATATTTAAAACTGCAGCAAAAGGAGGGCCCTGTTTTGAGCTTCAAGTCTTGTGAAAAGTGCTTTTTTCCTAAGCACCCTACAAGAATAGAAACTCACTACTTACAATCTAAAGGGAATGGAAGAGGCAGAAATTGAATAGCAAGGCTTAGGAAGAAAGGGAAAGTTTATATAGGTAGGAAGTTGGGAAAAGTTAAAAGGTAGTTCATTAGTTGGAGAGGGAAGGGATCTGATGTAAAGTGAATGGGACTATTATGTAATATGGTATCTGCCCCTAATGGAAAGATAATGTAAGCTACAGATGGAAATGTCAGGAGACACATAGTTTAGACACAGCATGAGTAAAATTAGCTCATGGGAGAATACAAAAGGAGAGGAGGGCATGAGAGGTGAGATGGTGATAAGCAGTGGAATAGTTGAGATGAAGAGATTGAGGAAGTTACAGAGGCATATGTGGAAGAATAAAGCAAGAGAAAACATTGTGTTTGATAGGGATAGTGGGCAGGCTATTCTAATTGGTTACCTGCAAAAAATGTGCGTGGCTCAATAAATTAAGTGTAAACAGGGGCGGGTGGGTGAGCGGCAGTGAGGGAGGGAATTGGAGCTGGTAGTCAGAGAGAGAGACCAGGGAGACACAGTATAAGATGGAATCTGAAACAGAATGAGAATAGGTTCAGGAAGTGATGGGGGTTAGGAGGAAGTCACGGAGGTGTTAGAGGGTATGCAAAGAGTGGGGGTGGGTACAAGAAATTCAGGGATATACAAATGTATCTGGATAAAAACTATATCAGTAGATATAATAACAATCAAAAACCATAAAAAATAATATTCAATAACAACGAAGGAGAGTACCTTAGCAGATCTGTGTGAGTTTGTTGCAAATGGAGCTGATAGTCAGAGAGAGAGAGAGAACAGGGAGACACAGTGTAAAATGGAACCTTAGCATAAGTAAGTTTTTTTCTCAATAAAGTTATGTATAGAGCATGGGCAGTATGTCATATTTCTTTCGTAACTTTGATGCATTCCTAAATGGAAGATGACCCATTGGACTTTCTTCCTTAATCCACCACATCCTCTGGGATTTGTACCACTTGTCCTCTACGTTTCACACTGCTAGGGCCTAATTACCCAAGGCCTGGCATGCACAGACACAAAGCTGTGATGATGTGAAGAGATGAGTAAATTATTTGGCTGGGATGGGTTGCAGAGTGCAGAGTCTAGAGCAAAGCTTCCCGAACTGTTTTCAATAGACCACCAGTGGTTTTTGAATTTCATACAGATAGTCCACAAACAAATGGGTTTACAAATATTTATTGAACAGAATTAATAATTTGGCTAAAATCTGATAGTTCTGAAATGCCTACTTCAATAGAGCACATAGCATTGCAAGTGTTAAATAGCATGGAAAGAAGCCATTAGATGGTCCACCAAATTCATCAGCCATATTCAAAGTGATTAACCAAGATCAAATCAACAGTTACAGAGACTTTATCAAACTTATCTAGTTGAATTGTTTGACAACATAATTGAAGTGATTTATCAGGGTGGAGCGGTAGATGTGGCTTATCTAGATGCACAATACACTGTATTGTCTGGGTTTGGACTGAAAGATGGTTGATTGCGCTGCAAAATAGTTGAAGGATATCACAGTGTCAAAGTATATGGCCCCATTAAACACATTCACTAAACAGTCCTGGGGTCTGTTGTATGCTAACTTATGAACAGTGGACTTCCAATAAAGATATGATTTAAAAAGTATAAAATCTCTAATGTTTCTGAGGAAATAAATTTAAGCAGTGGTTATTATAAAATCTGTATGCATTTATTAGTGTTGTTTAACATTGCAAAGTGCAAAATTATGTCTCCAGGATGCAAACATTCTAAGATGGAATGTAGACTCACTGGCAGTGCACCATGGTAAATGCAACAGAAAATAAAATATATATTTCAGAGTATTTAAAACAGGAAAGCAATGCAGCAAAACATAACCATTGTTGGAAAATTTATAAAACATAAATGATACATAATAAAACAGAGAGGTATATAGGCATATGTGGATATATACATACAATAACCAACCAAAACAGTAATAGGATCTCAAACATTCATTAACTGGAAGCTGGTAGCTGTAATGCAGGTACTGTAGGTGCGCCAGCTACAAAGCACTGGGGCCCACTACTACTGGCAGTAATGTCAAGGGCAGGGGTAATTCAAGCTTGTTCACTCCCCAATTGATGCTTCCCTATGTTTTTTTGTCTTTCTGAAATACCCTGGATAGGAATTATTAAAGAGTCTCTGTCTGATACACTAATCAACGGTGTGCTTCTTGAATGAACGGCTAGCCTACATAAAGGCATAGGGAGGATTGTTTATTAATTTTTAAAAGATTAGTAATAGCCTGCAACTTATGATTCCATGAGTTCTCCCAGGAGATGCTCTTATCTGAATTGGCATGCTGGGGGCTGAGATGAACACAATTTTTTTACCACTCAGCGATTGTTCTTGAATTCTAAAGCAGGAAAGTTAGGGGTGTACAGTGTACATGGTCCTTTCATCTCTGGGCTGTGACAATATGCTATAGGTAAACTTCACTAATAATTTAATAAAGCAAATAGTTTTACTATTGACATACTGTTATAATGTGTATGAGGCAAGACAGGATGAGATGATAAAAAATCCAACAATTACTTCTGACCACTGATCAAATCACCGTGGCTGATGACTTATGAGAACAATGAGAACAATTTTTGATTGTCAAAGAAGTCCTCATGCAATGGCGCTTATTTCTGAAGCAGGTTTTCTGTGGGACCTAGTTTTCAAGTGGAAACAAAGTTAACTCTGTTCTATACATATGATCTACAGGTAACATATGAAGGAAAATGTTACCTCCCTTTCTATCCCCATTTTTATCCCTAATTTAAAAACATATATCTATGATCTAAGACCAACGACACTCTACCAATGATTTATTCTCCTAATAAATTAAGGAAAAGCTTCTCATATCATGGAAGTGTCAATTATGTGACTTTTATAGTGTTTCTGAAGCATGACCTATATTGGTAAACTTCATAATAGTAAACCAGAAAAGTAGGAAATCACCATTGGGGGAAACCTAATAATTTTGTTAGTATTGTTTATTTGCAACGCACCAACCTATTCAGTAGCGCTAAACAATATAATTTGAACGCATTGCAAATGATGGAGGAACCTGTCTTTGAGCTTAGAATCCAGTGTCCAAAGTGCTTTCCCCACAGCACCTCTAAAGCTTTTCGTTTTGGAACATCAGGGTGAGAGAAGAGTTGTACATGTTAGGGTGGAAAGTGATAAGCTTCTTTAAACATATGTGTTTTCAGTGAGGTTTTGAGGCAGGGAGGTCTGGTGGAGCAAGGCAAGGAGTTCCAGAGAATAGGGACAACACAAGAAAAGTCCTGAAGGCGGGAATGAGAGGATGCAATGAGAAAGAAAAATGTCACTAGCAGGACGAAGAGTGCGGTTGGGGAAGTATTTGGAGATAAAAGCAGAGATTTAAGGGAGGGCATCATTGTTGAGGGCTTTGTAAGATAGGGTCATGATTTCAAGTTTTATTCTGGAGGCTACGGGAAGCCAGTACAGTGATTGACAGAGAGGCGAGTTGAGACTCATCTACCGTACACAGCATTCAGGATCTGCAGCACCTCTCTGTCAGTCACTCCACTGGCTTCCCGTAGCCTCCAGAATACATTTTAAAATCATGACCCGAATTTACTATACTATACTATAGATACTAGATAAGCAATAAATGAGAGAATGTATAATCAATATTAAATAAGGGACCGAGAAAAAAAGGCGCTCTTATTCTCAGTAGAATAATCCCAAGAAAAATAATAATCCAAAAATCTGCACAGGTAAGTATAAGATAAACATCACTTTATTATACATATAAAAACATAAATTACACCAATTAAAAGAATAAAATTAAAAAGAAGAATGTCTCCTTAATTATTATATATCTGTTAGCTTAGGTTTGCAGTTCATCAATCAAATAGTCAGCATGTAGATCCTTATATTTCTTATACAAATATGTAATAAATACTGATTGCATGAAAGGTCTCAATTTTCATAAGTATAAACAGTTTAAAAAATTTAGCAATAAAGTAACATGTGCATATAAACAGTCAATGTATCAAAGTGTCTTATGCAAAATAAGTACAATAAAAAAAATACACACAACCTAATTTATACAATTTGTATACCCAAAGTGACTAGTGCTTTTATGAATACTGAACAGTGTCATCACCAGAAATGTAAATGAAAACATAATATACCAGTACCATCATCATGCAGAGTTACATACATAATCCCAATGACACAAAAGGACTAAAAATGAAATAGTGAAATAAAACAAACCATGTTGTGGCAGCACTTGGGACCCACTACTTGCCCCTTAAACAACACAAAGACTACACTCACCTCCTACCTAATATAAAACAGATGAATCCCACAAACACTGTTGTAGTGGTTCTTGGGACCTGCTACTTGACCCCTAATAATAATAACAACAACTACTCTACCTGCCATCATATCACAATTAAAGAATAAAGGTTAAAACACAACCAACCTCAATGACTATATAACAAAAGACTCTACATAGCATAAAGGTCCTACACCTGCAATAACTATAAGTTTGGTAAGTATTTTACACTCATTAGAGAGTGATCTAAAATATATTTAAGTACTGTATGAAACAAAGGGGTATATTATCTGGTTAGCAGTTAGATTTATACTATAGATTACCCTATCTTATATATGGTAGACCTATGTATATAGTATGAAGTAATGGAATGTATATTACTTCAATCTTTATGGTATGTATGGAGACTATTTCTTTATATAGTCACAAGTCATTTATCCATCATAAATGATGGTATAATATTACATGTGTCTCTTCCCCTGCCCTTCCCTGTGTCTCTTCCCCCTCTCTCCCTCCCCTGTGTCTCTTTCCCCTCCTCTCCCTCCCCTCTTCCTCTGCTGTGTCTCTTTCCCCCCTCACCTGTGTCTCTTCCCCCCTTCCCCCCCAAGAGCCACTACAATGGCTCTTCAGTTTTGTATTAGGTAGGAGGTGAGTGTAGTCAGTGTGTTGTTTAGGGGGAAAGTAGTGGATCCCAAGTGCTGCTACAACAGGCAGCACAGTGCTTATTTTTTTTACTATTTCTTCACCATTTTTCCTTTTGTGTCATTAGGATTATTTATTTAATACTGCATGATGGTTGTACAATTATAATATATATTAATTTATATTTCTGGTGAGGACACTGTTCAGTATTTATAAAAGCACTAGTCACTTTTGGTATACTGATTGTGTAAGTGAGGTTGTATGTTTATTTTAATTCTGTTGTATTAGACACTTTGATTGATTGGCTGTTTATATGTACTTGTCACTTTATTGCAAACTGTTTATACAATCAGTATTCATTACATATTTGTATAACTACTATATGGGTCTACTTGCTGATGTGATATTTTGTAAATCTAAGCTAACAGATATATAATAATTAAGGAGACATTCTTCAAAGGTTACAGCACTTTTTTTTTTTATTCTATTATTTTACTCAGAGTAAATTATGTTTTTATATGTTTAATAAACTGATATTTATCTTAAACTTAACTATGCAGACTTTTGGCTCATTATTTTTCTCAGGGGGTTATTCTACAGAGAAATAGAGTGTCTTTTTTCTTAGTTTCTAATTTAAACTCCACAACATATGAAAAATTGCATTCACCAACATAAAATAACCCCAAAAAGAAGAGATATTGAAGGACTTGTGGCCTAATTAACATCAATTCACATATTATAATTGTCCAACTACGATTCGTAGTCATGCTGTTTGCGTAGTACGTACGTCTTAGCGATGAGCGTTTAACCGTAGCACTTTGGCAATGAGCGACGAAGACGCTCATTGCCAGCGAGCCTTGCATAGCGAGGCGAGACGTTAAACCGAGCCGTTAAACCGTTAAACCGTAGCACTTTGTGCTAAACAGTAGCACTTTTACACAAGACGCGGGACTTAGAAAAAAAATTACGAGATTAGCGGCGGAACAAAAACAATAACAAAACACTAAATACATATAAAAAAATAACAAAAATATCACTTACAGCATGGGGAAACAGGCAGGACATCTGTGAGTGAGGTGGAACTCCAATTTAAATCGATTTAGATGATTTATAAAGATTGAAAATCGCCTAAGCGAGAAAAAAATGGCCGCCGAAAAAAATGAAAACGAGGCTACACTACTACGAAGTGCGTAAAACACAGCCAGAGACGTATGTGCTCGAAAAATACTGATACCAAGGATGCAAAATAACCACGCAATGTGTAAAACAGACACTAGCGACTACATTTTACGAAACAAAATTACACATTTACGCATTAACAGAGATTTCCCGCCTAAACGCATTTGTCTCGCGGCACCGCAGATTTCCCGCCTAAAAAAACGGATTTGTCTTGCGCACAAAGCCTATACATAGGGCACACTTGACACATAACTGACACTTTCTCCTCAGGTGATGAAAGTCTAACTGGACATTTTCTGATGCCAGAAAATCTCAAGAGATTGTAGCTCTTCAGGATACTGCTTCATCAATATTACATTAAAAAAGGTAAATAACGTTTAAGAATGTGCATAAAAAAAGGAACACATTGATTCATTAATTATTAATGTACATTATTTTACTAATTCAGTTGTAAGATATTCATTATAAAATACCCCCCCCCCCCCCCAAAAAAAAGGGAATAGACTAATGCTTTAATCTTGACGTTATATTTAGTCAGACATTAATTTAATATTAATGGACATTAATTGATTCTTATTGCATTAATTATTAATGTACATTATTTTACTAATTCAGTTGTAAGATATTCATTATAAAATACCCCACCCCCCAAAAAAATGGAATAGACTCATGCTTACATCTTGACGTTATATTTAGTCAGACATTAATTTAATATTAATGGACATTGATTCTTATTGCATTAATTATTAATGTACATTATTTTACTAATTCAGTTTTAAGATATTCATTAAAAAATACCCCCCCCCTCCAAAAAAAAGGGAATAGACTAATGCTTAAATCTTGACGTTATATTTAGTCAGACATTAATTTAATATTAATGGACATTAATTGATTCTTATTGCATTAATTATTAATGTACATTATTTTACTAATTCAGTTGTAAGATATTCATTATAAAATAACCCCCCCCAAAAAAATGAAATAGACTCATGCTTACATCTTGACGTTATATTTAGTCAGACATTAATTTAATATTAATGGACATTAATTGATTCTTATTTAAAGACTAACAGTAATATTGATTGCATGTTTGGAATCTATGCTAACATATCTGTGTTCATGCTGAAAGATTGATATATTCATTTCATGTTTTTAATCTATGCAAAAATATCTGTGTTCAGGCTGATTGATTGATACGGATGAAGCAACATATTATACATTAATTTAGCATTTTTAGCTGCAGCTGAATGAACAGAGACAGTGACGTTTGGAGGCATTGAACATCTTAAGGATAATCTTGACAGGTAGAGAATTTAATTATATTACTACAGCAATACATTCAGGAATATGCTTTTAGGTTTTGAATCTATCCAAATATATGTCTGTTGCTGCTGATTGAATGAACGGATGAAGGAAAATATTAAAAAGGATTTCATTCTTATTTCACAGTTTCATCGCATCTGCAAATGAATCAACACACAGCCTTTGAACACTATAAAGATCACCTTCACAGGTATAACATTTAATTCTCAAGTGATGGAACAAAAAAGTCTATATTATATTTTGTTAAAATGGAGAGCACTTATTGATTAATTAACGTATAATAATAGTTGCATTCAGTAATAATTAGTCATCACTTAAAAGATTTATTTTAGAATATAAGAACAATTAGTAACATGCACTTATGTAAATTTCCAAGAGAAAAAAATTAATAATAATATTTTTAAAAAAAAAGGTTAGAAGACTTGCGAAAAAAAGTAATTAAATGTATGCAGTCAAGGCAATCAAGAATGAATGGAATTGAAGGATTATTAATTACATTACAAAAATATATATATATATATGTGCAGCATTTTGCTATTTAATATATGTCAATAAAAAATAATTGAAATGGTGTTACAATACATGTATACTTTATTAATAGATATTTATGTTTCAGCTTCTTTAGGAGAATAGAAGTAACTTGGAAAGTTCTACATTTATCCCATTATTTAAATCACTCAATAACGGACATTCATATTACTTTAGTAATTAATTCATAATTACCTTTGAAAAATATATATATGTGCAGTCCTTTGCTATTTAATATATGTCAATAAAAAAAGTATTGAAATGGTTTCATTTACTTCATTGTAAAAAAGTAAAAGAATTTAAAATAGTGGATTAGTTCATTCATCCAATTTTATGTAACATTGGAACCAGGTAAAAACAATATGTACAGAAAACAAACAACAAAGAATAATTACATCTCTATTTACAATTGCAGATTAAAATGGCGGATAATATAGAAGACAAAATGGAACGCAAAAGAAGATTAGCAAGGGAAAGGAAGCAAAGGTGGAGAGATGCACAGTCACCGGAAACTTCCCAACGCTTGAGAGAAGAAGATCGACAGAGACTTTTAAATAAAAGAAAAATGAGTAAGAAAGCAGCAAGTGAGTGTGCTGGGGCTTCCAAGAAAAGACAAAGTAATCAAAAACATGTCTGTGAACCATTGTCCAATGATTCTATATTGCCTAATAACTTCAATGTAGAGACACATGACACCAATGTACATATAGAAAGTTTTTCTGATCTCTATGTTGACAAAATGCATGACAATGTGTTTAGTACAGCACTACAAGTAGACACTTATTATTGTGGATTACTTAATGTGGTTTGTCAGTTTTGTGGGGCCTATCATTTTCTAAAGGAAAGACCTACTGACGGAAATTTAATTAGTTGCTGTCAGAAAGGAAAGGTAAGACTTCCACTAAGACACCCATTTCCAGATTATTTAGAAAGTATTATGAGCGATCCAACATTTCCAAATTATACTAATTTAAAAAAAAACGTAAGGTCTTATAACAGTGCAATTTCATTTGCTTCAATGGGTGCAACATTAGCAGAAAATGTACCAGGACATGGTCCTTACTGTTTTAGAGTTCAAGGTCAAATTTCCCACCAAACTTCACATTTACACCCACAAGAAGGAGAGCAAAGGAAATTTGCACAGTTATATGTCTTAGATACAATGGAAGCTGTGGAACAAAGAATGACGCTTCCAGAAAATAAACAGTGTTCGCGCATAGTCTTTGAACAGCTGGATAAAATTATGGTAAAAAACCCATACAGTCAAGCATACAAACAATTAGCACAGCTTGAAAAAGAACAACAGGAACATGCTCAAAGACATCAATTGCCTACGCCAAGAGTAAATATGGTGTTAAAAAGCGATCGCAAGACTGATCAAAGATGATATAATTTACCAACAGAAAATGAGGTTGCCATGGTGTTTAAAAATGAAGATGGTGAACCACCTTTTCAGCTGGATATTAGAATATATCCACGCAATGAAGAACAACCATTTATCAACATAAATATATTAAGCTGTAATTTAGATCCAATGACATATCCCATTTTCTTTCCAAATGGGGAACCTGGATGGGAACCAAAATTACAATTGGAAAGTTATCCCAATACTAAATGTCGTCTTAGGTCTAATATTTCCATGCTGGAATATAAAGTGGCACAAACTGCTATTCGGGATTCTTTTAATCCAATTTTAAATGGGGGCAAACTCACTCAACAATGGATTATTGATTAATATCTACAAGTTGAAGCCAATAATCTAAATTTCATTACATTTCAACAAAATAAGTTACGAGTAAAACAGTATTGTGGATTAATGGATTATGTGGCAGAATTAGCTTCCAACAGAGACATTCCAGCTGGAAGAGCAATTATTTTGCCATCCACTTTCCAAGGATCTCCTCGCAATATGCACGAAAGGTATAATGATGCCATGGCTATTGTCACAAAGTTTGGAAAACCAGATTTATTTATTACATTCACATGTAATCCACAATGGCCAGAGATCAAGGACAATTTGAATCTGGGACAAACTACTTCTGACCGACCAGATTTAGTGGCAAGAGTATTCAAAATAAAACTCAATTCATTAATACATGATATCACTAAAGCACACTTATTTGGACAATGTGTGGCTTTTGTTTACACCATTGAATTTAAAAAAAGGGGACTGCCACATGCTCACATACTGTTAATACTGCAGGAAAAAGATAAGTTGAATACTGCAGAGAGAGTGGATTCAGTAATTTCCGCTGAATTGCCAGACCAAGAAAAATATAACAAACTTTGGGAGATTGTTACACACAGAATGATTCATGGCCCATGTGGAGAGATGAATCCTAATTCACCATGTATGGAAAATAAAAAATGTACTAAAGGATTTCCAAAACAATTTCAAATGCAAACTTATGCAAATTGTGATGGATACCCTTTGTATAAAAGAACACAAGGACAAACAGCTATTATCCGTGGGCAAAAGGTTGATAATAGATTTGTCATTCCATACAATCCACATTTGCTCATCAAGTACAATGAACACATCAATGTGGAAGCTTGCACTTCTATTAAATCAATCAAGTATGTGAATAAATATAAATACAAAGGATATGATGCAGCTACTGTTGTTTTGCAAGGTGCTGCAAACGAAACAGAAAATCCAATTTTACATGACGAACTATCAAATTATTTAGATGCATGCTATGTGAGTGCTCCTGAAGCAATGTGGCGCCTTTTGAAATTTGAGATGCATGATCGGTCACATGCTATCTATCGTTTAGCTGTACATTTGCCTCAAAGTCAGTGTGTTTGCTTTACTGCAGGAAATGAAAGAACTGCATTAGATCAAAGTGAACACAGAGATACCACACTTACTGCATGGTTTAAATTAAACTGCCAGGATACGCAGACCAGACAATTTTTATACATAGAGATACCATATCACTATGTATTTGTAAATGGTCTATGGCGACAACGAAGAAGAGATGCACATAAAATTATACCACGCATTTATACCGTCAGTCCAAGGGACATTGAACGTTTCAGCTTAAGATTACTTCTGCTACATGTTCCCGGTGCACAGAATTTTGAGCATTTACGTACAGTGAATGACATAGTTTATGATACATTCCTCTAAGCTGCAAACTATCAAAACTTCATAGCTGATGATACAGAATGGGAGAGGTGTCTGGAAGAAGCAGCACTATGTCAAATGCCAAAGCAAATGAGACAACAATTTGCATTCATTTGCATCTTTTGCAATGTACCTGATGCTTTTACTTTGTGGGAAACATTTAAATTAAATATGTCAGAAGACTTCTTGAAACATTACAAGGAACTGATAGCACTGTTAAAAACCTTGATGGAAATACAAGAAATATTGTTTGCTCATGGATTAAATTGTGCAAGTTTTAATTTGCCAGATCCAGGACTTATAGATGACATCAATTTTGATGATTATGACACTGAGCTACAAAAACAAAAAAACTGAAGAAAAACTGGCAACTTTAAATACTTACAAGCATTTCATGCCATCAGAAATGCTACAGATGATGAAATGGTCAAAGACCGGTATTTCTATCTAGACGGCCCGGGTGGATCAGGAAAAACGTATCTGTACAATTGTTTGATGAGTTATATTCGATCACAGGGTCAGATAGCTATGCCATTTGCAACAACTGGAATTGCTGCACTTTTGTTAGATGGTGGTAGAACTGTGCATAGTGGATTTAAGCTGCCAATTCCCATTTTGGAAACATCAGTGTCAGATACTCGACTGAATTCTTTACAAGCAAAAAAATTTAAACAAACTAAACTAATTATCATAGACGTGGCAACAATGATGTCATGTCATGCACTGCAATGTATTGACAGATTCTTAAAAGAAGTGATGGATAATAAGTTGCCATTTGGTGGAAAGGTGATGCTGTAAGGAGGAGATTTTAGGCAAACATTACCTGTTGTGCCACATGGAAATAGAACGGAGATTATTGAAACATGTATCAAGACCAGTAAACTGTGGCAAATATTTACACATCTGAAATTAGAATTAAATATGAGATCTGAAGGCCAAAATGAATTCAATGATTGGCTCATTGAAATCGGAAAAGGAAAACATCCAGAAATACATGATTTACCAAATGATACCATTGAATTTCCATCAGAAATGGTTTGCAATGAATCACTCATATCAGCCATATTTCTAAACACTCTTAATAACGAGGATAACTCAGACATTGCAAAGAAAGTGATATTAACATCAAAAAATATTGATGCCTTGAATGTAAATAATGAAATTTTAAAATACATAAATGCACCACAAAATAATTATTACAGTGCAGATTCAGTTCTGGCTGATGATAAAGACAGTGAATCGAATTTTAGTATCAAAATTAATTAATTCATTAACACCATCTGGAATGCCACCACATATTTTACAATTGAAAAAAGGGGCAATTGTCATGTTATTGAGAAATATGAATCCAAAAAAAGGACTTTGTAATGGGACCAGATTAATTGTGCATGAGTTAAAAGATCATTTTATGCATGCAGAAATTATAACTGGGACCCATAAAGGTGAACGAGTTTTTATACCAAGAATTGATTTAGCTCCAAGTGAGAGTGGTTTGCCTTTTGTCCGTCAAAGAAGACAATTTCCAGTTATCATGGCATTTGCCATGACCATCAATAAATCCCAAGGACAAACTTTTAAGTCTGTTGGGATTTTTTTTAAAGAACCAGTTTTTGCAAATGGACAACTCTATGTTGCTTTTTCAAGGTGCAAGAATCCAAAGGAAATTAAAGTGCATGTTGAAGAAAACGAAAGTTAGGGTCATTTATTGGATGATGGATGCGTTTATACCAAAAACATTGTGTACCATGAGGTGTTGAAAAGATAGAGGACAGTGGTTTCATTTCCACAACAACATTTTATGGAACTCGATATGATTGCAGAAAAACAATATTTCAATAAGAAACTCTATAGAATGAAAAAAAAAAACATAGAGAACAGTGGTTTTACTTCCAGTACAAAATGTAAGTTCTCTGGGACTCTTTAAATAGGGGACCACTATTTCACTTTGGAAACTCTATGTGACATTTGCACAAAGTACAAACAGAACCAAAAAAAAAAGGAAACGACAAGAAAAACAACAGTAAAACATCCTTAAACATATTGGAATGGGTTAAAAGTTTCATATTCACATGGTTGGCATCACAAAACAATTTTTCTGACATTTTTGGGACTTGCAAGGGTTAAATGTTATTGTTTGATGTTACAATTTCCCATGTTAACTGTGTATTTTAAAAGTTTTTGACAGTTAGTTAAATATATATGTGGAATAATCAAACATGTATATTACTACAAGTTGCAGCATTTCATAATAATTTGAACTGTATCATTTAAATACAGAGTATTGATTCAGGGAGTAATCCGATCGCCAGTTAATGGGGTCAGGAAGGAATTAATTTATTTCCCTCTTTGATACAATTGGCAAAGTTTCAATGGGGGGTTTTATTGTTTGCCTTCCTCTGGATTCAATGCCAATTTAGTTTAACAAGAGTTTAACAAAAATGTAATAAATGTTAAAAAGCATGTCTTTGTTAAAACAATTTAGTTACTCAAAGTTAACATAGCCCGCAGTTACTCATGGATAAATATCAATTAAAAAGTGTTAGTATTGTTAAAAAAAAAAGTGTAAAGATTGTTTAATATACAAGTTGCATGTTACAAACTTTGATGTTAGACTTTACAATATGTATGCATGAAAAATTAACACATTGTTATATTATTATTATATATATAACAATTAAAAGACTGAAGATTGAAAAAATAAATTGAAACATGTTGGTTAAATAAAAGTTGAAAGTTAAAAAAATAAAAAGTTAAACTAAATATTTGGTATTTATTTGTATATAAAATGTATCAGACTCATATTGTGTGGCAACATTTTTTCACAGCATTAACATTTTATTGACTGATCGCTAGTATTATTATAAAGAGTTCACTGGATTTCAAAGCTGTGCAGGGAAACCACTAAGTGCATGAAGATATGTTATCACTATGCAAATATAAATTGTAAGTCTGCGTATGCATTTTTTTCTTTTTAATTACATTGAGTCTTTTCCAGATGCACCTCCCTGACTAGGCATCTTTACTTTAGAGTTTGTTGTCACAACTCATTGACTGAAATTATTTCTAAATCAGTCATTCATTCCTGATGCCAAAAGATAAGAAAAGCACACATCCACATCATGTACTGGATCAAAATCATATCAGAATATGACGTAAAGTGATACGTTTTATCACATTATGTTCAGTATGTTGACAGTTTGGGCTGGAAGTAATGATATGGTTTGATTCATTATTGTCTTTCCCATGGCATAAAAAAGGGACGGCGGACCAAGGACAGCTGAATGGTTTGGGGCCCTAAGCAAATATATATAACCAGAGGCTTCATATATCATAGAAAACATAACTAAGATATAATTATCTGCTTTGCAAAAATTAGTATATGACATACTATATATCGATTGAAAGAAAAGACAAATGTGTTTTAGAACATATATACTGACCATGGCCCATTTAACTTATCCTCTTCTTACTTGCCTTTTATCCCGGACTTTCATGTAATTACAGGTCTTACTTAGCATTTGCCAGATTTAAGTTCCATCTAGACTGCCAATTCTATCTATGTAAAAGCTTGACTTAATTAAGCCTCACGTTGGTCTTATGTGTTCCTCAGGCATGCTAAATCCTTAACTGTGTTTGACTGCTGTTGAGCGGATCTACCACCCTTTTTGTGCATTACAGCTCTTTTTTTTTTGCATTCCCTTTTTCCTGAAAGACACTTCCTTCCTGAACTTTATGAAATACTTTAATTTATATGAATGGAGAGAAAGACAAACAAACAGTTGAAAGTGGTAAAGAGAGAAGAGGCAGGAATGAGAGTGATTTGAAGAGGTAAGGAAGAGTGGAGGAATAAATACAGTGGAAAACAATAAGAAAAAAAAGCGATAGAAAGAAAGATTGGAAGGGAGATAGGAAGAGGGACAAGGTAAAGTTTATTGAGGGATAGATGAAAAAAGAAGATAGGGAGAAAAGAGAGTTTGATAGGTGAAATGTATCAATTATGCCTTTTTCCACACTACACCATGTCCTTGTTGGTCCTCTGAGTAATCTGGGCCAGTTTAAGTTATTCCTTAATATTTTCATCAATTATCTTTCAAACTGAATGTATTATATTTTAGTTATTCATGATAGTAGATATTAACCTAATACAATCATAGTTACATTTTATACAAGCATGGTAGTCTGCATATGATTTGTATGTTTATATATAATTCAGGTGTTGCAATATGACGTATATGCAGTATAATGTGTTACTGTATTAAACTAAATGCTCCAAGCAGTATACTACAACCAAATTATAATGTTGTAAAGTAGGCTTGCCATTGTCAGGAAGACTGCTTATTTAATGCCACTGTTTGTCACTCTGAATACAGGGCGGTACCATGTTTGCAGTGAAAAAACAGGAAAGAGGCTGGGACTGAAGTAATAATGGGTAAAATGTTGGAAGACTGTAAGGGGAACCTCTCCAATACTGTGTTATCACATGGGTCATATGTACTACGATTTAATGTCTCCAAAGTTTCGCCAACACTCTGGCTTAGTAGTAGCTACATTTTAATGGCTAAATGAATATAATTAGACTGCAAGCTTCCAGGATCCCACCAAAAATAATTGTAGGGGAGATGATTCCCAAGATTAAGGGCTCAGCATCAGCTTCTTTTTTATTTGTGAAGATTATAAACCCATTGAAATCCCATTTTCTCATCCCCTGCTACAGAATATGTTGGTGCAATACAATAAAAAAGTTAATAGTAATAATAATCAAGGCTGTCTGACCACAGACCTAATTCTGCTATAGACCCCATGCAGCACTCCTGTGAAGACTATTGAGGTAAAGGGTTAAACCTATAAGTGATTGGCAGTGGGCTTATAACTTCACTGCCGATCACACCTACAAGCCTAACAACCCCCAGGGATTCCCTCCTCCCAAACAGTGATGGGAACCCCCAAGGATTCCCTTCTCCCATGCAGGATGGCAACTCCCAGGGATTTTTTCCTCCTATGCCGTGATGGAAACCCCTGGAGATACCCTCCCACACTCACATGTGATTCCCAATATAAGTTATAACCGTGGGGGTCTATTGAGGTATTAGGAGAGAGCCATGTGATCCCCTAAGTTTATATGCTGTTTGGTGCACTTATTAACTCCTCAGTTGCGTTGTATATAATAAATTCAGCTTTAATGACACAATTGAAAGGTTATAGTGTTTGCAGCATCAGATCAGACAGGTTGTGTTCAGTATGCATACGTTTAGGAAGGAAAAAAGGGCTTATGCATAGTATAGTATTTGCATACAACACCATTAAAAGTGATTGGAATGGATTTGAAGGAAATTAAAATGTGACCGATCACTATAACTTGATAGATCAGATCGTTTCAGCCTTTTTTTCCGGGGGCAGCCCTGTAAAAAAAAGACTGACTTTGATTACTAAGTTACGATGCAACTTGCACTATAACTCCCTTAATAAAAGTTTGCAATAGGGCCATAAATGAGTAGAACAGTAAATAGGACTGCAAGCTTTCAAGATGATCTCATTTTTATTTTCGCAAGTCTAAGCCATTATTAAGTAGAGATTTTGAGGTATTGATGATAAAAAAGAAAAAAGGAAGGAGATGGAAGGATAGATGTGACTAATTCAAATAGGTTCAATAACATTATATATATTTTACAGCAGATGATGTTCCTAAGTCTACTTTATTAAGAAATATTTTGTCTTTGATCATTCTAGTGTGTAAAAATCATTGCAGATGATACTGCAACGATTCTTGTAGGGTATACAAATCAAGGAAATAAAAACACAAGAGTGACATAAAGTAGCTATACCTTTTTAGATTTGTTTCTAGTGAGCTTTGTTTCTGGAAAGTCCAAGACATTGAGCCTGATTCAACCCTGCATCTCGCGGGATCGAGGCCGTATGTCTGCGAGCGTGCTGCGGGCTCTTGTTCGTCTCCGATTCCGGAGCGATTCATTTGAACAAGGGCGCAAGTTACGGGCCGAGTCCTCAAGCCCGTAAACCCTGGTTTCACATGTAATGCTTCCGAGTATCCGATATGATAAATCGCGCCAAAATCAAGCAAGGCCGTAATCTGCGAACCCGTCACCGGTCAATTAACCAATAGAAAGGGTAGAACGCCGATCCACGCAGCAGAAACCGGGAAAAAAACTAAAAAAACTGTAAGTCTTTGATTGTGCTGTAGCTGAGAAAGTCAACACACAGGTCTAGGTGTTGGTGGGTTTTTGAGAGAGATATATAGAGAGAGAGACTGCTGAACAGATAGAGAGTGCTAGAGAGATATAGAAAGTCCTAGAGAGAGAGATAGAGAATGTTAGAGAGGGAGATAGAGAGTGCTAGAGAGAGTGAGTGAGAGTGTTAGAGAGAGAAATAGAGAGTGCTAGAGAGAGTGAGTGAGAGTACTAGAGAGAGAGATAGAGAGTGCTAGAGAGAAAGATAGAGAGTACTAGAGAGAGAAACACTGGGGGAGAAGGAGAGTGAGGAGACAGGGGAACAACAGAGGAGAGGAGGAGAGTGAAGAGAGGAGGAGAGATAGAGGTATCTCTGGAGAGAGGGAGAGGAGTAAGCAGGTCAGGGAGGAAAGGTACAGGTGTAGGAGAGCAGGAGGAGGGACGTGCCCCCGGATGTAGGCACACAAGGTGTAGGAGCAGAGGGTCAGCAGCCTGATCCCAGGGGGGGTAATGGGGATGAGGGGCAGGCCCCAGGGAGAGAACAGGGAGAGTGGCCTGCCGACAAGGCACGTGCCCGGAATGAGGTTACTGCAGCTGTTGCGTCATTAGGGGTTGCAAGTCCGGGATGTCAAGTCAGTTAAACACTGATATGATGACTGCCGGATGAAGGTCAAAAAGAAGATGGCAGCAGAAGCCAGAGCAGTCCGTGGAACTGGTGGTGGGCCACCACTCAACATCATCTAGTGTGGATGGGAGAGTATTATCAAGGAGTCGTTGGAGCCAGCATCAATAGTGGGCCTTCCAGGACAGTTGGACACTGGCTTTCCAGAATGTGAGTATCATATGCACCATCCCATCCTCATATGCACACACATGAACCCCACACGCATATATAACTGACATACAATAGTACTGCAAGATCTCTGGTTATGACTACCACCTTCAGAGACACAGGCAGTGGCTCAACCAGAGGAACCACTATCACCAATGCAGGTGGTGGTTGAGGAAACCTAGGTCCCGGGCCCATCACAGGAGGCTGGGCTATGAGCAGCAAGACCATTGTGGGTAACCTCACGGGTATGTTCCCAGCCCTTTCAAACGACTGAAATTGAATTGAACCAGCAAGCACCTGCAGGGATGTCGAGGTCCTGGGGACCACTCTCAACAGGCCCACTACTGCCACTTGGTGACATGCAATTGATGCATTGGCCGGACCCCAATACTCTCCCACTCCTGACAAGAGATCTTGTCCCAACAAATGATGCCACAGCAGTGGTTGTCCCATCAGTTGTTGTTCCAGCAGTTGTTGTCCCAGCAGTTGATGTCACAGCAGTTGTTGCCCCAACAGACTGGACCAACACCATACCTATGCAGCATCTCCACTGCCAACACCATCTTCATTAGCAACAGCATCCCAATAGGCAACAGCATCCCCACTGGCAACAGCATCCCTACTGGGAACACCATCCATATCGGTACACCATCACAATGGGCAACACCTTTGGCCTCACCACAGCACATCCAGAGTCAAACTGCATCCAGAGACGGAACTCACATCCCTGCACAAGGCACCTGGAGGGACATCTTTCAGCAGATCCACATATCAGCTTGAAAGGCAGAACAATATTGGTACTGAGCATGTCGAGAGCAATATATGGTGAGGTGAGGAGGCATAATTTTCGGATGGAGAGGTATGAACAAATGGCTCATAGGGACAGACAAGCCCAGACACATCACTTGGAGTGGCTGGTGCAGTTGGCAGAACCCAACGTGAATTTACTCCAGCCTTTGGTTCCACAGGCTCCACCCCACCACAACCAGAGCCTGTGGCCTCCTCATCTCACTCCTTACAATCAACGCCAGCTGCTACACAGCCACCCCAGTTGGATACACCCCTCAATCCAACACCTCCTGGACCTGGTAGAGAGGGGAAGCACATGGGCACAGAAGGTGTGGCCCAGTGCTCAGAAAGAGGAAGTAGGTGAGAATGTCCTCCAGGTCAGTAGTTGTCAAACCCAGTGGCGGCTGGTGACTTTTCAAGTTGGAGGGGCGACAGGGCGAAACATAGCCACTCCCCCTTTTTCAAACCACACCCATTTTTATAACTCCTCCCCCTGATGTCATAATGACCTTTATAAGCCCCGCCCAATGACCTTATGCTTGTGAAGCCCATTGAAATACATGATCTGCAATGCAGAAATGTCAAGAAGTAAAGTAACAATGTGTTAAATTCATTGGTATACAATATAGATTGAAAAAATTCATGTGACAAGACTACAGCAATATCATAATTGCACCTATACGTATTAACAGAAAAATTAAAGGAGTGACACCTACCATTAGTCGGCTCTTCTTCTCAGGGTATTCATGTTCATTAAGTTGACCAATGAGTAGAAACAAATCTGCAGCCACATAGGGTTTGCACCTGGGGTTGAAAGAAAACAAGCAAATCAATCAGACCATTCAAGAACAAAACCATACTTTCAAAACCTTAAAAGACCAAGTGGAACCATATAGGCCCCAAACATACCTTAGAAGACCAAGTGTGACTATAAAGGCCCCAAACATACCTTAGAAGACCAAGTGTGACTATATAGGCCCCAAACATACCTTAGAAGACCAAGTGGGACTATAGGCCCCAAACATACCTTAGAAGACCAAGTGTGACTATATAGGCCCCAAACATACCTTAGAAGACCAAGTGTGACTATATAGGCCCCAAACATACCTTAGAAGACCAAGTGTGACTATCTAAGCCCCAAACATACCTTAGAAGACCAAGTGTGACCATAGGCCCCAAACATACCTTAGAAGACCAAGTGGAACTATATAGGCCCCAAACATACCTTAGAAGACCAAGTGTGGCCATATAGGCCTCAAACATACCTTAGAAGACCAAGTGTGACCATAGGCCCCAAACATACCTTAGAAGACCAAGTGGGACCATATAGGCCTCAAACATACCTTAGAAGACCAATCAGCACTGCATAGGCCCAAACCAGTGGATCTTGGGATTCAAGAAAACAACAACATTTCACTTCTGTTTAGACCACACAATAATCAATGTCAAACAAACACGTTGAATTAGCATATGGATAACCATATGAGCAGTAACGCCACGCCAAGGCTTCAACAATTGTTACTGACCATTCACACACCTTTCATAGCTCCTTCAATATGCACACCCACACACCATTCATACTTTACTTACCACTAGTTATTTTTGGTAGTGAGGTGGTGCCATTTCTGAGAACTTTACGTACCCTTGAGGTGCCTCCAATTCCTTCAAACCAATGCATTTAACCGCTACAGGGCCATGGTGCTTTTTAATTACTTTTTTGATCCTCTTCAATGTGGAGAAGCATCTTTCTGGTTCTTTAGTAGTCTTCGTTGTTGTAAGCAGGATTCCTTATAGCTTCACTCACTCTGTTAAATTATGTAGATTAAATTGATGCTAAAGTTGCTGCAGAGCAACAGCACTTGTACAGACATGGAATTCTTGCTTCCTGTACACAAGTGACAGCTACCCTTGGAAGTGCCTCCAATTCCTTCAAACCACGCCAAGGCTTCAACAATTGTTACTGACCATGCACACACCTTTCATAGCTCCTTCCATATGCACACCCACACACCGTTCATACTTTACTTACCACTAGTTATGTTTGGTAGTGTGAGGTGGTGCTGCTTAACGCAGTTTATCTTTGCACACCTTGGGGGTATGCATTCTTCTTTGCTTCAATCACTTGTATTTTAATTTTGCACGGCGATCTTTCAAAGAACAAAACTTCTCAATGGTTTTTTCATTGAAGTGTGGGATCTCGGAAATCAGTTGCTTTTCCATTGAGAGCATCGCCAATGCATTCAACCGCTCCAGGGACATGGTGCTTCTTAAAAAGGTTTTTATCCTCTTCAATGTTGAGAAGCATCTTTCTGATTCTGCAGTAGTCATTGGTGTTGTAATCAGGATTCTTAATAATTTTACTGTCTCTGTGAAATCATTCTGCAGATTAAATTGATGGAAAAGTTTGTGCAGAGCAACAGCACTTGTACAAGTATGAAACTCTGTCTTCCCATACAGAAGTGACAGCTCAGTGCGTAATTGTTCCTTCTTCAGTATTGGATATGCTTGCACGGTGTCTTCCAGAGCTTGGGTTGGAAAGCAAGTGCCATGGGTTTTATACAAGTCACTTTGAACAAGTTTGGCACTGACTAGGTGATTTGAAAATGAAAATCGTTCTTTTGCATGAACCACCACTATGTCACATACCTCTCTTGAAAGTTGTCTCAAGGTTGAGATCTCCGCACTCCGTCTGTTGACTGTTAGATCGCTTGGCAAACTTGCTTCTATCTCTTCCACAGAATTCCGGATTTTCTGGATGCTGGCGACAAAGTCTTCTGTGACTTTTTTGATATAAACAGTATCCGTGTCTCGCTTCTGAAGCTGACTATAGAGGATGTCTACATGTGGCATTATTAAATGAAATAATTTAAGGAAGTAAAGGAACTCCCTGTCTTCCAGCATTCCAATGAAACCTGCGGCTTCCCGTATAGATGTTGGATCAAAGTTTAGACATGCTTCAATTGTCTGGAAACACTCAAGTAGCGCATCTCTGTTCTCGTAGATCACGTTCACGGTCCTAACGTTGAAGTTCCATCGTGTCGGTGCACCTCTTGGAAGTCTTCTACCAACTACCTCATCCAGAACTCCAGTCCTTTTTGGAGAGCGAGAAAAAAAAGATGGTATGCCGCCTATG
Organism: Discoglossus pictus; assembly: GCA_027410445.1. NCBI lineage: Eukaryota > Metazoa > Chordata > Amphibia > Anura > Alytidae > Discoglossus > Discoglossus pictus. Next base: position 88,055,082 of record CM050167.1, read on the forward strand.
TTTGAAAAAAAAACTCTAACTCTTCCAATCCTTGAAACTGCTTTCTCCATTATTAGGTTCAGTTGGTGAGCATAGCAATGGACGTAGTGTGCGTTCGGGTACACGTCTTTTATTTTTCTTTGAACTCCTCCTTGATCTCCACGCATCACACTGGCACCATCATAGCTTTGAGCTATGAGTTTCTTCTTGTCTTCTGGCTCTGGGAGAACAGTATTCAGTGTTTCCAGCACAACAGCAGCAATGGAGTCTGCATCCGTTGATTTCATTTCCGTGAAGCCATCAAATCTTTCCACCACTTGATGCTTCTTGTCAATGTAGCGATAGACTACAACGCACTGTGTCCTAGCGGAAATATCGGTTGTTTCATCCGCTTGGATTGCCACAAACTGGGCTTCCTTAAGCTCTTGGTGAATCACTTCCTTTATAACTTCATGCATGCAGTCCAGTAGCTCATTCTGCACGGTTTTGGAAGTGCCCTTAAACACAGTTGCAGTCTTCAAATGCTGTTCCATTGCACTATCGATACTGCCAACCAAATCCACCAGGCCTCTAAACACTCCTGGATTTAGCGATGTTTCACTCTCGTCGTGTCCTCTTAATGCCAGTTCAAAGGCGCCACAAAAGCGAACACAATCAATTATCTTCGAAAGGATGTACCGGTTCTTAGCCACTTCTTCGTTGTGTTTTTGAATGCTGACTTGGTATCCTTGGTCCAGTTGAACAGCAATGTTCGCCTGTCCAAGCATCTCAAACTTGATCCTGTTATCCAAGTGAGCTTTAGAACTTTTGTGTTTTGCCAATTTGTCAGCTAGATGTTTGACGTCAGTCACTCCAGTTTTGGTCCAAGCAGCGTCACCACCAAATAGGATGCATGGGAAACAATATAAGGACTTCCTAGAAACGCTTCCAGAAAGCCAGTCGTTCTTCTTGTACTATTCAGTATTGAAATTACGGACATATTGCTTCCCTCTATCTCTTGCGATTTGCTGCAGATTTATCTCTGGTTGGTCAGCTCCTAACCGTTTTACTTCCACCTTCTCCTCATAGGTTAGGGTGGCGAAAGGCTTCACAAGTAGAGAGTCAATAGTATTCATTTCTGATATTGATACCAATAAAAGAAAGAGATCACGGTATATTAATTTATATTATGTCACAAAATTACTTAAAAATAACAGTGTGTTGATTTCATTGGTATACATTACAGATTGCAAACCCTCATGTGACAAGACTACATCACCATCAAATTTGCACCTATACACATGGACAGAAAATTAAAGGCAATGATACTCACCAACAGTTGACGCTCCTTCTCGGGGTATTCACGTCCAGTAAGTCAACCAACGAGTCCAAACAAATCTGCTTTCACAGATAGTTTGCACCTGGGGGGTGATAGAAAACAACAAAAAAAACATTAGAAATCTCAAGACCCAAACCGTAACTTTTAAAACCTTAAAAGTCCAAGTGTGACCATATACTCACCAACAGTTGACTCTCCTTCTCGGGGTATTCACGTCCAGTAAGTCAACCAACGAGTCCAAAGAAATCTGATTCCACAGATAGTTTGCACCTGGGAAGTTATAGAAAACAAAAAAAAAAACATTAGAACGTTTAAGACCCAAACCGTAACGTTTAAAACCTTAAAAGAGCAAGTGTGACCATATAGGCCCCAACCGTACCTTAAAAACCCTAAATAACAAATTGGGACCATATAGGCCCCAACCGCACCTTAAAAACCCTAAATAACAAATTGGGACCATATAGGCCCCAACCGCACCTTAAAAACCTTAAATAACAAATTGGGACCATATAGGCCCCAACCGTACCTTAAAAACCCTAAATAACAAATTGGGACCATATAGGCCCCAACCGCACCTTAAAAACCCTAAATAACAAATTGGGACCATATAGGCCCCAACCGCACCTTAAAAACCCTAAATAACAAATTGGGACCATATAGGCCCCAACCGCACCTTAAAAACCCTAAATAACAAATTGGGACCATATAGGCCCCAACCGCACCTTAAAAACCCTAAATAACAAATTGGGACCATATAGGCCCCAACCGCACCTTAAAAACCCTAAATAACAAATTGGGACCATATAGGCCCCAACCGCACCTTAAAAACCCTAAATAACAAATTGGGACCATATAGGCCCCAACCGTACCTTAAAAACCTTAAATAACAAATTGGGACCATATAGGCCCCAACCGCACCTTAAAAACCCTAAATAACAAATTGGGACCATATAGGCCCCAACCGCACCTTAAAAACCCTAAATAACAAATTGGGACCATATAGGCCCCAACCGCACCTTAAAAACCCTAAATAACAAATTGGGACCATATAGGCCCCAACCGCACCTTAAAAACCCTAAATAACAAATTGGGACCATATAGGCCCCAACCGCACCTTAAAAACCCTAAATAACAAATTGGGACCATATAGGCCCCAACCGTACCTTAAAAACCTTAAATAACAAATTGGGACCATATAGGCCCCAACCGCACCTTAAAAACCTTAAATAACAAATTGGGACCATATAGGCCCCAACCGTACCTTAAAAACCTTAAATAACATATAGGCCCAAAAAAAAAAATATATATATATATATATATATAAATATATAAATATATATATATATATATATATATATATATATATATATATATATATATATATATATATATAAAAATTGATATCAATATATCACAATAAATAAATATATATATATATATATATATCAAATTGTTATATATATATATATATATATATATATTTATTTATTGTGATATTTTGATATTAATTTTTATATATATATATATATATATATATATATATATATATATATATATATATATATATATAAAAAATTACACATAAATATACATAAACATATACATACAACAATATATATTAATTGATATTTATTATTTGATTAATTGATGTTCTTTATTACATGGTATATTATATTGTTCATGCATTTCTATTACACTTTATTTGTTATACATATTACAGTGCTATTTTTTGGCTATACATGTTACAGGATATTATCCTGTAACATGTATATCACATAAAATAGCCCTGTAATATGTATAATACATACAGGGTCAAACAAGTTCACACTAACCTTTTTTACCCTTACAGGCTTCCATACCTGCTTGCTGATTTGCTAATTTTTTAAAGACTCTCATTGGTTGAAATCGATGTCAATCAAAAATTTCAGCCAATCAGAGTCCTTCAAAAATTAGTATATATAGCAGACTGTGGGAAAAAAACAATTAATCGCGGGAGGGGCTCCTTGTAGGAGGAGCTCTTTTTAGTGTGTTGTTTTTTTTTTTTTTAGAGCGTCGGTTTTTTTTTTTGGAGGCCTCTTTCAATGGGCCAGAATGGATGGATGGACAATGGCTTCAATCAAGATTGGATTATTTTTTTGATCATTGGCTTCAATCAACATGGATTATTTTATTTTTGATCATTGGCTTCAATCAACATGGATTATTTAATTTTTGATCATTGGCTTCAATCAACATGGATTATTTATTTTTCCTCATGACTATATCCAGAGAGGACAGAAGGCCAACGCTGGAGGGGTCAATTTTACAGGTAAGTATGTGCTGTTTATTTTATTTTTTATTAATGTTTGTTTAAAGCTGTTTATTTTTGTATACAATGTGTTGTGTTACTAACTGTACTAACAATGTGTGTATGTGCTGTTTATTTTATTTTTTATTAATGTTTGTTTAAAGCTGTTTATTTTTGTATTACTAACTGTACTAACAATGTGTTTGCTTACTGTGTGTTTAATTGTAATAATGTTGTTACTGTATTTTTTTTTTCACTTCCCTTATTTTTATTTTATCTTTAGAAGTGACATGCACATATACATGCCTGTTACTTCTAAAAATGGACTAAAAATCGGGGGGGGGGGGGGGGGGTAGGTAGTTGGTTAATGGTTCATCCAGGGTGGGGTCGGTCACGGTCAGGCGCCCATCGGTCGCCCATAGGCCACGACCAGGGGTGGCACAGGCCTCATGGGGGTGAACATCCACCCCCATGTGGCCTGGTCAACCCCGCTCACTGCCCGAATACCCGGGGTAGCATAGGCCGCATCGGGGTGGTGCCGGGGGCCCGGTGGTGATCGGGCCTCGGGGGTGGCATACATGGAGGTCATCAGGGGTGGCACAGGCCTCATCAAGGGGGTGATCCGATCACCCCCATGTGGGCCTGTGCCACCCCGCTCACCACCCGACTACCCCGATCCCGTGATCGGTGTAATCCGGTGGTGGCATGATGGCATAGCTAGGCTAGCATAGGGCAGGCCTGATCGGGGGTGGCACAGGCCACATGGGGGTGATGGCTGGGGTCGTCGGTGGTAGTGGGTGGCTGGGTAGGTGGCACTGGCAGGCTAGGCAGGCATAGTGGGTGACTGGGGGTAACTGGTCACCCCTAACTTTTATTAGGGGCTACTAGGGGTTTTGGTTTGGCCAGGGGCAGGGGCAGGTGCCAGGCAGAGGCAGGTGTAGACTTACTGTGTTAGGCAGGCAGAGCAGATGAGTAGATTCAGCCAGGGAGGTCTCTCAGTCTCAGCGTGACCAGGGTCAGGAAACAGAAAGGGGGAAGGGACAGGGAACTGGTGGTTTTATTGACTGTATCAGTCAATCAAAATCAAACTCGAGGCTCTATTTGCTGGCGGGCGCTCAGGGCTAACGGTCTGGGTGGGTTTAGATTGATCACTTAGTAACTGGACAGCCTTCCATCATTGATTGGTCAATGATGGAAGACTGTCATTTATTAATTGATACATTTATGACCGCCCATGCATATCGTCACTGTGATGGTGGGCGGCATGCATTAACGGTCAGTGGGCCAGGCCAGGACTCATTGAAGAGAGAGCAGATGCAGAAGAGTCTAAAGGTTAGTGTACACAGTGTATAACTATTGTAATTTGATCACACAGGGTGCAGGCAGGGGGCGATAGATACACAGCATTAGTTAATGTAGCGCAAGGGTTATTTTAAAGTGACAGTGTCCCTTTTCTAACTTTAATTCATTTTAATACTATTTAGACTTGAAATGATGATGTACACCTTATATTTATTTGTTTTTGGGTTATACTAATACATTGTTGTGTTTTTTTTATTGCAGGGTGAAGAAAATATTTGGGGGGGCGTTTGCCCTGACGCCCCAATGGACGGGCCGCCCCTGGTCAAACCTCTCCCCAGGACCCACCATACAGACCATGATTTAGGTGAAACACTGTATGAATACACATGTGGAGCAATTCGAGGCTCCACCACCTGTTGAATACTAGTTGCCTCATTTTTGGTTTCACATAAATCATGGCCTGTCTGATGGCTCCTGAGGAGAGGATTGAGAACCACTGCCCTCCTCATCCAAACTCTACAATGAATATTATTTTGTAATGGTTACATGTATGGTTATTTTGAATATTTCTGCAATTGATGTGCATTGTTGATTGCCATTGAAATGAGGTGCTGCAGTTGATCCAAATATTGTTCTGATTGATAACTTGTTCTGGTCTGTGTAGGTCTTAAGATCACAATCTCACAACCATGCAGGCATGTTCCTCAACCTCCTCTTTCTGTGTCACAGATTCTGCTCTTCAATTTCTGATAATAACATATAATAGTTGTCAAACTGCGAGACGTCGTCATGCTTTGCAAGCTCGCAAGAACTGCGTCCCACGCATTTGTGGAGGTGGAGGTTTTATGGCGCCTCACTTTGTAACAAAACCCCCCACAAAACTGTTAACTCGCAGCACTTAGTGCTCTCCTGCCCCTGTGTCTCTCTTCCCCTCCTCCTTGCTTACCCTGTGTCTCTCTTATGTGCCGCTCATTATCCCGACATTAACCCTTGCAGTGGGGGTCCCCAATCGCACGCGATCGGGGACACCCGCTGCAATAAAAATTTAAATTTCCCACCTTGCTGGTCCTTGAAGGACGATAACAAAAAAAAATTACCCTATCACTCATGGGGCTCTAGACAGAGCCCCATGAGCCCCTAACCATGACACTAATGGGGGTCAATAAAGATCCCCATCAGCCCTTAATTAACCCTGTCACTCATGGGGGTCAACACAGACCCCCATAATCCATTAATTAACACTGTCACTCATAGGGGTCAATACAGACCCCCATAAACCCTTAATTAACCCTGACACTCATGGGGATCAATATAGACTACCATAATCAATTAATTAACTCTGTCACTCATAGGGGTCAATACAGAGCCCCATAAACCCTTAATTAACCCTTTCACTTGTGGGGGTCTATACAGATCCCCATAAACCCTTAATTAACACTGTCACTCATGCGGGTCAATATAGATGCCCATAATCCGTTAATTAGCCCTGTCACTCGTAGCGTCAATACAAACCCCTATAATCCCTTAATTAACCCTGATACTCATGGGGGTCAATACAGACCCCCAACCACCCTTAATTAACCCTGTCACTCATAGGGGTCAACACAGACCCCCATATAACCTTCATTAACCCTGTCACTCATGGGGGTCAATACAGACCCCCATAATCCCTTAATTAACCCTGACACTCATTGGGGTCAATACAGACCTCCATAATCCATTAATTAACCCTGTCACTCATAGGGGTCAATACAAACCCCATAAGCCCTTCATTAACCCTGTCACTCATGGGGGTCAATACAGACCCCCATAATCCATTCATTAACACTGTCACTCATAGGGATCTATACAGATCCCCATAAACCCTTAATTAACACTGTCACTCATAGGGGTCAACACAGACCCCATATAACCTTCATTAACCCTATCACTCATGTGGGTCAATACAGACCCCCATAATCCCTTAATTAACCCTGACACTCATTGGGGTCAATACAGACCTCCATAATCCATTAATTAACCCTGTCACTGATAGGGGTCAATACAAACCCCATAAGCCTTTCATTAACCCTGTCATTAATGGGGGTCAATACAGACCCCCATAATCCATTAATTAACACTGTCACTCATAGGGATCAATACAGACCCCCATAAACCCTTAATTAACCCTGACACTCATGGGGATCAATACAGACCCCCATAATCCCATAATTAACCCTGACACTCATGGGGGCCAATACAGACCCCCATAAACCCTTAATTAACCCTGTTACTCATGGGGATCAATACAGACCCACATAAACCCTTAATTAACCCTGTCACTCATGGGGATCAATACAGACCCCCATAATCCATTAATTCAACATGTCACTCATAGGGATCAATACAAACCCCCATAATCCCTTAATTAACCCTGACACTCATGGGGGCCAATACAGACCCCACATCAGCCCTTAATTAACCCTGACACTCTTGGGGGTCAATACAGACCCCCATAAGCCCTTCATTAACCCTGTCACTCATGGGGGTCAATACAGTCCCCCATAAACCTTTTATTAGCCCTGTCACTCATGGGGGTCAATACAGACCCCCATAATCCAGCAATTAACCCTGTCACTCATAGGGGTCAACACAGACCCCAAATAACCTTCATTAAGCCTGTCACTCATGGGGGTCAATACAGACCCCATAATCCCTTAATTAAGCCTGTCACTCATGGGGGTCAATACAGACCCCCATAATCCCTTAATTAACCCTGACACTCATGGGGGTCAATACAGACCCCCATAATCCATGAATTAATCCTGTCACTCATAGAGGTCAATACAAACCCGATAAGCCCTTTATTAACCCTGTCACTCATGGGGGTCAATACAGACCCCCATAAGCCCTCAATTAACCCTGTCACTCATGGGGGTCAATACAGACCCCCATAATCCAGTAATTAACCCTGTCACTGATAGGGGTCAATACAAACCCCATAAGCCCTTCATTAACCCTGTCACTCATGGGGGTCAATACAGACCCCCATAATCCATTAATTAACACTGTCACTCATAGGGATCAATACAGACCCCCATAAACCCTTAATTAACCCTGACACTCATGGGGATCAATACAGACCCCCATAATCCCATAATTAACCCTGACACTCATGGGGGCCAATACAGACCCCCATAAACCCTTAATTAACCCTATCACTCGTCAGGGTCAATACAGACCCCATAAGCCCTTCATTAACCCTGTCACTCATGGGGGTCAATACAGACCCACATAAACCCTTAATTAACCCTGTCACTCATGGGGATCAATACAGACCCCCATAATCCATTAATTCAACATGTCACTCATAGGGATCAATACAAACCCCCATAATCCCTTAATTAACCCTGACACTCATGGGGGCCAATACAGACCCCACATCAGCCCTTAATTAACCCTGACACTCTTGGGGGTCAATACAGACCCCCATAAGCCCTTCATTAACCCTGTCACTCATGGGGGTCAATACAGTCCCCCATAAACCTTTTATTAGCCCTGTCACTCATGGGGGTCAATACAGACCCCCATAATCCAGCAATTAACCCTGTCACTCATAGGGGTCAACACAGACCCCAAATAACCTTCATTAAGCCTGTCACTCATGGGGGTCAATACAGACCCCATAATCCCTTAATTAACCCTGACACTCATGGGGGTCAATACAGACCCCCATAATCCATGAATTAATCCTGTCACTCATAGGGGTCAATACAAACCCGATAAGCCCTTCATTAACCCTGTCACTCATGGGGGTCAATACAGACCCCATAAGCCCTCAATTAACCCTGTCACTCATGGGGGTCGATACAGACCCCCATAATCCAGTAATTAACCCTGTCACTCATGGGGGTCAATATAGACACCCATAATCCGTTTATTAGCCCTGTCACTCGTAGGGGCCAATACAAACCCCCATAATCCCTTAATTAACCATGACACTCATGGGGGTCAAAACAGACCCCCAACTGACCTTAATTAACCCTGTCACTCATCGGGGTCATTACAGACCCCCATAATCCAGCAATTAACCCTGTCACTCATGGGGGTCATTACAGACCCCCATAATCCAGCAATTAACCCTGTCACTCACGGGGGGCAATACAGACCCGCATGATCCCTTAATTAACCCTGACACTCATGGGGGTCAATACAGACCCCCATGATCCATTAATTAACCCTGTCACTCATAGGGGTCAATACAAACCCCATAAGCCCTTCATTAACCCTGTCACTCATGGGGGTCAATACAGACCCCCATAAACCCTTAATTAACCCTGTCACTCATGGGGATCAATACAGACCCCCATAATCCATTAATTAACCCTGTCACTCATCGGGATTAATACAAACACCCATAATTAACCCTATCAGTCCAATAGGAGTCTATATAGACCCCTATAGAGACACCAATTACCCCATGTAATAACACTATAAGTGACATGAGGGTCATTCAGGACCCTCATGACACAAAGTGTAAGCACTACACTATTAACCCTAACTATACCCCATTAACCCAATATTTAATCCTAACAGTACACATTTAACCCTAAGAGTACCTATGTAGCCCTAACTGGGCCTATTGAACCCTAACTAGGCCTATTTAAACCCATCAAGACTATTTAACACGGCCTCTTATGACCCTCATAAGCCTCAATTTAACCCCATCAGTCCCCTAAGGGTATTTAAAAACCCTTATGGGGCAGTTACAACCCTAACATTAACAACATAAATGCCATGACGGTCCTCAAGGACCCTCATGACACTAAGTACAAACACTACACTGCACTATAACCCCCCAATAAACCATTAAATCTAAAATAACCCCCCTCTACACTAACCTATTAACACCTTCACTACCTACCTACACTACCTACCTACCCCCTAATAAACCCCCCACCCCACTAATTAAAGAAAATAATAAAACCTAAGTCACAAAAAATAAAAAAAATCAACATAACAGAAAATAGACCTCCATAATCCATTAATTAACCCTGTCACTGATAGGGGTCAATACAAACCCCATAAGCCCTTCATTAACCCTGTCGCTCATGGGGGTCAATACAGACCTCCATGATCCATTAATTAACCCTGACACTCATGGGGATCAATACAGACCCCCATAATCCCATAATTAACCCTGACACTCATGGGGGGCAATACAGACCCCCATAAACCCTTAATTAACCCTATCACTCGTCGGGGTCAATACAGACCCCATAAGCCCTTCATTAACCCTGTCACTCATGGGGGTCAATACAGACCCCCATAAACCCTTAATTAACCCTGTCACTCATGGGGATCAATACAAATCAAGGAAATAAAAACACAAGAGTGACATAAAGTAGCTATACCTTTTTAGATTTGTTTCTAGTGAGCTTTGTTTCTGGAAAGTCCAAGACATTGAGCCTGATTCAACCCTGCATCTCGCGGGATCGAGGCCGTATGTCTGCAAGCGTGCTGCGGGCTCTTGTTCGTCTCCGATTCCGGAGCGATTCATTTGAACAAGGGCGCAAGTTACGGGCCGAGTCCTCAAGCCCGTAAACCCTGGTTTCACATGTAATGCTTCCGAGTATCCGATATGATAAATCGCGCCAAAATCAAGCAAGGCCGTAATCTGCGAACCCGTCACCGGTCAATTAACCAATAGAAAGGGTAGAACGCCGATCCACGCAGCAGAAACCGGGGAAAAAACAAAAAAAACTGTATGTCTTTGATTGTGCTGTAGCTGAGAAAGTCAGCACACAGGTCTAGGTGTTGGTGGGTTTTTGAGAGAGATATATAGAGAGAGAGACTGCTGAACAGATAGAGAGTGCTAGAGAGATATAGAAAGTCCTAGAGAGAGAGATAGAGAATGTTAGAGAGGGAGATAGAGAGTGCTAGAGAGAGTGAGTGAGAGTGTTAGAGAGAGAAATAGAGAGTGCTAGAGAGAGTGAGAGTACTAGAGAGAGAGATAGAGAGAGCTAGAGAGAAAGATAGAGAGTACTAGAGAGAGAAACACTGGGGGAGAAGGAGAGTGAGGAGACAGGGGAACAACAGAGGAGAGGAGGAGAGTGAAGAGAGGAGGAGAGATAGAGGTATCTCTGGAGAGAGGGAGAGGAGTAAGCAGGTCAGGGAGGAAAGGTACAGGTGTAGGAGAGCAGGAGGAGGGACGTGCCCCCGGATGTAGGCACACAAGGTGTAGGAGCAGAGGGTCAGCAGCCGGATCCCAGGGGGGGTAATGGGGATGAGGGGCAGGCCCCAGGGAGAGAACAGGGAGAGTGGCCTGCCGACAAGGCACGTGCCCGGAATGAGGTTACTGCAGCTGTTGCGTCATTAGGGGTTGCAAGTCCGGGATGTCAAGTCAGTTAAACACTGATATGATGACTGCCGGATGAAGGTCAAAAAGAAGATGGCAGCAGAAGCCAGAGCAGTCCGTGGAACTGGTGGTGGGCCACCACTCAACATCATCTAGTGTGGATGGGAGAGTATTATCAAGGAGTCGTTGGAGCCAGCATCAATAGTGGGCCTTCCAGGACAGTTGGACACTGGCTTTCCAGAATGTGAGTATCATATGCACCATCCCATCCTCATATGCACACACATGAACCCCACACGCATATATAACTGACATACAATAGTACTGCAAGATCTCTGGTTATGACTACCACCTGCAGAGACACAGGCAGTGGCTCAACCAGAGGAACCACTATCACCAATGCAGGTGGTGGTTGAGGAAACCTAGGTCCCGGGCCCATCACAGGAGGCTGGGCTATGAGCAGCAAGACCATTGTGGGTAACCTCACGGGTATGTTCCCAGCCCTTTCAAACGACTGAAATTGAATTGAACCAGCAAGCACCTGCAGGGATGTCGAGGTCCTGGGGACCACTCTCAACAGGCCCACTACTGCCACTTGGTGACATGCAATTGATGCATTGGCCGGACCCCAATACTCTCCCACTCCTGACAAGAGATCTTGTCCCAACAAATGATGCCACAGCAGTGGTTGTCCCATCAGTTGTTGTTCCAGCAGTTGTTGTCCCAGCAGTTGATGTCACAGCAGTTGTTGCCCCAACAGACTGGACCAACACCATACCTATGCAGCATCTCCACTGCCAACACCATCTTCATTAGCAACAGCATCCCAATAGGCAACGGCATCCCCACTGGCAACAGCATCCCTACTGGGAACACCATCCATATAGGTACACCATCACAATGGGCAACACCTTTGGCCTCACCACAGCACATCCAGAGTCAAACTGCATCCAGAGACGGAACTCACATCCCTGCACAAGGCACCTGGAGGGACATCTTTCAGCAGATCCACATATCAGCTTGAAAGGCAGAACAATATTGGTACTGAGCATGTCGAGAGCAATATATGGTGAGGTGAGGAGGCATAATTTTCGGATGGAGAGGTATGAACAAATGGCTCATAGGGACAGACAAGCCCAGACACATCACTTGGAGTGGCTGGTGCAGTTGGCAGAACCCAACGTGAATTTACTCCAGCCTTTGGTTCCACAGGCTCCACCCCACCACAACCAGAGCCTGTGGCCTCCTCATCTCACTCCTTACAATCAACGCCAGCTGCTACACAGCCACCCCAGTTGGATACACCCCTCAATCCAACACCTCCTGGACCTGGTAGAGAGGGGAAGCACATGGGCACAGAAGGTGTGGCCCAGTGCTCAGAAAGAGGAAGTAGGTGAGAATGTCCTCCAGGTCAGTAGTTGTCAAACCTCTCCCCAGGACCCACCATACAGACCATGATTTAGGTGAAACACTGTATGAATACACATGTGGAGCAATTCGAGGCTCCACCACCTGTTGAATACTAGTTGCCTCATTTTTGGTTTCACATAAATCATGGCCTGTCTGATGGCTCCTGAGGAGAGGATTGAGAACCACTGCCCTCCTCATCCAAACTCTACAATGAATATTATTTTGTATTAATGTTGACATACTATTGGCTGGCTACAGAGTGTGTACATGTATGGTTATTTTGAATATTTCTGCAATTGATGTGCATTGTTGATTGCCATTGAAATGAGGTGCTGCAGTTGATCCAAATATTGTTCTGATTGATAACTTGTTCTGGTCTGTGTAGGTCTTAAGATCACAATCTCACAACCATGCAGGCATGTTCCTCAACCTCCTCTTTCTGTGTCACAGAGTCTGCTCTTCAATTTCTGATAATAACATATAATAGTTGTCAAACTGCGAGACGTTGTCATGCTTTGCAAGCTCGCAAGAACTGCGTCCCACGCATTTGTGGAGGTGGAGGTTTTATGGCGCCTCACTTTGTAACAAAACCCCCCACAAAACTGTTAACTCGCAGCACTTAGTCCTCTCCTGCCCCTGTGTCTCTCTTCCCCTCCTCCTTGCTTACCCTGTGTCTCTCTTATGTGCCGCTCATTATCCCGACATTAACCCTTGCAGTTGGGGTACCCAATCGCACGCGATCGGGGACACCCGCTGCAATAAAAATTTAAATTTCCCACCTTGCTGGTCCTTGAAGGACGATAACAAAAAAAAATTACCCTATCACTCATGGGGCTCTAGACAGAGCCCCATGAGCCCCTAACCCTGACACTAATGGGGGTCAATAAAGATCCCCATCAGCCATAATTAACCCTGTCACTCATGGGGGTCAATACAGACCCCCATAATCCATTAATTAACACTGTCACTCATAGGGGTCAATACAGACCCCCATAAACCCTTAATTAACCCTAACACTCATGGGGATCAATATAGACTACCATAATCAATTAATTAACTCTGTCACTCATAGGGGTCAATACAGAGCCCCATAAACCCTTAATTAACCCTTTCACTTGTGGGGGTCTATACAGATCCCCATAAACCCTTAATTAACACTGTCACTCATGCGGGTCAATATAGATGCCCATAATCCGTTAATTAGCCCTGTCACTCGTAGCATCAATACAAACCCCTATAATCCCTTAATTAACCCTGATACTCATGGGGGTCAATACAGACCCCCAACCACCCTTAATTAACCCTGTCACTCATAGGGGTCAACACAGACCCCCATATAACCTTCATTAACCCTGTCACTCATGGGGGTCAATACAGACCCCCATAATCCCTTAATTAACCCTGACACTCATTGGGGTCAATACAGACCTCCATAATCCATTAATTAACCCTGTCACTCATAGGGGTCAATACAAACCCCATAAGCCCTTCATTAACCCTGTCACTCATGGGGGTCAATACAGACCCCCATATTCCATTCATTAACACTGTCACTCATAGGGATCTATACAGATCCCCATAAACCCTTAATTAACACTGTCACTCATAGGGGTCAACACAGACCCCATATAACCTTCATTAACCCTGTCACTCATGTGGGTCAATACAGACCCCCATAATCCCTTAATTACCCTGACACTCATTGGGGTCAATACAGACCTCCATAATCCATTAATTAACCCTGTCACTGATAGGGGTCAATACAAACCCCATAAGCCTTTCATTAACCCTGTCACTCATGGGGGTCAATACAGACCCCCATAATCCATTAATTAACACTGTCACTCATAGGGATCAATACAGACCCCCATAAACCCTTAATTAACCCTGACACTCATGGGGATCAATACAGACCCCCATAATCCCATAATTAACCCTGACACTCATGGGGGCCAATACAGACCCCCATAAACCCTTAATTAACCCTGTCACTCATGGGGATCAATACAGACCCACATAAACCCTTAATTAACCCTGTCACTCATGGGGATCAATACAGACCCCCATAATCCATTAATTCAACATGTCACTCATAGGGATCAATACAAACCCCCATAATCCCTTAATTAACCCTGACACTCATGGGGGTCAATACAGACCCCACATCAGCCCTTAATTAACCCTGACACTCTTGGGGGTCAATAAAGACCCCCATAAGCCCTTCATTAACCCTGTCACTCATGGGGGTCAATACAGTCCCCCATAAACCTTTTATTAGCCCTGTCACTCATGGGGGTCAATACAGACCCCCATAATCCAGCAATTAACCCTGTCACTCATAGGGGTCAACACAGACCCCAAATAACCTTCATTAAGACTGTCACTCATGGGGGTCAATACAGACCCCATAATCCCTTAATTAAGCCTGTCACTCATGGGGGTCAATACAGACCCCCATAATCCCTTAATTAACCCTGACACTCATGGGGGTTAATACAGACCCCCATAATCCATGAATTAATCCTGTCACTCATAGGGGTCAATACAAACCCGATAAGCCCTTCATTAACCCTGTCACTCATGGGGGTCAATACAGACCCCCATAAGCCCTCAATTAACCCTGTCACTCATGGGGGTCAATACAGACCCCCATAATCCAGTAATTAACCCTGTCACTGATAGGGGTCAATACAAACCCCATAAGCCCTTCATTAACCCTGTCACTCATGGGGGTCAATACAGACCCCCATAATCCATTAATTAACACTGTCACTCATAGGGATCAATACAGACCCCCATAAACCCTTAATTAACCCTGACACTCATGGGGATCAATACAGACCCCCATAATCCCATAATTAACCCTGACACTCATGGGGGCCAATACAGACCCCCATAAACCCTTAATTAACCCTATCACTCGTCGGGGTCAATACAGACCCCATAAGCCCTTCATTAACCCTGTCACTCATGGGGGTCAATACAGACCCACATAAACCCTTAATAAACCCTGTCACTCATGGGGATCAATACAGACCCCCATAATCCATTAATTCAACATGTCACTCATAGGGATCAATACAAACCCCCATAATCCCTTAATTAACCCTGACACTCATGGGGGTCAAAATAGACCCCCAACTGACCTTAATTAACCCTGTCACTCATCAGGGTCATTACAGACCCCCATAATCCAGCAATTAACCCTGTCACTCATGGGGGTCATTACAGACCCCCATAATCCAGCAATTAACCCTGTCACTCATGGGGGTCAATACAGACCCGCATGATCCCTTAATTAACCCTGACACTCATGGGGGTCAATACAGACCCCCATGATCCATTAATTAACCCTGTCACTCATAGGGGTCAATACAAACCCCATAAGCCCTTCATTAACCCTGTCACTCATGGGGGTCAATACAGACCCCCATAAACCCTTAATTAACCCTGTCACTCATGGGGATCAATACAGACCCCCATAATCCATTAATTAACCCTGTCACTCATCGGGATTAATACAAACACCCATAATTAACCCTATCAGTCCAATAGGAGTCTATATAGACCCCTATAGAGACACCAATTACCCCATGTAATAACACTATAAGTGACATGAGGGTCATTCAGGACCCTCATGACACAAAGTGTAAGCACTACACTATTAACCCTAACTATACCCCATTAACCCAATATTTAATCCTAACAGTACACATTTAACCCTAAGAGTACCTATGTAGCCCTAACTGGGCCTATTGAACCCTAACTAGGCCTATTTAAACCCATCAAGACTATTTAACACGGCCTCTTATGACCCTCATAAGCCTCAATTTAACCCCATCAGTCCCCTAAGGGTATTTAAAAACCCTTATGGGGCAGTTACAACCCTAACATTAACAACATAAATGCCATGACGGTCCTCAAGGACCCTCATGACACTAAGTACAAACACTACACTGCACTATAACCCCCCAATAAACCATTAAATCTAAAATAACCCCCCTCTACACTAACCTATTAACACCTTCACTACCTACCTACACTACCTACCTACCCCCTAATAAACCCCCCACCCCACTAATTAAAGAAAATAATAAAACCTAAGTCACAAAAAATAAAAAAAATCAACATAACAGAAAATAGACCTCCATAATCCATTAATTAACCCTGTCACTGATAGGGGTCAATACAAACCCCATAAGCCCTTCATTAACCCTGTCACTCATGGGGGTCAATACAGACCCCCATGATCCATTAATTAACACTGTCACTCATAGGGATCAATACAGACCCCCATAAACCCTTAATTAACCCTGACACTCATGGGGATCAATACAGACCCCCATAATCCCATAATTAACCCTGACACTCATGGGGGCCAATACAGACCCCCATAAACCCTTAATTAACCCTATCACTCATCGGGGTCAATACAGACCCCATAAGCCCTTCATTAACCCTGTCACTCATGGGGATCAATACTGACCCCCATAATCCATTAATTCAACATGTCACTCATAGGGATCAATACAAACCCCCATAATCCCTTAATTAACCCTGACACTCATGGGGGCCAATACAGACCCCACATCAGCCCTTAATTAACCCTGACACTCATGGGGGTCAATACAGACCCCCATAAGCCCTTCATTAACCCTGTCACTCATGGGGGTCAATACAGTCCCCCATAAACCTTTGATTAGCCCTGTCACTCTTGGGGGTCAATACAGACCCCCATAATCCAGCAATTAACCCTGTCACTCATAGGGGTCAACACAGACCCCAAATAACCTTCATTAAGCCTCTCACTCATGGGGGTCAATACAGACCCCCATAATCCCTTAATTAACCCTGACACTCATGGGGGTCAATACAGACCCCCATAATCCATGAATTAATCCTGTCACTCATAGGGGTCAATACAAACCCGATAAGCCCTTCATTAACCCTGTTACTCATGGGGGTAAATACAGACCCCCATAAGCCCTCAATTAACCCTGTCACTCATAGGGGTCAATACAGACCCCCATAATCCAGTAATTAACCCTATCACTCACGGGGGTCAATATAGACACCCATAATCCGTTTATTAGCCCTGTCACTCGTAGGGGCTAATACAAACCCCCATAATCCCTTAATTAACCATGACACTCATGGGGGTCAATTCAGACCCCCAACTGACCTTAATTAACCCTGTCACTCATCGGGGTCATTACAGACCCCCATAATCCAGCAATTAACCCTGTCACTCATGGGGGTCAATACAGACCCGCATAATCTCTTAATTAACCCTGACACTCATGGGGGTCAATACAGACCCCCATGATCCATTAATTAACCCTGTCACTCATAGGGGTCAATACAAACCACATAAGCCCTTCATTAACCCTGTCACTCATGGGGGTCAACACAGACCCCCATAAACCCTTAATTAACCCTGTCACTCATGGGGATCAATACAGACCCCCATAATCCATTAATTAACCCTGTCACTCATAGGGATCAATACAAACACCCATAATTAACCCTATCAGTCCAATAGGAGTCTATATAGACCCCTATAGAGACACCAATTAACCCATGTAATAACACTATAAGTGACATGAGGGTCATTCAGGACCCTCATGACACAAAGTGTAAGCACTACACTATTAACCCTAACTATACCCCATTAACCCAATATTTAATCCTAACAGTACACATTTAACCCTAAGAGTACCTATGTAGCCCTAACTGGGCCTATTGAACCCTAACTAGGCCTATTTAAACCCATCAAGACTATTTAACACGGCCTCTTATGACCCTCATAAGCCTCAATTTAACCCCATCAGTCCCCTAAGGGTATTTAAAAACCCTTATGGGGCAGTTACAACCCTAACATTAACAACATAAATGCCATGACGGTCCTCAAGGACCCTCATGACACTAAGTACAAACACTACACTGCACTATAACCCCCCAATAAACCATTAAATCTAAAATAACCCCCCTCTACACTAACCTATTAACACCTTCACTACCTACCTACACTACCTACCTACCCCCTAATAAACCCCCCACCCCACTAATTAAAGAAAATAATAAAACCTAAGTCACAAAAAATAAAAAAAATCAACATAACAGAAAATAGACCTCCATAATCCATTAATTAACCCTGTCACTGATAGGGGTCAATACAAACCCCATAAGCCCTTCATTAACCCTGTCACTCATGGGGGTCAATACAGACCCCCATGATCCATTAATTAACACTGTCACTCATAGGGATCAATACAGACCCCCATAAACCCTTAATTAACCCTGACACTCATGGGGATCAATACAGACCCCCATAATCCCATAATTAACCCTGACACTCATGGGGGCCAATACAGACCCCCATAAACCCTTAATTAACCCTATCACTCATCGGGGTCAATACAGACCCCATAAGCCCTTCATTAACCCTGTCACTCATGGGGATCAATACTGACCCCCATAATCCATTAATTCAACATGTCACTCATAGGGATCAATACAAACCCCCATAATCCCTTAATTAACCCTGACACTCATGGGGGCCAATACAGACCCCACATCAGCCCTTAATTAACCCTGACACTCATGGGGGTCAATACAGACCCCCATAAGCCCTTCATTAACCCTGTCACTCATGGGGGTCAATACAGTCCCCCATAAACCTTTGATTAGCCCTGTCACTCTTGGGGGTCAATACAGACCCCCATAATCCAGCAATTAACCCTGTCACTCATAGGGGTCAACACAGACCCCAAATAACCTTCATTAAGCCTCTCACTCATGGGGGTCAATACAGACCCCCATAATCCCTTAATTAACCCTGACACTCATGGGGGTCAATACAGACCCCCATAATCCATGAATTAATCCTGTCACTCATAGGGGTCAATACAAACCCGATAAGCCCTTCATTAACCCTGTCACTCATGGGGGTCAATACAGACCCCCATAAGCCCTCAATTAACCCTGTCACTCATAGGGGTCAATACAGACCCCCATAATCCAGTAATTAACCCTATCACTCACGGGGGTCAATATAGACACCCATAATCCGTTTATTAGCCCTGTCACTCGTAGGGGCTAATACAAACCCCCATAATCCCTTAATTAACCATGACACTCATGGGGGTCAATTCAGACCCCCAACTGACCTTAATTAACCCTGTCACTCATCGGGGTCATTACAGACCCCCATAATCCAGCAATTAACCCTGTCACTCATGGGGGTCAATACAGACCCGCATAATCTCTTAATTAACCCTGACACTCATGGGGGTCAATACAGACCCCCATGATCCATTAATTAACCCTGTCACTCATAGGGGTCAATACAAACCACATAAGCCCTTCATTAACCCTGTCACTCATGGGGGTCAATACAGACCCCCATAAACCCTTAATTAACCCTGTCACTCATGGGGATCAATACAGACCCCCATAATCCATTAATTAACCCTGTCACTCATAGGGATCAATACAAACACCCATAATTAACCCTATCAGTCCAATAGGAGTCTATATAGACCCCTATAGAGACACCAATTAACCCATGTAATAACACTATAAGTGACATGAGGGTCATTCAGGACCCTCATGACACAAAGTGTAAGCACTACACTATTAACCCTAACTATACCCCATTAACCCAATATTTAATCCTAACAGTACACATTTAACCCTAAGAGTACCTATGTAACCCTAACTGGGCCTATTGAACCCTAACTAGGCCTATTTAAACCCATCAAGACTATTTAACACGGCCTCTTATGACCTTTATAAGCCTCAATTTAACCCCATCAGTCCCCTAAGGGTATTTAAAAAACCCTTATGGGGCAGTTACAACCCTAACATTAACAACATAAATGCCATGACGGTGCTTAAGGACCCTCATGACACTAAGTACAAACACTACACTGCACTATAACCCCCCAATAAACCATTAGATCTAAAATAACCCCCCTCTACACTAACCTATTAACACCTTCACTACCTACCTACACTACCTACCTACCCCCTAATAAACCCCCCACCCCACTAATTAAAGAAAATAATAAAACCTAAGTCACAAAAAATAAAAAAAATAAACATTACAGAAAATAAAAAAACCTACATTACAACCCCCCAACATAGAAAAAATTACACACCTGAAAAGGAAATGCATACAGAATATATACATTACATTACAATGCAATACAAATCAAATACATACAATACTCCCTATCTAAAATACATTAAATCCTATCTAAAATACATACATACCCCCCTATCTAAAATACAATAAATCCAATCTAACATGCATATATACCCCCTAGCTAAAATTAATTAAATCCTATCTAAAATACACACGTACCCCACTATCTAAAATACAATAAATCCTATTTAAAATACATACGTACCCCACTATCTAAAATACATTAAATCCTATCTAAAATACACACATACCCCACTATCTTAAATACATTAAATCCTATCTAAAACTACATACCATAAATAAACATTCTAAACATTCTAAATATTCTAAATATTCTAGTTGGGGCAGAAGGGGAGGAGCACGGGGACATCACGCCAAGGTAAGTTCAATGTATATTATGTTTATTTTATTTTATTTTGTGTGTATGTATTCATGTGTAGTAATCTAATGTTGTGGGGTATGTATGTATGTTAGATAGGATTTATTGTATTTTAGATAGAGGGGTATAAATGTATTAATGCACAGTCTTCTCCATCTCTGATTGTGCTCTGTGTTATACAGCTCTCACAGTGTGTTTTCTATGGTTGGGGTTATGGGACATCCACATACATCCCATATGTGTCACATTCCTATATCTGTAAACTAATGAGCCCTAGTTACTATGCAATAGATTAATACATAACAATAATCAAATATATAGTTTTGAACAATACGGGTTGTTGCTAACGCTTGAAGGGTCGCGTAGCGAGCCCGCTGCAACTGCGGCCCTCGCAACGAGAGGGCCGCAGTTGCTGGCAAGGAGCTCCAAAGGCACTCCTTGCACTGGTGCAGATGAGCGCCGTAGGCGCTCATCCCTACAACCCCGTTCGGCTTAGGCAGGGAGTGCCGAAGCGACACTTCACACAAAAAATACGACCCGCGGCACTAAGAAAAAAAAAATACAAGGGAGTCAGGTTGCACGACAATTTAACCACAATATGACGAGTTTAAACGCGCAAAAATCGCCTAAGAAAGAAAACAAATGGCGGACGAAAAATAATGAGATTACACGACCCCTAAACACGCAAAACACTGCCAAGCACATAAGACTTTTACACAGGCATGTATGAGGTATAAAATACACTATTAGGGACAACGCAAAATGCTCCACACCCTCGTAACTCATACATAATCGCCACCATTTTACAACACTAACTTACAACAAATAACATTACCATTACAAAACGCCCAATTACACAGCTAAATAAATTGTTTGTTCTCGCGCACGCAGCCTATTTACACTGCACACTTCACACATTGCTGACACACCTCAGGAAAATCAAAAGAGATTGTTAGCTCATCAGGATCTTGATTGCTGGATATATCAATTACAAATAGGTAAAGTATATTAATATATATATATATATATATATATATATATTAAAGGGGTCCACTGACTACATTTTTGGGGTAAAACCCATTTATAAGTACCCCATCTACCCTGGGAAGGGGAAAGGACTGGAAAGAAACTTTAATTCCCAGATTGAGATGCAATTTGACAACACGCTGGTGAGGCCTTATACATCTGGCCTCCCGCAAAACTGGGCTCCCTGCAACCCCCCATGCAGGTAACACAACTGGACAAGTATCCGATTGACACAGCAACATCACCCTGCTAAGTTGGACAGGACTCCCCACTGTGGAATGACCCGTAGCGCGGGAGGTCGTCTGCATGGGCTGGAGAGGAGCACAGCATGAACTCGCAAAGAGACAGTGGGAAATAGGGGAGAGCGAACCTGTGCCTCACCAAACAGTGGAGATCGGAGCTCAACCTGAGGAGCAGTATAGGAGAGGCAGCACCAGCCCTGGGGTGAGTCTGGTCCCAGGGAGGCGCAGGCTGGGACGGAGGAATCTAAGGGTGACAGCGGCCATCTTCCCCCATATGGCAGGGGCTGCATTGGGGGCCTGTCACTAACAGCTGGCAGCATCAGATCAGGCTCACACAAAGGGGAGATGGAAAGTGGGAGCTGAGTGGAGGGGCACAAGAGATCAGCCCTGCGGAGCAAACTGGCACTATTCAGGGGGGTCACCCTCTGCTTCTTGCTAGTGAAGCTTCCCGCCAAATGACCGGCAGCCATGTTTGGACTCTTTGTGCTTATCTCTGAGAACAGTTAAAACACCAAGCACTGAAAAAAGGCCTTCACAGGGGACAGATTAAATCACAATATAGGCCAGTCAGAAGCTGGCAGACTGGATGTTTGAAACTAGACAGGACAAAGCCCCATATATCTGCAGCAAAGCCCTAAACATATTAGTCTGGGAAACCTGAGGAGTCGAGCAATTGCAGCAGGCTTGTGTGAGCAGTCTCCCCCCCACTTTCGAGCATACTCCACTATTGACTGAGGTCGAGCTATCTATCCCTTGACTGTTACATACAGACCACAACAAAATATAAAATAAAATAAAGCACTTTATATAAAGCATCAAAGTGGGCCAGATCACATAGGAAGAGGAGGCAAGACAGAGCAGTAAAGACAGTACTGATCAATGCACGGATGAAAGGGTCAGGACTGGAAGTGTAAATAGTGTAAATTACCCAAAAGCATACAGCACAGGACAGTAGCCGCTGCATAGAGAATTTGAATACTATAAAATAATGCCATCCATACCACTCTCTACATACGCCCAGCTTCAGGGTGCACTCCCTTGGGAAAGGCCTAATCCACAAATACTGGAGTGTATCTTGGTGGAAATGGCCATGTAGGAAAGAATATTCCTTGGAACCAACGTCTGATAACTACAACTCTATAAAGCTCCTCAACATATCCTTACCGTTGGTATGGTCTGACTGAGAAGCTGGACCCTCTTTTTAGCACACAGAAGTGCCTGCCAGTAACTCAAGACTTGCTCTGTCATCTGGCCTGCTTGGCCAACATCAGGAGTCATGGGGAAACCAAAGAAGAATATAACATCAAAAAGAATTACTGACCACCTTCCCAAAGCAAACCCCCAACTCAACCCCGGGTCAAGATTTACCCCAGGACCCAAACTCTGACTCTGGAGGGGAGAGAGATTCTGAGCATTCATATGAGTCTTGAAGCAAAGTTTGAAGACCTAGAAAGCAGGCCGAAGAGGCATAACATCAGGCTGCGCAGAGTTCCATCAGCTGTACAAGACCTGACTCCATATGTCTCAGGAGTAGTGGTGGTGCTCCTACCATCCCTGCAACCTGAGTCTTGGAAGATTGAGCGGGCACACAGGGCCATGGCGGGACCTGCCTCGTCTGGCCAGCCCAAACATGTCATAATCAGGTTCCTGCGGCAAAGGACAAGAGACCTGGTGGTGCAGGGGCCAGGAAAGTGCCTGCAATCGTGGGGTCGGACTGGGCCACTCTGAAGGTGTACTCGGACCTCGCTTCGCTAACAATCCAAAAAAGAAAGTTGATGAGGCCAGCCCTTCTCATACTGACCAGACACCATATTAAGTATAGATGGGGCTTCCCTTTTTGCTTGTCCTTCACGCATGCTTCCAGGACCCAGGTAGTTCGTTTATTGGAGGAATGTCAGGAAGCCCTGCAGAACCTGGGCCTGCTACAGGAGGGGGAGCTGCTGGTCCAGCAGACACCTGCACCCCCCCCCCCCCCCAGACCACAAGCAGAGTGGACGGAAGTTCCACTACCCAAACACCACAGACCCCGGAGACCTGAGCAAACGCCAATGTCACCAATGGCTTCTGGATCTATACTGGGCTAAGTGGACTTGCGGGCAATTCATAGCTGGACATTACTACAAAGATTAGGGGGGGCTCATTAAGAAATTTAGACGTGAGTGTATATAATGAGATGTCCCTGGAGACTGGGGCTGACGTAGCCGAGACTTGGAGATGGATGCGGTCCTTGGGGATAGGGTGCAGAGGGGCAGATAGTCCAGAACAGGAAGCTTGCAGAGGTAGGTCACCCTAGGTTGCCCAACTACCCCCATGAAGAGGGGGGGTCCATGCGTCTGCACCCCTAACAACAACTAGGCCCGGTAATATGCAGTCTGACCCTGTGAAAAGTTCTAATCACGGATGGGGACGACCAGTTGAAGAAAATTATATTAAATGTTATAAGTGTTTTAAATAATATATATGCTAGATTAACTCAACGGTCCATCCTCGATAATTAATGTCCCCAGGGGAGCATATTCTGTTAGACAAACGTAGGCTTAAGCAAAATTACATGGCCCTACAAAAAATGGGCGCATAAAGGTCATACAACCACACCACTGAATGCTTTTTGTAAATATGGTTAGATTAACAGTTCTGTTAGATGGTTCAATTAACTCCTCCCTTAAGACCAAGGCGAGGTGAAAGACTCTGCAACAGGATCTAATAAGCCCTGACGGTAAAGCCTTTGGACGGACAGATCCCTAAGGGGAACTTAATGTACAGCCCTTCCCCCTCCCTCATTGGTCCAGAGATGCTTGACTCACTAGTCTATTGTTTGTCTGACGGTGGTACCTACCTGTCTCCCATGGGTATGTGCTCGAAGTACGCAACAAGGAAATGTAATTCCCCCCCTCCCATTTTGGTTTATTAGTGTCTTCAACTACTCTACAGGGTGGGCTGTACCAACTTCTATCCCCCTTAACCCCAGGGCCTTACAGAACAAGACAGGCATGCAACTGTCAAAACAGCAGGATGATCTGTTTGTAATTGCTGATTGTTTGTTTCCCTCTTCTAATGTTACCGTCTCTTACAATAGATGTGGTTCGTCCTCTCCTGATCGGTTTCCCAGGTTCCTCAGATGGGCTGCCCATTGGTTCATGCATATGCTCGGGGTCCTGTCGCCAGGTGGTGGTAAGCCAGTCTCCATTGACATTAAGCACATTACCAGGACCAACAAAATGTGATCACAATTATTACCCATAATGTTAGAGGGTTCGACTTGCAGTTCAAATGGAGGAAGGCCTTCCTCACATACAGATAATTTCGTCCCTCGGTCATCTTCCTACAGGAGACCCACTTTTTACATAACAAGATACCCAAATACCTATCTAAGCTTTACCCTACCTTTTAAGCTACCAGCAATACCACCAAAAGAGCAGGAACGGCAATATTGTTACACAAAGACCTCCCTTTATCCTAGAACACAAAAAACTAGATCCATTATGTGATCTTGACAGGGACTCTATTTAAGGAAAAAATCTCATTAATTTATATTTATGCCCCTCCGACCTTATCCCAGAGAACTATACAGAAACTACTAAGCTACATAAAAAAACAGGACCTCGGTAAGATAATCTTAGGGGGGACCTAAATCTGACTCTTTCCCCCCTGGATCGGTCCGGTCAAGAAGCTTCCCACAAACTCACTAAAAAGCAATGGCGCATTGTCTCCCTCCTGGATGAACTCCACCTGGTCGACGCGTGGCGAAACTCCCATAGCTTAGAGAGAGAATATACATTCTACTCTGCAGTCCACAAATCATATTCAAGGATAGATACAGTGATACTAGACACTGCATTAACAGACCTTGTTACTGAGACAGAGATCCATCCGTGCCCATGGTCCAACCACTCATTTGTTAGCTGTGCTTTGACCTTAGGGGCGGCTTTTTTCAACCACCTTATACGTGGCGACTTAATGACATGCTTTTGTCAACTCCGCACTTTAAGGAGCAAGTCACCAAAAAGATAGAACTGTACTTTGCAATAAACCCACAGCCAGACTCGGACCCAGGTTGGGTTTGGGCAGCCCATAAGGCATACGTGAGAGGAGCCTGTATAAAACTAGCCACAATTCATAAAAAACCCAGAAGCTTCAGATTACCAAATTACAAAATCAACTCGTAGAGAAGGAAGAAGAAAATCAAAAATCACCCACAGAAGACCTTAGAAAAAAATTGATTTGACTAAACTGGAGCTTGACCTATTCCTTTCAGATAGAACTGAGAAGGTCCTGAGATGGACCAACCACCTCTACTACTCAAAAGCAAATAAACCAGATTCCATGTTGGCAAGGAAACTGAAAAATAAGTCAAACCATTAAAAACCGTATAAGATCATGCAACCCACGGGGGACATTATGACGAGCCCGACCTTAATCCAAAAAACCTTTCTGGACTTTTTTCAGCATCTGTATTCCTACCCCCAACCAGCCCGAAACTTTTAAAATTACCTCCTTCCTAAGCAACTGTGATTTGCCAAACTCTTACCCAAAGACATAGATCTCATAAACACCCCGATCACCATAGAGTAGAAACTAGAGACCATTGGAGAAATAAAGGGTAGAAACGCTCCTGGGATGGATTCTCGTACCTATACTACAACAAAATTGCAGAGCTCCTGGCACCTCATTTAAGAGAGATATTTAATCACATGCTTAAGGGTCTCCCAATACCGCCAGAGCTTAATCAGGCGAACCTTATCTTCATTCACAAGGAGGGCAAAGACTCATTAAATGTACGAAACTATATATATATATATATATATATATATATATATATATATATCTTTATTAAATGGTGACATAAAGATACTTGCAAACATTATGACAAAGAGAATTAATACATTTATATCGAGACTGATCCATAAAGACCAGGTGGGGTTCATCCCATACAGACATGCGGGGGACAATGTCTGTAGGATTTTAAATATATTGCATCGATCCAAACAATCCCAAATACAGCCTGCTTCCTGTCGTTAGACATAGAGAATGGACAGATTACGCAACTCACAGTTCTGGACACTCAATTGACCTTATTTTTACTAATCTCTGCACTATCTCCAACCTTGACATCTCCTCACTTCCCCTATCTGACCACCACCTGCTAACTTGCAAGCTCACCTCATCTTCTGCTCACCACACTTCTTCAAATCCTGCCACCAGAACACGCAGAAACCTGCAAGCACTCAACCCACAACAATTTTCAAGTGCACTAAAACCCCTTCTTAGCCCCCTCACCACCCTTGCCTGCCCTGACATCACCACTTCACAGTACAACGCTACTCTAACCTCCACCCTTGACTCTCTTGCCCCCATAATCACAAGCAAACGCCCTCGCTCTCATCCACAACCATGGCACACCACACAAACACGCTATCTACAGAGATGCTCACGCACTGCAGAACGACTATGGAGGAAATCTCGCACTTTCTCCACTACAAGTTTACCTTGCGCTCCTACTTGTCTGCCCTCAATCTTGCCAAATAACACTACTTCTCATCACTAATATCAAACCTGTCCTCCAACCCTAAACGGTTATTTGCTACATTCGACACCCACCTTTGCCCACCCCCACCTCCTGCCCCTTCCTGTCTAACTGCTGATGACTTTGCCAGCCACTTTAAAACCAAAATTGTAACTATCCGAAATGAGCTCTCCTCCCAGCTTGGCCCTATCCCACCATCCTTTCCACAAGCCGACAACACCCAACCCTTACCCTTCCCCAATCCCTCCTCCACTATGGATTCCTTTGACCCTGTAACCAAGGATGAAGTATCTACATTATTATTAATCTCTCACCTTACAACATGTTCACATGATTCCTTCACAGCTAATCCCTCCCCTATCCACCGCACTTATCCCAGCTCTCACACATCTATTCAACCTCTCCCTAAACACTGGCAGGTTTCCATCCTCATTAAAACACGCCATAATTACACCCATTCTCAAGAAGCCCTCATCTGACCCAGCTTCTGCCTCCAACTACTGCCCTATCTCACTACTTCCCCTGGCTTCTAAACTACTTGAGCGGCTTCTTTACAATCGCCTCACTCAATTTATTTCTTCCAATTCCCTTCTTGACCCCTTCCAATCTGGTTTCCGTGCCCAACACTCAACAGAAACAGCCCTCACAAAAGTCACCAATGACTTGCTAACTGCCAGATCAAAGGGTCACTTCTCCATTCTAATTCTCCTGGATCTCTCTGCTGCCTTCGACACAGTTGACCACCCTCTTCGGATCCAAACTCTCTGCTCATTTGGCATCCAGGGCACAGCTCTTGCATGGTTCACATCCTATCTAAAAGATCGTACATTTAGTGTCTCCTTCTCTGGCACCTCTTCTTCTCCTCTCCCTGTGTCTGTTGGCGTTCCCCAAGGTTTTGTCCTCCTCCCTTGGCATCCTCATAAAATCCTTTGGATTTCAGTATCATCTCTATGCAGATGATACTCAAATCTACCTCTCTGCACCCGATCTATCCCCCTCTCTTCTAGCTCATGTTTCCAACTGCCTCTCTAGTGTATCCTCCTGCATATCTACTGGTCAACTCATCATGTCTAAGACTGAACTCCTAATCTTTCCACCCTCTACTACAGCTTCCACTTCTCTTAAAAAAATTACTTAAAACACACCTATTTAAAAAATCATATCACCTTCAGCCTTTATAATTACAACTGCACACTGCACAGCTTAATAACACTCCCACCCACACTCTACAGTACAACACACAGACCCCTCCAATTGACTGAACAAATTGTTTTCACACCACCATCTTGCATTTGTCACCCTCTTGTATCACACCTAAACCCTAAGATTGTAAGTTTGCGAGTTTTCAATTGTGTGTCAGTGTCTTGGAAACAAGCACTATGTGCATTTGATTATATGCTCAAAAACAGGGCCCTCCATTCTTTATAAGGTGTTAAGTTTGTTTTTTGCCATGTACTAAACCCCTGTACAGCGCTACGGAATAAGTTGGCGCAATATAAATAAAGACAATAATAATAATAATAGAGAAGACTTTCAATTCAGTGGAGTGGATGTATTTATGGGCCATTTGGTTTCCCAGACCAGTTCCTGACCCTCCTGCACTTGTACTACAAGGCACCCAAGGCCTGGGTGAGGCTTCCGGTAACACCATACCGTCTATTAATATTGAAAAAGGGACTAGACAGGGTTGCCCCCTGTCTCCCCTGTTATTTGCCCTAGCAATTTGTAACATATGGCTTATAAAAATTAACAAATTGATCCAGTGGCTCAACCGATAAGATCAAACTCATATATAGCGGGGGTGAAGTGTTGTTATTTTACGGATGATATTCTATGCTCACTAACAAGCCCACCTATATTTCAAAGCGGTGCAATTAGCGTGGCTACCAATGGCTCACTCCATTCAACACCAGCCGCTATGGATGTATGTGGAGAAAGGGGCAATGCAGCCCTATTTGTGGGATAACATAGCCTGGTTACCCAAACCCAAGTTGTTATTGAGTGGGGTAGACAACCCACACATTATAAAGGATAAACTTCAAATACCCCTCAAAGAATGTTTTAATTTTAATAGGTTATATCATCTTGTATGCACGCTCAGGAGGGAGTTGGGTGCCCCTGGTGCGAACTGGTTTGTAACATACTGCGAGAAGTTCGCTCTGGCAAAGGGAATGGTGAGCCTACTTTATAAGGCATTCAATAAAGAGATTCCGGACCAAAAATCACAGTATATTTTGGCTTGGGAACAGGACCTGGGCAAAATTAGGGAGGGCAATAGCTGGTTTTCCTCATGGAAGTGCCTTTCCAAAGGTTCTTATAACTATAGTATACTAAAGACGGCACTTACAGTGTTTCTCCAATCCCCCCCCCATCCCCCCCCTTTTTTTTGTCCCCCTCCCCCACCCGTGCTTAGCTCCATTATAACCTTCCAAGGTATAAACCTTAAATGTGTTTAAAAATAAAAAAATACCGTATTGGCCCGAATATAAGCCGCACCCGCATATAAGCCGCACCTATGAAATTCAAGGGAAAAAAACATAATATCCGAATAAAACCCGTAACTTGACTATAGTAACTCCCCCCGCTGGGCCCTTTTTGGGGTAGATATCAAAAATAAATCCTCTGTGCTTTGCCCCCTTTGCTGTCTGCCATTTCTCCTCTTCTGTACTCTTTCCCCCAGGGTCTCACGCTTGCCTCTAGGGACAATGTCCTTACCGGGTGCCCTCTGTCCCAGTTGTACCTTTTTCTATGCACCTCCACCAGGCCCTGGCTCTATGTATGTGGTGTGGTGTGCTGTACTCACTCAGAGGCTGGCATGCTGATCCTATGTCTTTCTGCTGTCTGGAGATGAATCCAGGGCCTGGATCCAGGCCTCAAGGTATTTCAGGCTGCAGAGCTCTACTGGATGCCAGTGCAGTCTCCGGTGGTTCTCAGCCGGGTCTCTGACGGAGGCTGCAGCTCCTGTCGCCGTCTCTCCTCTCCTCCCTCTGCTTGGCTCTGGGTCTGAGGTATTCGCCGGGGGAAGCACGCAGGACCACAGAGGCCCCGATTCAAGATGGCGGCCGCACCTAACAAGTGGCTCAGCCAGGCCCCAGGTCCTGTTTGGAGGTGGATCAACCCTCCAGGGCACTATAACTGTGCTGGTGGTTGTTTTGGGGATCCCCAGCAATTGATTTGAGGGTAGTGGACGCCCTCTGCATAGCTGCTGCGCGCCGGCTCCATGGTCTTCACACTGCAGCTGCTAGCCACGCCCCCAAATCGGCAAAACATTTTACGGTTGCGAATATAAGCCGCACCTGTAATTTCCAACCTCATAAATCAGGAAAAAAGTGCGGCTTATATTCGGGCCAATACGGTACAAGAAAAGTTATCATCCCCAAAAAATTAGATGACACGAATCATTCTCCCAGCTCTTAGATTAAACGTGGAGGAAATTCTGAGTTGACAATCACCTTCCAATTTACTATGGCAAAAGAGGGTAAGGTGAAACTGCTCTCCTGCGAAAGTTAATGTTGATGTGCAATTGTATGTTCGCTTTTTATTATCTGTACCATGTATATTTCCTCTCTTCTGTTACTTAATCTGACTTCTATTCTCTGATTGTGTTGTCAAATAATAAAAAACAATTGAGTAAAAAAAAAAATATATATATATATATATATATATATATAAGGACCAGGGGAGAGGATCGCAATGAGCTCCAAAGCCAATCAGCATGACCCTTGCAATGACTGACAAAGGTGCTCAGACCACCAGCACTTGCAATGACTGACAAAGGTGCTCAGACCACTACATGAGCGGAGAGCCTCGCAATGAGCACCGAAGGCGCTCATTGCGAGCCATGCAATGAGCACCAAAGGCGCTAAGAGCGGGGCTCACAATCAGCGCACAGGGTGCTCAGAGAACCAAAAGTAGAGCAGAGGAGAGGATCGCAATGAGTGCCAAAGGCGTTCAGCACGGGGCTCACAAGGAGCACCGAGAGTGCTCAGAGGAGCAAAAGTACACGAGGGGAGAGGCTCGCAATGAGCGCCAGCGGCAGTCAGCGTGGCCCTTGCAATGAGCGCCAAAGGTGCTCACACCACCAAAATTACACAAGCGGAGAGGCTCGCAATGAGCTCCGAAGGCTCTCAGCGCAGGGCTCACAATGAGTACAGAGGATGCTCAGAGGAGCAAAAGTACACCAGGGGAGAGGCTGGCAATGAGCGCTGAAGGTACCCAGACTACCAAAAACCTTACATTGTGTGCCAAACAGCGTTCCCAGCCTTACAATTTTATTGACGGGCAAGTCGCTAGTAATAAAAATAATAGTAATAATATCATAAGATATCATATAATAATATATATCATATATCATAATAAAGGGTTAATACATATGGAAAGTCCTATTTGTGATACTGTGGAGTATCAACATACCCCATAAGGACTGATAACAATATGACAGGTGATAATGTGGATTGATTGAGATCAAAACACTTAATGGGATGTTACCAAATGATAACGGGTATACATCTTGGCACGTGGCCACCAGCAATGGCGTGGACTTTCCAGGATGGGCGTAGCAGAGATTATCCCTTATGGAGGTGAGTTGGCTGTTGCTCCACGTGCCTCTTCACATCCTCCATGTGTTTTTGCAGCCCTTTCTGGTCTGTTAGAGTAGATTAGCGTGGTGTATGTTCCCCTGTTCCCCTTCAGGATTGTAAGTGGTTGTGGTGTAGGGGCTTGTGTACCTGAATGAATCATTGAGCTATACCATATAGGGCCACTGTAGGTGGGCAGGTTATAGCAGAGAGGACAGACAAATCACAATCCACTAGAGAAGGAACTGGCAACCCACTCCAGTACCTTTTGTCATGCAAACCTTGTGGATACGCATGGACAGCGACATAAGTAAGTGTGCTGCAGTCCATTGGGTCACAGAGAGTCTGACCCAACTGAGGGACTAAACAACCAAATCTAAAATGTTCCTCTGGTATGTGGCAGTGTAATTTGGCCACTATTTGTTGTCCCAATGTAGATGTGATAAGTGAGATGTATATAAGACGATCTTTGTATTTTTAGGGTCCACATTAGAGCCTCTGTGAGTGAGAATGGGTTAATATGCTAGCCATTTCCATGTATTTGTGTTGCAATTTCAATAATGTATTGTGTCTTTAATAGCTTTCAGCATGATGCTGCATGGCTTTTCATATTGGCATATGCATGACCATTACAACCTATGTGGAAAATAACATTTTTTTTCTATATTTCATAGGGAGTTGTTGTGCATGTAATTGTAATGCCTTCCATTGCTTTCCCCATATTTTAAAGCGCAGTGGTGTATTTTTATTGTGATTTGCAGTGTGTTTCAAACTAGTTTGTAAACCCTTTGGGGGTCCTATTTGGAAGCCGTAAGCTTTGGGTCTACATTTGCAGTTTGCTGGCTTGACTGCGGGTGCGTTCTTGAGCGAATGTTGCAATTGAATAGCGATTTGAGATTTTAGCGATCAGAAGTCTTGCGGCCGTGAAATATCAAAGGCTTCGGGAGGTTGCAAGTTACGGGTTTAACCATCGCAAAATTTTCAAGGCCGTAACTCGTAACCCGCTCGGAGCCCGCAAAAAGAAGCCATTGAATAGCAGATTAACTTACGGCCTCACTTACGGGCTACAGTAACTAACGATAGCTCAAATGAATGAGACTCATTGTGTTTTAAGGTAACTAACATGACGTCTTGATATTTCTTCATAATATCAATGAAAACCAAGGTGTGAATATTCTTGTTTTGTTAACTTTACAAATGAACTTACAAGTTTTATTAATGCTGAGAACTTTAAATATGGACATCTGATTACTTGATATAAAACATTTTTAGAAACATTCTCACTTTAGAGCATACCACGTGTATTATTCATGATGTGTTTGTATTAGAAATGGCAGACTGTTATCAATACATATGTATACATTTATATGTGTCATATCTAAGAGAAGTGCTAAGGTTTTTGACAACTCTCTGTTTAATTGTGGCAACTGTTACCTTGTTTTACTTACCAATGCTTTTACTCAAGTGTTTGCCATTATTTAATTAAGTAGTGAACTGTCCCAACCCTTTATATTCTGAACTCTTTGTTAGAATAAGTCTATGAATAGGTACCATTTTGCAAGTCGGTACCATACAGTCATTGGTACTCCACTACTATTTTTTTTTTTTTGTGGTGGATTTTCTCTACCCTTAAGTCACAGAACCATGGGTGTAGGAACTGGGGGGGGGGGGGGGGGGTGGAGCGAACAAATCCCCACCAGATTTTCCTATGTTTGTATGTATGTATAAATAAGCTATTTTATCGCCTGTGTAAACAATGAGCTGTATACCCCCCACACCTCCCATTCTTTGGTGCAATCACTTTTAATATGAAACCATTTATAAAGTACTTCACAGTAAATACACTGAGGGGCTCACCAGTACAATATAACACTGCAGAGCACTGCACAATTGGTTATCTCTATATATATGCTCTCTGTCAGTTCATCTTCTAGTTAACCCAGGCCAAAAGCATATGATTCTGTAAGTTCATTGACTACAATGACCAGTAAGGAAAGAAAATAACATTCTGGTTACACTTGCATGTTTCAATTAGACCATAAGATCTGGTTTTCCCCTCAGAATTTCTCAGTGAGAAAATTGTATTTTACTTATCAACCACAAGATGTCTCCATTTTTGTAAATATGTCAGTGTATCAGAACCGAAAATCAGACTATGCCTGTATCAAGAACAATAAAGTACTATTTAATGTATCATTTTTATTGTTCTTATCCTCATTTAGCTCCAGTGACGATCATACGGATCCTGTTCTTCTGAGCTGCATGGAAAATAATGTTGCAAATATATCGTTTTTTTTCCCTGTGTTTTTGAATCTTTCAAGGCAGTACATTTTTCTATCAAATTTTCCCGAATTCATATATTCTTGGAAACATAGGTGGCATAGCTGTTTACTCTTTTTTAGTAATACTTAGCAGGAAATTATAATGCAATTATACCTATTCCACTGGAAAAATGATATGGCATATAGGTCATTCAACAGAATGCTTTTTTTTTAAATACAATTGCATGTATGTGGGCAATACTGAATGACATCAGAATATCAGTTTTCTTGGTTGCCTTTCCAGCCATCAAATGTTATGTGAGCATTATTATTACCCAGAGTCCCTTGCTACAGTCAAATAAAGGTATATTTTGTGTATTTAATAACTCATTGTGGACTCATGTGATACATGCAAATATACATGTAATTATTTCTCTCTCTCTCTCTCTCTCTCTCTCTCTCTCTCTCTATATATATATATATATATATATATATATATATATATATATATATATATATATATTGTAATTGTTATACTCACAATAACTGCAAATTATTATTATAAAAATTACACGTTTCATATAAGTGTTCATGTATATTTCCTCACAGAATATTAAGTGGGAATACACTACAATATAATGATTTTTTTAAAAAGAATATTTGTATTATTTTCATTTACTGCCTTCTATTTGATGAAATGGCTTACTATATATGTCTCTCCATTTCTTATTCTACAACATTCCACTGAAATGATGAAATCATGTGTCACAAATAATATATAATAGACCAGTCACCTGAAGATATAAAGTTATAGAACTCCAGTGTGATTTGTGGTATAATTATTTATTATGCATTTTTTTCAATAGCCCCCCCCCCCCCCACCTAAACATTATTATATACCACTTTTTGCACCCCAAATCCCAGAAAAGTTTAACATCTGCATGATATTTTGAATGCTTCCCCAGGGCTGCTAAGAGTTGTCTAACCTAACAAAAACTTACCTCTAGTTTAGTGGCAAGAGCAAGATTTGACTTTCACCGTACAAAAAAAGAACTTTTTAGTTAGTGAAAACCTTGCTTTTAGATAGATGTTTACTAACTAAAAACTTCTTTAAAAAATATATGTTATGTGCTTATTTAGAGCCCTATTCAATTGGCCGAATTGCAATTGAATGAGGGCCAGAGAAAGGTAGAGAAGTCAATTGTTTAATTATCGATTTTAGAGTGAACGTGTGTAATATATGGGTAGAGTAGTTAGAAATGTGGTGAGGGGAGTAAATTAACTCTTTATTCTCTTTCCAGTAATGTACCACAATCAGAGTGTTTCCAGACTGATTCCAAGATTATTATCCTTTATTTGTAACACTCCAACATATTCCGTAGGTCAACATTTAACCATACTACATTAACTGTTTAACCTCCTCGGATTTAAAAATAAGAACACTTATACAATATCTTCTTTTAGTGAAGTCAGTTTATTTTGATTAAGCAGTGATATACATGCAAGCCATCCCAATTTTATTTCCAAACATAGTTACATTAGCTTATATCATGGTCATAAAGCTAATTTATTACTCAGCCTGTCAATCCTAGCACCTTGAGTAATGGAATCAGAAAAATCACAGAAATGGTAGCACTCACAAGCCAAAGCTTACATGACTTATGCAAGAGCAACTAGGTGGTCACGTGGAACTCAAATTAGCATTTATTACTTCCTCCACAGATGGTGATGCCAAAAATGTCCAGAATACTGCTAACTGAGCATCCGCTCCCCCACAGTACTGGATCTAAAAGACAAAAATATGGAAAGCCATCTTACTGGTATGCTTAATCATAAGAAACAGTGAATAAGTAAAGTAAAATGTGGGAGGTTTAAAGATTGTGTTGTGTATGTACAGGAAAATTATGTAGGCCAGTTACTAAGTACGCCACCACCATGAAGGCATTTTGCAAGCATGTGTACCCTCCACAGTGAATGACATAGCAGAACATAGTAACTGTTGTTTATGTGTATAATACTATGTGATGCAATGGCCCAACAAGTTCAAAAGGTTGTAAATCACAGGGGGTGCTTGTATACTTAATATTGTACAACATTTCCAGTTTCTTAAACCTAACAAACTTCAGAAGACTGTTCCCACATAAAAACATATTGATATCAGACACTTCATGTGCTTTTGGCACACAGGCACACCACAAAGCAAATAGAAATAGAGATAAATGGTAGCCAACTATTTAATCACACAGAAAAAGAAAAGAAAAAACAATATCACCCTGTATTAGTTAAGGGGTAATAGTACTAAAAAATTAATGGTATTCCCATTTGTTTCCTTATGTCTGTGTTCACAGTTTTGGCTAGCCATACTACACATTAAAAGTTTGGAATAGACAGCAGAAATACAGATATGTCCTAAAGGAAATCATATTTTCTCTTTAATCTAATACATCAATGGAACTATAGTATTATACTATAATTATAAGTGACTGAAACAAATTTTATATAATCTTATTCTTAAGAATACTAGAGGATCTGAGGAAAGACATATGGTTATATTTACCCCGCAAGGATAAGAAAGTGGAGTTAAATATTCCCTCTTTCATTACCACTTCACGAATAGCTCCCGTAGAAAATAATATGGATGTAACTTATGTTTTAACTCTGCTCCTCCCCAATTATATCTGCTTATCTCCACTTTTATCCGCACATTGAAAAGTACACACCAATTTTTCTTTGTTATGAGGGCAGAGTGACCTTCATTGTCAGCTTTCCTTTAACATTACTCAGGAGGTGCTCTTATAATAAAATAAAAAAAAAAAAATATATATATATATATATATATATATATATATATATATATATATATTGGGATAATTTGTCAATAGTGGGGATAGTTAGGGATAACCATGGATAAATCCACTTCCTATGGGACCTATCATCTATGAATCAGGTATATACTTCTACATTGTAGAGAAAATTTGTATATTTAACTCCATCATTTATAAATATACCGCATTGAGTTTTTTTCTTAGGTCTGTATACAATAAAAATATGGTGAGTTCCAGTGCATTTCATATTTCAGATAATACCTGTATTTTATCAAGGCAAATGTGATATACAAGGAGCACATTGCATATTTTTGGAATAGTCCATTGTTATTATATGTCCTGTGCCAATATAATGTATGACTGCATATAAGATGCATCTCAAAATCATAACTCTGTAACATTAGTTTCAAACACCTGGCACAAACTAAAAAAATTTTTTTGACAGAGCCTTAATTTACAGATGCAAAATTACACTGAAGAAACATATTTTATGCCAGTTTCATATCCTGTTCTTTATTAGTACATTGTGCTTTTAGTTTAGAGGAATGAAAAAAAAAATAACAAGAGTGATTTTATTTTCATGAAAGCTCTTTATTAAAGAATCTGTCATATTTTAATATATGAAATACAGAAATCTGACCAGTGGACACAAAAAGATGAAAAACAAGATCAGAAGGGGAGGAAGAGATAAAATCACTTCAGCCAGGCACGTTCATTCAGATTAACAGGAGACGGGTGGAATATTTAACATCCAATATTCCCACAGAGAGAGATGCCCAAAAATCTCAGAATCCCGAGATCAGTACAGCCATGCAGGTTCACAAACAGACCAGCACCTAAGAGAGATCAAGAGGAATTGTATAATCAGAAGATTGTATGGTAAAGTGATGGCCTATTTTCACCAAAGAGTGCCATGCTAAAGAACAGAGGCTATCAATCGATTTGACTGGTTGGTTACTTTCCTATACTCATAAATACTTATAAATACTCTATTTATTACTATGTATAATTGAAGTGGTTTGTTTTAGTCTCTCCTCATCCTTTATTGTACATGAGGACCAGCAGATAAATCCCAACAGCCTTATTAAATTGCGGCCAATTGAATAGGACTCTATATAAGCACACAGCATTTTTTTTTTAACAGAAGTTTTTAGTTAGGGAAGACCTTGCTTTTGGATAGAAGTTCACTAACTAAAAACTTCTGTAAAAAAATATTCTATGTGCTTGTATAGAGCCCTATTCAATTGGCTGAATCGCAAGTTGATAAGGCTGCTAAGGTCCAGCACCAATCTTAGGAAGGGGTATATATAAC
Source organism: Discoglossus pictus (assembly GCA_027410445.1). Classification (NCBI taxonomy): domain Eukaryota; kingdom Metazoa; phylum Chordata; class Amphibia; order Anura; family Alytidae; genus Discoglossus; species Discoglossus pictus. Next base: position 88,094,070 of record CM050167.1, read on the forward strand.
CACGACGAGAGCTAAAAGGGAAGCTATGCTAAATGTCAAATAGTTTTTGTAAAAGTGGCATAATTTAGCAAACATGGGCATGTACTTTTAAGTAAAACATCAAGTCATTATCAGCCTTATTAAATTGTGATTCGGCCAGTTGTATAGGGCTCTATATAAGCACATAGCATATTTATTTTACAGAAGTTTTTAGTTAGTGAAGTCCTTGCTTTTGGATAGAAGTTCACTAACTACAAACATCTGTAGAAAATATGCTCTGTGCTTAAATAGAGCCCTATTCAATTGGCCGAATCGCAATTTAATAAGGCTGTATGGGATTAGCAATATTAAAAAGTAACTAATATGTGCAGTTTTCAGAAAAAAAAGGAAGGGGTGCTACAACAAAAACGTTCATAGACATGAAAGGTTTAGTACTGGTCTTCTGTAATACTAATAATAATTTGTAGTAGAAAAGAATCAAGTTAAAAATCAAGACAGTTACAATTTTAAATCTTATTTTTATAGTTGCAAAACCAATTTGTAACACACAGTCCAATCTAGCTCCCTCACAATTCCCCCAGATCTAGAAAAACGCTAACACACTGTCAGCTCAGTGGTGGCATCTAAACCTGTTTTTTTAAAGACTACCAAATATATTTCTGAGAAAGAAAGGGCTGTGCTTGATATGAGTGCATGGTCTGACATTAAAGGGTAATATTGGGAAAAATAATATATTTGGACTGAGAATGATGAACAATCATGAAATTGTTTTCAAGCAGAAATAGCAAACATTGAAGCAATGGGTCAGATGTAGAAGAAGAAGAAAGTACTGGAGATCTCTTCAGTTGCAAAATTGAAATGTGACACGTCCAACACTTCATATTTTAGTACATGTGGCCCATTAGATAAGTTCAAGATGTATAGGATAGAGTAACTTCTACACCACCGAACTAGTCTAGATGGTTATCTATGGCTAGACTTACATTTGAATGTGAACTTAAAGGGATTGTTAATGAATTTTAGAAATTCAAAAATGAGTAATGTGCCAAGAAAGCGTATGTCATGATATCTTTTAATGAATGACTTTATGTTTGGTAACATCACAAAGCACTCACCTTGCACCTCCTGGGCATAGAAAGTGGGAACCCCCTTGCAGAGAGCCTCAATGTGTTTTCCAAATTGTGCCACGTTCTTCACACGGGTCTGGGACACAGTGTAGCTCAGGGAACGTGGAGGTGGGGCATTGGGGTTCTAAGTAAAGAAAAAAACATAGATTACACCCATTGCAGAAACTCAGTTGGGAAACTATCTGCCCTGTAAAGACTTAGATATATTTGCCAAAAAGAACAATACTCTTAGTTAAGAAAACTGATTACTATTCTTAATATCTGAATACAGTGAACATAGTCATTGTTTGTCTTCATGGATACACTAGACTTGCCAAATTGTTAAAAATATCTATTTTTAAACTGTGTTTTACAGAAAAAAAATATGTAAAGTCATTTTCCAATGTGAGTCAGAGATTTAAGAATTTACATCATTTTCATTAAATCATACACTATTATTACACTGTTGTATATTGAAATAAACCTCTCCCAGTTCATTCACAGTTTATTTTCCAAAATATGAATATTCCTTACAAAAGCCAATTAATAAATATAAAATGTATCTTTGTAGAATAATGTGTGTTTATTTAAATGTTTTATTTCCAGATGAGCATTTAAACGTCTCCATACACAAAAAGCTACACTTCTATGTTACTAAAAAGTTATAATGAATACAATTGTATTTTATCTTTATAGCTAACAGAGCAAAGAACTCATGATCGCCACTTTGAATTTTCACTTAAAATTTTGGAGTACAGTTAGGAATTTTGGAAAATATATTTTTTATATTTTCATCAATACTTATGGAACCAAATATCTGCTAGTGATATTATATTAGTTGAACCTGCAGTATAGCTTGAAAAAAAAAACTATGGTAGACCGACCCCTGAAGTTTACCCTCCATTACCTGCTTCTCCTGGCTTGCTTTGCTCAGCTCGGCAAGGCTAGGAACCACATTTCTGTTCATTCTGCTCACTACACAAGCTCTTTTGGACATGAGCCGTGCAGCGAAGAGACCCTAGATATAATCAAAAGATTTTAATGGTACAGTTTCCACACAAATAAAAGAAGCACGTGGCCTGACTATTGTTTCAATCATACTGTCATGAAAATGAAAATGTAACCCCTTGTATTCATACTTGTCTACTTTTGTTTATCTTATTGAATCTCTACACTGTAGCCATATAAAAACTGATAACAGTAAATTTCTTTATCAATGAGCCAGCTGGGAGACATCTCTAACTGGAATGGTATAGTGCAGGTGTGCCCAAATGTTAGTATCATTAAAGCTACTTTTTTAGCAGTCATCCTACTTTGGCTAATACCCTACCAACATATTTTAACTATTGTTTATGGTAACATTTTTCTTCTTGTATATTCAGATTTAACATGATGTGAAACATGCCACTACAAGGTCTGTCTTTTACTACCCAGAGATCTACTAATCAACTTGTACCTACTCTGAGAATGAAACTGGTATAGATACTTACCCTGTTGTAGTCAAAGATGGAGTTCCATGAATTCCACCCATTGAACTGGTTCACATTAGCAACATTATCATGGTTGTCTATGTTGACTGTCTGGTGGACATCTGTTCCAGTGTTTCCCTGATTGTTGATATTGATATTCTGTAGAACACAATTGCTATTGTTAGATTTTAGCAATTAAGTCAGCATTAGTTACCTGCTTGCATCAACTTGCTAAGACAAATAGATGCAAGCAAGTAACTGTTACTACAAAGTGATCAACCATAATACATTTCTTATTCAGTGAACATCCACTTACATCTGTAGCGATGGACACGCCAAGGAGAGCTGCGATCAGAATCTAAAATGGAAAGAATAAAGATAGACTTAGACAAGTCAAATTGGAAATATTTAAAACATACTCTATAACATTAATATCGGCTATCACGGTATTTCTCAAGCTATTTCTTGTTTCAGCAATTAAAATACATTGCCAGAACTCAAGGATCTAAAATGGTTCTTTTGGACTACTTTAATGGTGGAAAATATAATATTACAAAATAATTGCTATAAAACTACAACAGCTTTAGAATATTCCATATCATTAAATAAAACTCATGTAAATGTTTTGGTAGCCTGACAGCCAAGGTTCCTAAAATGTGTACTTTTGGCTAAATATTTGCATATGTATAATGCAGCATTGAAAAGGGGTTCCTTCCAAGTTTCAAGAAACATCCAAGGTTTTTGTTCACCCCTATATAAATATGTATATATATATATATATATATATATATATATATATATATATATATATATATAAACACTAAAACATAATAAAATAACAAAAGTTAGAAAAATATCTATTACTTAATATAGTCCTTTGTTTGCATATTAGTCTCACTAACCTATGCACTACAGAATAGGTATACATTATCTTGCAAACATAAATTCAGAATTTAAACAACAAAAAAGAACACAATACTTCATTTGGGATGATCATATAAGTTAGAAAATGATGAATATACATATCTGCCTGCATTTTTCTGTTTGTGTATACAATGCAGATATACTGTAAATAAATATAGACACATATATCCAAGTTTGCCTGCAGATGTTGTATCTGGAAAATGTAAAATTTTTCAGTATAATTTCTTCATACAATCAAATGTGTTACTAGTTAAATACTTACAAGAGCCTTCATTTTGCCTGGAGAGGAGGGTGGATGATGCAGGAGAATAGCACGGCTCTGATTCCAATATATATGTAGGTCATGTACTGAGGTTAAATAGGCTGGACCAAGAAGATTAACCCCTGGCAATTGGCCATATCAAAGTGACGCATCATTCTGATAAGGTTATCTAACACGTCTCAATAAAGCAAATTTATTTATTGGGATCAAATTTGGTCGAATCATAAACAAACAGAGATATGATATGCATTTTTTTTTTCAGCGTATGTGAAGCCAGACAATTGAACAGGTCACAGAAACCGGACAGGGTGCGTTTCCTTCGTATTAACCCTTCCCGTCTTCATCTAGTTGAGCCTTATAACCCTCAGTCCACTCAGACTGCCCCTTCCTACCTTTAATCATGCATCCATCACTTTTTGCATTCAGTAAGATTGTATGATTATAATTTATCGGACCTTTGTCTTTGTGTCCATAACTGGTGGCTTGACCACTTAAAGAGAACAATACCACATAGTAAAGGAGTGTTTGACTGTATCTGGTCAACACCTTTAATTATCTGCTATTCAAGCAAAGTCTTTGCCTGTGCAGAGTGTGTTAACACTGGACATGCCCTTTAATGGTTTGGAGTGATCTTTCTTACATGACCTTTGGTGCTCTGATACATTGCCCTTCTATACCTGCTCCAACTTTTATATTTGACCTTTGGCTTTGTGATCCAGACCATTTTCTTAACTCTGAGGTCCTAACCTCAGCTCAATTCAGTGTCTTACAACTCTAATCTTTTTGCGTCAACCTCATTACTGTGACCTCAACTATCGTTCCTTATTGCTTACTTTCCTGTAACCTTTGACCTTCTTCAGTTGCTGTTATTGCCTCAAAATCCAAGCCCCAAGCTAAGGAATAAGTTGTAGAGAACTTTAATCTTTGGGATCGTCTCCATGACCTGGCTATATTTATATGTTGTATCCATAACCTTATATTCAATGATGCACATTTGTATAATTGCATATAATAGGCATTTCAAATGTATCAGTAAAGTGCAGGGGGCAGTAAATTCATAAGGAAAAAGGGGAGTGGGGATAAACACTTACAGTACCTTGCAAAAGTATTCACCCCCTTAACTTTTTATCTATTTTGTTACATTACAGCCTTAAGTTCATTGTTTTATGTGATGCATCAGAATACTAATAGTTAAGTTGGTGAAGTGAAATGAGAAAAATATATACGTAAAACTATTTTTTAGAAATAGAAAACAAAAAATTGGCATGTGCGTATGTATTCACCCCCTTTGTTATGAAGCCCATAAAAAGCTCTGGTGCAACCAATAACCTTTACAAGTCACACAATTAGTGAAATAATGTCCACCTGTGTGCAATCTTAGTGTCACGTGATCTGTCATTACATATACACACCTTTTTTGAAAAGCCCCAGAGGCTGGAACACCTAAGCAAGAGGCACCACTAACCAAGCACTGCAATGAAGACCAAGGAACTCTCCAAAAAAGTAAGGGACAATGTTGTTGAGAAGTACAAGTCACGGTTAGGTTATAAAAAAATATCCAAATCTTTGATGATTCCCAGGAGCACCATCATATCTATCATAACCAAATGGAAAGAACCTGGCACAACAGCAAACCTGCCAAGAGATGGCCGAAATTCTTCTTCTTCTTTAAATTCTTCTTCTTCTTAAGTTATGCTACATGTGCAAACTCTTAGAAAGATACAAGACAACTGGACAATGTACTAGAATGTTTGTATTGTTAAAAAATAAATAAAAAAAGCTATTTAAAATTTGGAGATGAGTGCCGTTCCTTTCCAATGTGAAATATTCCAATCCATTTTAGTGGTATTTAAGGGGACATGATATGGCCATTATGTTTTTTCTACATTAAAGAGAAAATATCTATGTAAAAACTATGAAACTTGTCTGATTTGCTAGTTACTGCATCATGTTGGTGGAGAACAGAAGCTGCCATTGACTCTAAAGTTCAGTAATCAATTCAAGAGCCAACCAGATTACAGCTGAGTTCTAAGCAGTGACAGTTAAATTCGTATTCTTTGTTTCTTAGCAGGTCAGAACATTGAATATACAGAGGTTTATAGAAATAAAAGATAAGTGCTAAAACTTTCACACATGGGAACTTCTGTACAGGAACTCTCTCATATAAGAACAAATTATGCATACGTGCAACTTTACCTTGAATATAGGTCTGGGATCGTGCAAGAAATGTTTTCCTTAGAAACAATCATCTGTTTTTGCAGAGTCTGTAACCCCACCAGACAAAAAAAAAAAAAAAAAACAAGCTGGCTGCACCAAACATTTTAATAAAGAAGGGACAGTATTGGCTGACCAGATAAACCAAAAGTGATAAAACGATCAGATAAACAAATATGTACAAAAAAAGCATTTCCAAAAAATCAGCATAATAATGATTTTTTTGTGTTCTAACCAGTTGGTATTGCTCAATTATTTGAATATGTCTCTGATACATAACCTGAGATCAGACTTGGTCACGGCCAAATATTTCCAACGATTGGGAGCTCCCAAACCCTCTTTCCCAACAAGAACATTAAGCCAACCAATTTTAAGTTATAAAAATTACGCAATTAACAAAAAGTATAAAAAATCTAAATCTGAAGCCAGAGGCTCTTTTCCTAACTCATAGTGAAAATACAGTGATTTTGATCATTTATTAGGGCATCCATCTTTAATAGGAGCTCCAAAAAGTTCAGGAATCAGTGCACTATATAGACTTCCTGTATCAGCTGCTACATGCACTTCCAGAATATACTTGTGGACATATAGCTAACTCTCAGCTTCTTACCTCTTGCCCCTTCTTCTATTCATACCGTGGAAACACTGATCGCTGTTTAACGTTAGTGTGGCCTTCAGTTTTGGCCATAAACACTATCCCACTGGATTCACAGACCTCTGCTTCCTGTTATCAGTTTTCCTGCATTGGTTCCTCGCTCGGTCTAGGCCTATTACGTTTGTATCTTGGAGGTATTATGTATCTGTTCTGACTCTCCAGAACTTGTCTTGGCCCAAGCTTTTGGTTAATATCCTCAGCACCTCTCCGCCTACCCACAATTCTAAAAATCCATCACTCCAGTATTTTGGCTTGTGGATAAGGAAAGCACTTCACAAACAACATGCCTAGACTTGGGCAGGGATACATTCAGTACAAGCTGAAAATCAGACAAAAATAGCAGGTAATTACTCATGTGCTTAGATAATTACAATAATGTGCTGAAATTATCCTGTCGAGTTATTTTACAGTTCAAGCTATTAATCTCCAGCCCCCTGACCCACTGCTGAAATGTGGTATTTAGGAAAACACACCTGGTCACAGAAGCTGTCAGCAGTGTATTACTGTATTTATATAAAACTAGTCGTTTGCCCATCATAAATGACGGAGAATATTTTCCCCCCGTCCCCTTCCCCTGTATCTCTTCCCCCCTTTTCCCTCCCCTGTGTCTCTTCCCTCCCCATGTCTCTATCCCACTCTCCCTCCCCTGTGTATCCCCCCCCCTCGGTCCCCTGGCTGGCGCCAAGCTGTGCCCTCTGCGCCTTGTATGGCAACCCATACAATATCGTTTCTAAAGCGTTACACACGCAATAGAAACTATTTCAGTGATTCTACCAACCTGCCAAGGCTCGTGTTTGCCAAGCTCTACCACAACACAATCCTTTCTTATCTTAATTTGATCAAACTGGACTGGCACATCCACAAACATTCAATGAATTCCATTTTAGTTAGGAACAAAATGGTAATATATGGAGGCATTTTTATCCTCAGTTGTTTGTTGTCTGCAATTGAACTGGTAAATAAGCTTGAGGAAGAGATCCAAAAGCCATCACTTTTCACTGAACATTTGCATAAAATAGACCTGGATTCAAGTATCACACATTGAGATTTATCTGTCCAAGGGTGTTATTAGTAGTTTTAAGAGTACTTCCAGTATATTTATGGAGCCCCTTTCTCAAACAACTATCTTTCTTTCAGAGGGACAGAACCTCTTTTAGAGTAAAACTCCACCTGTCCTTGTTAACCTCCTAAATGTCCCTCTTTTGATGTAAATTCCCTTATTTAAAGGACCACTGAAGCTTCAGAAATAAACACTTGCACCCTTATTAAATTGCGATTCAGCAAATTTAAAAGGGCTCTATTTAAGCACAGAGCATATTTTTTTTTACAGAAGTTTTTAGTTAGTGAAGACCTTGCTTTTGGATAGAAGTTCACTAACTAAAAACTTTTGTAAAATAAAATATGCTGTGTGCTTATATAGAGCCCTATTCAATTGGGTGAATCGCAATTTAATAAGGCTGTTGTTTATCAAGTATATCAAACTAAGTCATGGGCATGAAATATTTTTTGGGAACATTTTAATTTTTGAAGACTATGTTTATGAGCCCCGGAATGCATTTTGTGTTTGTTACATGACTTCCTCATAGCTGAATCATAAGGGTGTTCTGGCTATCAGTGGAGAGATGCCTTTGTTAAAATAATTAGATACCATTGAAATTGACACCACCGCCTTCTCCCTCACTCGTCCAGAGGCTTCTTGCTTCAGGCAATACAACTATATCTCTCCAAAAATGAAAAAGCCCTTCTCACGCACATAATATCCACATAATATCCACTTATGTACCATGCATTACCTCAAGGCCCAGCAGAGATTTCACATTTTATTTTTTTCTAATTAAAAACAAGCTGTATAACTTTTTTTATTCTTAATTATGCTCTTAGTTAGACTTAGTTTCAAACAAATATTTTTTTTCTCTGGTTTCCCTGGAAAGTTAGTTCTATACGGTATATACCTGCATGGAGCATTATACACATAGGGCCTCATTCTATTAATGGCCGTAGGAACTGCGTGGCCGCAAGGGGTGGCTGCAAGCTACTTCCCTATTCTACTCCCTTGCAGCTGGCGCCCAGCTTTCCCTTGCAGCCACCCCTGCCGCAGCTTACTGCAGGGAAAGCCTTTGATCCCACGCGGCCGCATGAAACCCTACAACCAAATGCTCCGGCCACCCCTCCGCCTTGGCCGCAAAACGGGCAAAACGGCCGCATCTTACTTCCACCTTGGAGCCGTTGCAAGGGCTGCAGGGGACCCCTGCAGTGTCCCTACATCATCCCTATAATGCAGAAGTCCCAAACAGGACCCCTAAAGGGTGCACACATTAACCCTATAAAGCAGGGGTCCGATAAAAGACCCCTGCAGTGTCCTAACATTAACCCTATAATGCAGGGTCCGATCGGGACCCCTGCAGGGTGCACACATTAACCCTATCATGCATGGGTTTCCATTGGGACCACTGCAATGTGCACACATTAAACCTTGCTGCAGGGGTCCGTGCAGTCTCCCCATATTAACCCTTTGCGTTGCTGCAGAGGGTCCCGATTGTCACTGATCGCGACCCTCCCGCAGCATCTACAAGATTTCAAATTTCCGTGCCCCTGGCTTGAATTCAAAATTCATACCCAGGGAATTGCGGGGTTTGAATTTCCCGCCGCAGGTCCTTAAAGGGCCTGCGGCACACTAATGGTTACACCCAAGCCATGGGAATACTATCAATACCCCCAGCACCTAAAATTAACCCCATCACTCATGGTGTCTATAGACCCCCATGAAACTAAAATGAATCCCCTCAGTCCAATAGGGGTCTATATAGACCCCTATAGGACAATATTAACCCCTATTAGAGTATAGCAATATATACATTACAAATATATACTATTAATCCCCTAACTACAATACATTTCCCCCTATCTACATTACATATCCCCCTGACTACAAAATATTACCCCCTATCTATAAAACATTACCCCTATCTACATAACATTACCCCCTATCTATAAAAAGTAAAGCCTATCTACATAACATTACCCCCTATCTATAATACATTACCCCTATCTATAACACATAACCCCCTATATATAATATATTACCCCTATCTATACCACATAACCCCTTGTCTATAATACATTACTCCCTATCTATTAAACATTATCCCCTATCTACATAACATAACCCCCTATCTATAATACATTTTCCCCTATCTATAATACATGAAACCCTAAAGCTAAGCTAAAATAGAATAAATAAGACCACTTACCTTTGCAGATGTCCCTTCAGATTGCACCCCTAGGACAAAAGAAACATCAAATGAGTACAGAATTAAGCACTACATAGAATACAAATTCAAAATACAGTATTAAACTTACCTTTCCAGCATGTCCCCGTCCATCTTCTTGTCTTCTCCGACTCGGCCCCTGGAAAAAAGAAGCACACACATACACAAATAAACACAACATAAACAAACAATAAACATTCTAAATTTAAAACTTACCTGTCCGCGATGTCCCTGTCCCGGGCTTGGATGACTTCCAAGGCAACAACTCGATCTCCAAGCCCGACTTCCAAGGCAGCACCCTCGGAAGGAAACACAGCTTTGCGGACATTTTACGCCCATTAATAGAACGAGGACAGGAGATTTAATCAAAAGAGGAATCTGCATCTTAAAGGACCGCTTTTGTCATTTTTCTAAGTTTGATTTATTAAATGACTTAATAAACTAATAAATGAATAAAGTTGATAATGTGCAAAATGTTTTAGAAAGCAAAAATGTAAACACATTTTTAACTATTATATGCATTTTTTTTGTTTACGGCAGGGTTTAATTTTCTCTACTGTGCTGATTCTGTTCTCTACTTTCTAAAGAAGGTGTGCCTTTGTAAACTGATGAGCTTTCCAATACTCCTGTTGACAGGACTGGAGGTGTTTCCTTCTACCTTATTACATTGATCAGCATGAAACAAAGTGGTAGATTTCATTGAAGTATAGTTGCTTATTAAAGATACACATTTATAGACTTTATTATTTTAGTATTTGACATGCTTAGATCTTTTAAATATGGAAGTACATGGGACCTTTAACTCCATCATACCCCATGTCATACACAATTTTTTTTGCTGTGGACAGATGGTTTGGATCAGGGGTGGATCTACAGGATCTACAGGAGAGGGGGTCCACTACACTACAAAAAAAGTTGCATATTTTATTATTTTATATATATATATATATATATATATATATATATATATATATATATATATATATATATACAGTATATGGCACCTTAGTGGGAACCGGGGGGTCAACACAGCAATGAGTTGGTGTGGATCATATAACACTCCCTGATCTGACAAATTACTACAATATTATTTTTAAAAGCAATCTCATTACTTAATTTTCCTTAGGACAGCAGCTTGATGCCAGGCCTCTATCTCATGCAGTGTTATTATAAGTGTGAAAGACTATGCCGCGTGTAGTCAGCAAGGGGATGTTAGCCAATGCTTTTTCTTATTCACGTTAGTTCATGAAGTTTTATTAATGTGATAAGGAGGAAGAGGCAACAATTTGCTGGCCATCCTACCTTGGTTCATGAGTGTGTCACAGAAAGCAACTTCTCACGCTGCATGATAGCAAGGATAGGTGACAGGACCACATACAGTACTCTCCTATGTCTTTTTAACTACCAAACTAAACAGATGCAAATTTGCTGTCCTTTCTCTATGCCAGGAGTCAGCAATCCCATGGTACTAGTGCTGGAAACTGCACTATGAGTGATATTGGCTGGCACTCGGTTGAGGAGGTGGGGCTACTAACTAACAGCCTTATTAAATTGCAATTCCGTCAATTGAATAGGGCTCTATATAAGCACATAGCATATGTTTTTTACAGAAGTTTTTATTTAGTGAAGACCCTGCTTTTGGATCGAAGATCACTAACTAAAAACTTCTGTAAAAAAAAAAAAATGCTATGTGCTTATATAGAGCTCTATTCAATTGGCCGAATCACAATTTACTAAGGCAATAAGAATGGGTAATGATGATTATTTAAGAAAATAGAGTGTTTGGGGGTTGATTGTAATGAAGACAAAATAATTACTTCTATAAGGTTGTCTACCTTGGATCGAGGCTGAAGATTATACTATGGGGGGATATTTGCTGAGCAAGTGGTGTGAAACAGTTATATTGGTGGTTAGGGTATTGGTCTATTGGGGGATTTTTACAGGGAGGGTAGCTATGTTGTTTTTTTGGTGATGTAAGGTTAGAAGGTGCTGCTTAGGCAGAGCTTTCTTGTTTTGCTATTTGTTGGTGAAGATTTATTTTTTAATTTATGTTGTGTTTGTTTTGAGAATTGACTTTTTTTGATGTGGCCGGGAATTTGTAACTTTTCGTACCAGGAGTATGCTATCCCACCCCCCACTTCAGCTCCAAAACTCCTCCTTTCATAATCTGACTCTTAATGCTCCATGACACAAGAAGTTTCAGCTAAATATAAGATTTTCTCTAAAAAAGTTTTTATGTTTCTTGCAAAAATTGCTGCTGAAATCTATATTTACACTAATTTCCAAACCTATTCCCACACCACACAATTTCTCATACAAACTCCTGTTTTTCCAGCAATACAACTAACAGCCTTATTAAATTGCGATTCGGTAAATGTAAAGGGGCTCTATTTAAGCACACAGCATGTTTTTTTTACAGAAGTTTTTAGTTAGTGAACTTCTATCCAAAAGCAAGGTCTTCACTAACTAAAAATTTCTGTAAACAAATATGCTCTGTGCTTAAATAGAGCCTTTTTAAATTTAATGAATCGCAATGTAATAAGGCTGTAAATGTTTAATCTGTAATGATAAGCACTATGTTTTTCTTGTTTTTGCATGGTCCCTTTGATGAATAAATGACTTTAAATATACTATTACCCTGAAGGATCTCTGGTCCACCAATGAATAAGTAATATTGTGTAAAAACATTTCTGCCAATAAGCTAATACGCAGTTGCATGGTAATAGAGAGTTATTTCTTCCAAATTTAAATCTGCTTTCATTAAAGGTTCCCTGTATGGTCTTTTGAATAATTAATATTTTAACGGGTAAAATGTCATTGGTATGCAAACAATAGACAAACACAGCCTTTCAATATTTAAATGTTATATACAATTATTTTAGGCTACATTTTGTTGATTGAACTGCTTTTTCACCTGCTACTTTAGGAGGGTTTGTCCGAGTAAACTAATATGCTTTCCATTACATCTAATGAAAGCACTGGCAGTTTTCCATTCTGCAAATAGAACCTTACACTTCATTCAAAGTCTCCTCATATCAGAGGAAGTATATAGTGAGAAACAAAACTGTAGCAAAAGTGCACATAAAAGTATAAAATTAACTGCTGTAGGATTTTTGTTTTTACTTATTAAAAACAGTTTCTACTTTATCCTGTGATGTTCCTTAAAAGTCTTAAATATTGAAATGCAGTGGGCTTTAATGTTTTTTTTTGGGGTTTTTTTCATGAAAACTATCTATTGTAAGATTCTTAAAGAACCACTGCAGTTCACGAAAAAATACATGTTTGTGTCCAGTACTGTATGTACCAAACTAAGAATATTAGCAGTTTTGTGAGCCATGGACATAAAACAGACTTTTTTTTATGTATATAGGAATCCATTTTGTGTTTGTTACATTACTTTCTCAGGATTAATTCATGAGGGGGTGTGTTTTGGAGAGATGGGTGAGCAAGGAGGTAAAAGAGAGCCTTTGTTAAGATACTTGGATGAGATTGAAATTGAAACCACACCATTCCCCCACATTGGTCCAGATGTAGACACCTTGCTTCAAACAATGCAACCATATCTCCCCAGAAATCTATCTATGGCTGTTTGAAACCTGGATACACCTCTGGTTTAAAACATGTTCTTTTAAAAGCATAATCAATACTTTTTGAGTTTAGTGTCTCTTTATACTATTGCCCAAATATATATATTTTCTACCCCCAATGTGACAATACCCCTTGACATTTCTCAGCAATATATTTTCACTCATTTCCACCAGGCGTTTTTAATTTTAATTAAATATTTTTTAACGCATTAGAAAGAGTGTATTTGATAATGTGTCACACTTAGTGATGTCGCGAACATAAAATTTTCGGTTTGCGAACCGCGGACGCGAATTTCATCAAATGTTCGCGAACGGGCGAACCCGGAGACCTGCCATAGACTTCAATGGGCAGGCAAATTTCAAAACCCACAGGGACTTTTTCTGGCCACAATAGTGATGGGAAAGTTGTTTCAAGGGGACTAACACCTGGATCCATGGCAAAACTCCCACGGAAAATTACATAGTTGATGCAGAGTCTGGTTTTAAGCCATAAAGGGCATAAATCGCCTAACATTCCTAAATTGTTTGGAATAACATGCTTTAAAACATCAGGTATGATGTTGTATCGATCAGGTAGTGTAAGGGTTACACCCGCTTCACAGTAACAGACCAATATACCCGTTTAATGCACCGCAAACAACCGCAAACAGTCCCTTTGCACAACCGCAAACTCCCCATTTGCACAAGGTTGCATACCAAGCTAGCCATGTCCCGTTCCTTGTTTTCACTGATGTCATTTAAGGTCTCTTCCTCCACCCAGCCACCAAGGATCCCCGAAAGGTGACAACAAGCCCCCTGGGACGCCTGCTGTGTTTGGTCTTCCACCTCCTCAAAGCCATCTTCTTCCTCTGACCAGACTCCTCTCTCTGCGTTGCCTCTGTCTGCGTTATTATAAGGTGTGTACTGTTAAGTAGTACTATTGCTATCGGTTTAATCCCTGTTACGTCCACTATTAGGGGACGTGTATATGGCATTGATTTTTGGAACTGGGAGATGGGGAAAGATCCTTGGTCGGACCTCCTACTTCGAATTTGGGGCACTGCACGTGCAATGTAATGTGCCCCCAGATAGGAGTGCTGTATTAAGTTGTACTTTTTATTCCTATCAGTTTGATACCTGTTATGTCACCTATCAGGGGACGTGTATATGGCATGGATTTTTGGAAGCGGGAGATGGAAAAAGATGCTTGGTCGGTCCTCCCACTTCAAATTTGGGGCACTGCCCGTGCAATCTAAGGTGCCAACAGATATGAGTGTCACTGTGCACTGACAAAAGTTGGCAGAGTAGGCGTTGTAGTCCTCACACACATGCAACTGATATTCAATCGATTACAGTCAAAAAAGTGTTGTTTTATGTCACTGTACACTACGGTTGCACCAGATATGACGTATCACTGTGCACTGGCAAAAGTTGGCAGAGTAGATGCAATAGGCTTCACACACACACGCCTGTAGGCAGGCAATTACTATTCAATCTATTACAGTCAAAAAAGTGTCGTTTTATTTCACTGAGCACAATATAAGCTGTGAGCCTGACACAGGCAGGCAACTGAAATTAGATTAAAGGAAAAAAGGGTTGTTTTTTTTCAATGTATGGTACACCAACTTTGACTGGTGAAACAGAGCAGAATATTAGCTGTGAGCCTGACACAGACTGGCAACTGAAATTAGATTACAGGAAAAAAATGGTTGTTTTCAATGTATGGTACACCCCCAGGTATGAGTAGTGAAAATAAGCATAATATAAGCTGTTAGGTGTTAGCCTGTCACACACACACGCTGGCAGGCAGGCATATGCAATTAGATTACACAGAAAACAAATATAAAATAAAATAAATGATGTTCTAGCCCTAAAAAGGGCTTTTTGGGTTGCTGTCCTTGCAGCAGATATCAGATGAGTCCTTCAGGTCTGTAGTGTAAACTAAATACACAGCCTGGCTATCTATTTCCCTTTTAAATCTCCAGCAGCTACACTATCTGTCCTCTCACAACGAATGCAGCTTCAGAATGATTCTAAAATGTATGCTGTCCTTCAGATTGAAGGCTCTGGAAGGGAGTGTATGCTGCTGATTGGCTGGAATGTGTCTGCTGACTGTGAGGTGCAGGGTCAAAGTTTCCTCAATGATAAAGAATAGGGGGCGGACCGAAAAGTGCATGTGTCCGCCGTCCGATGCGAGCGCGAAAGAGCCAAAATCGTCGCGAATAGTCCACGGGCGAACTGTCCGCGACATCTCTAGTCACACTGTGTTTTCTTTTTTCAAATAATGGTTTCATAGCACAAACAATTAAGAAGTGTAACTGCACTTGGGGACTTCCCCTCTGCCAGCCAATGAAATCTACAGATTAAAGTATGCTCTGCATTTCCTGTTAGTTTCAATGAAGTTTAAACAGGTTTTACTTAATATTTTTTCATGCAAGAATCATCTTTTGTAATTGTTTTTATATTTTCTTTTAAATGCTTGAAAAAAAAACAGTTGTGTTCCAAGACCCTTTAAAAGACAAATTCCACTAAATTTTATAATATGCAGCATACTGTGTGGGCCAATACATCTTATCTGTTTCTTTATATTTCCCTATTATAGTTAAAGCACTGATATAATAAAATTCACAAGAGCACAGCCTTCAGAACAAATATGTATTTTTCATTTCTAATCCTAATTTATCTGATTTTGGAAGGAAGGAGGAGCACCCATTGCTTTGTGTGTGTATTTACTTACATTTTAGGCTGGACAACAATCGTTGCCAAAATCAACTGTGTTACTCATGCATTCCTCTAATCACATAATTGTAGGCATCTTGGGGCAGTGTCCTTCTTACGTTCAGAATCAGTTCTTGTCAAATCAGATATTTCTGTTTTTCTTTGGAGGGGGGAGGTCGAGTCATTTACTGGCAAGGCAGCCTTACATGATGCATATAATTTGACCCTAGATAAGAACCACTTGTCTAATCCAGTTTGCTCTTGTAAATCACATTGTAAAACCTCAGCCATGTATCCTTAATATTACATTAAATACAATATATCCTAATGCTTGTTCCATTCAATTCCATTAGACTGTTATCTTCTACCACCTCCTCTAGGAAACATTTTAAAGAGACTTGGAAATAACTTCTTTCTTTCTTTTTTTTAAATATATTTTATTGTAATTAAATCTAAATACAATTAGTTAACACATATGTTGTAGATAAACATACATACAGACAGTTCTTTGTTATCATTTTTCATAACACTAACAGTGATAAATCAAAAAAAGGGGGAAACAATTGTAGGGAAATTATTTGCTTTCTCTTTCATCAAAGAGAACCCCGGTTGCAGTGGTGAAAGCACAGAATCCTAACCACTGGACCACCAGGGAACCCCTAACTTAGACTTTCCTCAAATACTTTGTGAATGAAAAAATAATATCCCACTCAAAAACTGAAAAGGACATGGGAATGTTTCCATGCTTCTAAAATAATTTGTTTTAAACCCGGCTAGTCAATAGCTGGGGTTTCCTGGTGGTCCAGTGGTTAGGACTCTGGGCTTTCACCAGAGCAACCTGGGTTTAATTCCAGTGAGGGAGCCAAGAGTTCACACCACCCTGAAGCCAAAAAGGGCTGGGCCTGCTCAGTACATGGAATACAATAATACAAAAACACTGTAAGCTGTGGCCCATTGGAGAATTAATTGACCACTCTCTCCAGTATCTCTGCCATGAATACCAAGTGGATCAGCATGATGTGTTGCAGACCATGAGGTCAAGGAGAGTTGGACACGACTGAACAACACAAACACACACACAGTCAATTGGTAGACCTGATTCCCAATCAGGACCTATTGCATTAGAGCTGGAAAAAGACTGAATGAACAGGAAGTTTTCTGCCAGTGCTTCCATGCTTTCAATAGGAAAGCAAATTAATTTACAAGTAAATACTTCCTAAGAAAGAAACATACAAAATCATTCTAATAAAAGAAAATGAAAAAAAAAATGCATATAAAAGTTAATAATAGAAAAATTGTAATTTAGTTTTTATAATATTTTAATCAGGCCTGCTTATTTAAAATACCATATGAAAATAAATTACCAGAATGGTCCTTTAAAATGTTTTTATACAATTATAGTTGTATACCTGTTCCATGTTATTCCATTAGATTATTACCCTCTACCAACTGCGCTTGGAGCCATTTTAATATCTCTACAATCTTTGGAGAAATGATGACTGCTAAATATGACTACCTATGGCTTCAAAACATAACCTCTTGTGCTACCTCTCTCTCTGAAGTATGCTTCTCTCAGATACTTTGTGAAAGTAAAAACTATATCTCTTTCAAAAGTACTTATTAAATATCCACTGTAATAATATATTCAAAATATATTCCTTTGAAGAACTGCAGAATGGATTGTTTTAGAATGTAAAAAAAAGACTATTTTTTACCCTTTTCATAGAATTATGCTGCTGTAGAATCTACCATTTTGGCTTCTGCTAATAAAGTTCCTAATGTGGGAGGAGACTTTCAATACACAATGTGAATGTGGCATCTAAAATTGACAGTGTTTCATATAGTAGTAATGGAAAGTTTTTTAGTTTACAAGACGCATCACCTGAGAAAGTAACAGGCTTGCTCAATCTGATAAAAAAAAATAGAATTAATGATTAAATTAATTAATTTAATGAACCTAAATGATGGAAAACAGGAGGCCTGGGGGGCTCATAGGGCACTTAGGCACTTCCCATGTGGGCCCCAGTTTATTCAATGGAAAGAGACAGCATGCCCTTCTTAAAACAATACATGATCTATTCTCTCTCTCTAAAACCACCAAATAATGGCCAATTATTCTACTAAAATATTCTCTTTATCTGTACTTCTATTATCAATTACTACATTGGGAAAAATAAAAGCACTGGGAGGCCCTTCTAAGGATTCAAGGACCACATGTGAGACTCTTCAAGTGAAATATGCCTCCATTCCATGGCTCCCATAAAAGGAAGGCTGATCCGCAACTACGGAAATGTTGAAGACTAAGTACCAAAGCTATTCTATTCTATGGCCCATAAAACATACTAACTCACACCCAGGGGCGTTTGCCCGGTCCTCAGTTTTTACAAGAGCCATGGAATGAAGGCTATAGGTTGCCCCTCAGTGGTCTAGACAGGAGTAGATGATCTTTCTTTACTGGAGGCTTGGAGCTTGGTTATATAACTCCTGTAGGACAAGACAAGATACATAGTTGTGGGAATTCTTGCACGAGAATGTATGTTGCTATTACATGGTTCCAGCAGGCTGTTTCACTTAAGACCTTACTGATACATACCTAGCGGGTTTGTCATGTAAGGGAAATAGCTTACAAGACTCTCGCAAGTGCCAAGGTATGAATCAGAGGCAATATAAACCCAAATAGCAAATCTAGTAATGTTAAAGATTACAACAAGCTACGTGTTTCCCACTCATACATTGACGTTGCGGTTTTCTGTTACTGTACATGAACACTGCAGTTTGCACACATCAAATTATATATTATTGTAATCTTATTAAATGGTAATAAATGCCTGGGGATGCACATTGGATGCTAAAACAGGAGTATTGTTGACAGGGATTTGAGATTTATTTGTAGGGTTGGAGGGCAGGAAGTTTTCCCTGCGTCTCTGCATTAATGAGGTATGACTTAGCAATAGTTGTGTGTCAGTGTTTGTGTCAGCAGGCATATATAAATTACATTTGGATTTAGTTGATTGTTCATTAGTATGGGGAATTAGTCATTAGAAATGTTTCTTTTGTGCTTTAGGATGTGTAGGCATCACTTTTGTTTCATTAGTGTCCTGAAAAAATCTTTAGGATATTTTACTAAGACACTCGAAGGTTATTAAGTATCTCATTAGTGTTCTTAATAAGGGTTATCTGCTTTTGTGGGATTTATCTCACTTGTCTCACTGTGAGCACTTACAAGAATACATAAGCAGCCTTATTAAATTGCGATTTCGCAAATTTTAAAGGGCTCTATTTAAGCACATAGCATATTTTTTTGACAGAAGTTTTTGGTTAGTGAACTTCTATCCAAAAGCAAGGTCTTCACTAACTAAAAACTTCTGTAAAACAAATATGCTATGTGCTTAAATACAGCCCTTTTAAATTTGCTGAATCGCAATTTAATAAGGCTAAAGATGTTTAGTAAGCTCTAATGGGAGCCATGTTAGCATTTAAGGTAAAATCTCCTGTAGGAGCAATCACTCTTTAGGGTTTGCTTCAGAAGGAATGTAGTAGTACTACAGTAGTACTACAGACCCCCCCAAAAATTTTTTTTAAAAAGACTATTTTTTAAAGCACTATTTTTAAATATATGTGTGTGTAAATCTATATGTATACATTGGACCATATTAAACCTTTAGTGGAGTTACACCATATACAGTACATAGCACTGACATTGTCAGATACTCTAGGCTATTCATTGTACCCATCCCATTAATAATTTATTGATATACTTTAACACATTACGTTATACTCCATTTTTTACGTATGCACCCTCTCTCTCCCTTCACTCTTGTTTTTATATATATTCTAGACACCTACGTGAACGGTGTGTCAATTGAGGAAGCAGCACAGCCCCTGCACGTAACACACTTTTGAACAATTAATAGAACAATTGTTATTGCAAGAGTTGAGAACCTTCAAGTGAGCCAGTACTACATCAGGCCATTTTTTAGCGCTAACTATACCCACTGGGACCAACTAGCCCCAATATCTAAACATTTTTAAAAAGTTTAATATTGACTATTTTTTTTCTAAATCATTGAATAAAACTTGCACTAATGATCAATGCCTAATTAACAACCCTAAATTGTATTGTTAGGGCATTAATGTTCATTCTGTTTTCCTTTATAGCTGAGAGCAGTTGGATTCAACAGTAAAGGAGTTTGTCCAAGTTAATGGAAATTTACCCTTTACAATGTAAAAAAATTATGTTTCCAGTGTGCTGTATGCCGGGCTGGGTCATCTGCACTTAGCTGCTTGCTCATTAATGGAGCATTAGACATATTTTACATTGCAGCTCGTTCTTCTTGTTCAACAAAAACAGATAATTAGGACTAGTTTCTCCCAGTCAGTACTTTTCCAACCTGCTCTCAGATGCTATTATCATCCTTGCTGATAGGCCGCTTGTTAGATATAGTACACATACATTTTTTTTAAAAGTGCCATCCTCATAACCTGCCTCAGCAGACCTACCAACTGCCCCTCTCTTGGAGGCACAGTTGTGCTTTTAAATGGAAACCCCCCATGGCCCTCTTATTCTCCCAAATGTTCCTTCTTTGAAAATCCCACATTTAAAGTAATACAACAGAGTTTCCAAATATGGTATAATTTAAAATTATAGGCAATAACACGTATTTTATAAATTAAAAATTATTAGAATAAATTGCATTTTCTACAGTAAATATACTATAGATGTGCACATGCTCTGTGAATTTCCTGTTAGTTCTAATGACAATAAAACAGGCTCAACTTAATATTTGTATTATCTATATTTTTAAATTATACCATATTTGGAACCTCCACTGTATCATCATGAGAGCAAAGCCCTGTTTTCCAGCCCTGGCCATGTCCTACTTTTGCTGGTTCCTCCTTTTCTCTCATGGTCCAGAAAATAAAAATATAAGCCTGTAGTGTCAGTTCTACAAAATATATGCGTGTATGGAGCATTGTGTATATATTATCTCTAAAATTCAGATTACAGATTGTACAGAATGTTGGTAACACTAATAATGCATCATTTTATTAAGAAAATCAATGTGCCTATAAACCTATAATCTGCATCTCTCCCCTTATAAGCTATGAGTCCCTCTTTACCCCAGGTTGCTGCTAGTAGCAGTGGGCCCCTACCCTGTAATGGACTCTAGTGTTTTGCACCTGCTGCACTAGCAAAAGCTTCACCACTGTTCTGCCTCACAACATATATATCATGTTGGGAATGTCTATAAATGTTATGGGTCCACACATCTTTATTGCAGTTTTCTGAGTTCTCAGTTTGGTCACATGTTACCTTTATCCTTTTTGCTGAATTCTCAGTGACTTTGCTAAAAGTCCACTGTGGTCATATTCATATGATTTACTGAATAACGAAACATGATAGTGGGAGGAAACGTATTTAGAAGACAAAACTATACTATAAGCCTACTATAACTTTACATATTTCATTTTTAT
Source organism: Discoglossus pictus (assembly GCA_027410445.1). Taxonomy (NCBI): domain Eukaryota; kingdom Metazoa; phylum Chordata; class Amphibia; order Anura; family Alytidae; genus Discoglossus; species Discoglossus pictus. The sequence continues at coordinate 88,115,707 of CM050167.1, forward strand.
TTACAATTACTGTATATACTCGAGTAAAAGCTGAGTTTTTCAGCCCTTGTTTCTCTAACTCCCCCCCCCCCCCGTGTCTCTCTATTCCCCCCCCCCCCCCCCGTGTCTCTCTACCCCCCGTGTCTCTCCGCTCCTTCCGGCGTCTTGACCCGGCCAATGCTAATGACGTGGCGCGCATGTGACGTCATGTCATTAACATATACCGGGTGCCGGTATTCAGAGGGGTAAAGTGAGGAGGGGGGGTTTAGAATGTGGAGGGGGGTTGAGGATGAGGAGGGGGGTGGAGGATGAGGAGGGAGGTTGAGGAGGGGGTTGAGGATGGGGGGGTTGAGGATGAGGATGGAGGGGTTAAGGAGGAAGGTTGAGGAGGGGGTTGAGGATGGGGTGGTTGAGGATGAGGATGGGGGGTTGAGGATGAGGAGGGGGGTTGAGGAGGGAGGTTGAAGAGGGAGGTTGAGGATGAGGAGGGAGGTTGAGGATGAGGAGGGAGGATGAGGATGAGGAGGGAGGTTGAGGATGAAGAGGTAGGATGAGGAGGGAGGTTGAGGAAGAGGAGGGGGTTGAGGATGAGGAGGGGGGTTGAGGAGGGGATTAAAGATGAGGAGGGGGTTGAGGATGAGGAGGGAGGTTGAGGAGGGGGTTGAGGATGGGGGGGTTGAGGATGAGGATGGGGGGGTTGAGGTTGAGAAGGGAGGTTGAGGAGGGGGTTGAAGCTGAGGAGGGAGGTTGAGGTTGGGGAGGTTGAGGGGGTTGAAGCTGAGGAGGGGGTTGAGGATGAGGAGGGGGGTTGAGGATGAGGAGGGGGTTGAGGAGGAAGGTTGAGGAGGGAGGTTGAGGATGAGGCGGGAGGTTCAGGATGAGGAGGGAGGATGAGGATGGAGGTTGACCTGTAAACTAACAAGGTTTCCATTGGCCTTAGTGAAAGCACAGACAATTTTAGCTGCCAAATTTTGTAGCAGATGGATGATTCCTCTGCATTCAAAGTCTCCCATTTGTGGAAGCAGATAAGCAGAAAACAAAATAATAGATTGCACAAAATAATTGCTTATTAAACAAAATAAATTAAAGCCATATTATCATCTTATACTTTCTATAAAGCTCTGTAACTGCCCCATGTGCTTTGAAAAGGAAGTATTACAGTCATGCCAGCTTCCATGTATTGCCAGCTTCCATGCATTACTCCATGTAGGTGTCCCCAGGGGTCTTGGACAGAGTCCTAAACTGCCGTCTGAAAGTCTTGGCAGTGATGGCATACCAATCAATATCCTCTGTGGCATCATCAAATTTCTTAAAGTTGTTGTAGCACAGCTTTAGCTGTGAGGTGTGGGTATAACAGATTCTTCTTGGGATTGGTGGGAAGAAGCAGAGGCAAATCACCCATCCTTTTCACTCTGGAGTTCCTGACTGGTGCAATCCATCAGCCCCAGCGCCTGGTCAGTGGTCATTTCACAAGGCAGAGCGGCCAACCTGGCCTGATTTCTCCTCAACATTTTCTCCTCCTCCTCTGTTCAGTCACAAGCCAATTCTGCAGTAGGAGTGCTATCTCTTGATGATACTAGTACTCCCTCCAGGTGACCCAGTTGCTGTCCCACCTCATCCACCCAATGGAGTACCTGGATCATGACTCCTGGGTCTGGAAGCATGGCAGTTCGATGCTCCGGGCATTAATATTTTCTTGCAGCTCAGCAGTGGACAGTTCATCATAATCAGTCATCCTTGTTGTGCAAAAGGGGATCCCACCGCTGTCACCAGGTTGTCACAACCTTGTCTTCTGATGGGGCTTGAACTAGTAATTGTACCAATCCTACCCCCTAGGTCTATGATATGGTTTGATATCCCCTCCCTGGGATGGTCTGATGAGATGTAGAACCATGGTCACACAAGTCATTTTTCTCAATTAACGTACACAGTGTATATGTGTTCCAAAGAGAGCATAAACTTGTTACTGGACTTTTAGAGTTTTAAGCAATCAGTTATTACTTCTGATCAAGTAAACTCACTGCATCTCCATTCAAAATGTCATTTTCAGTGGTGAAATAGTCAAATAGATATCCCACTGCATCTTCCTTTAAAATGTCATGCCAAAATAGTGTACACTCTAACACAATGATACAGTCCCAGCCACCACTATGGCTGCTGCAGCTCATGAGATAAATGTGACTGGGGAATCTTGACTATATATATATATTTTTATATATATATATATATATATATATATATATATATATATATATATATATGTGTGTGTGTGTGTGTAGGGATAGAAATTTCCCAGGAGCCTGAGACCCTGGCTCTTAAAATTTTTCCAACGTATAATTTAGATATTGTTACACTCCTGAATGCTCTTTTAAATTCAGATCTTTACGATATCTCATGGAATGAGAGACAAGTACTTAGTCATGTTCCCATGTATATTATACAATACATACTATGCTCTACAACAAGTTTTATAGGGATGTAGAGCAGGAATATTATTATGAGAGATTATTTGTGCTGCTCCTAATTGCTCAATATTTCTTCACAATTTGCGCGAAGGATCTCTAACTGGAAACACGTGGAACATCTGGATTACAGTTGGGGCTGTTAGACCTCGTTATAGGAAATTCGTGTACAGGATAACTCAGAGCAGCTCTATTGAGTGAATGGGTGAGTCACGACTTATCATAAGTAAATAAAACACAATGAACTATAAGAACTTGCGTTAGCACAATCGAGTACCAAGTAACTTATTTTATGCCAAAAATGCTGTTTTCTTTTTGTTTGCTTTTTTAGCCTTTTTTCCCAAAAGTGTCCAGAGCTCTTGTGTTTATGTGTTTTTGTTTGTTTTTGTTGCCTCCTATCTTAAATGACTTTTTAATTCTTAGTCTTGTACCGCAGAGGTTAATAATTATGTGTAAGGTCTTTGCTGCACAAAGCCCAATGTGGTTTGGAGCTAAGAAAAACTGCACTTTTTTGTAATAAGCTAACAACATTAGCAACTTTGTAAGCCATAGACTTAAAAAGTCTTTTTAGAGAAGATTTGTATTTTTGAAGACTCTTTTTATAGAAGTTTCTATCTTGTCTGTGTTTCATTTCCTAGTAGCTAGATCATAGAAGTGTTTTTATCTGTCAGTAAAGGAAAGGTTTGAGGAAGGGCAAAACAATTTGTTAGATAATTGGATCTGGTTAAAATTTACACCACCCCCTTCTCCCTTGCAGGACCATAGCAAGACAGCTTGCATCAATAGATACAAGTACTGTTCTCCAGAAATGTAAACACCCCTTTCACATACAGATTCTTCACCATCATATCATTGTTGTTGCCAGGGTCCAGTAGATGTATCACAATTGAATTTCAAAAACTTATGTTGTGCTTTTTTCCTTGCCTAAATACACCTTTAGCCAGACTGAACATTTTTAACCATATATTTTTCTTCACTGTACCGCAATCCTTCAATACAATGCTGATTTACAAGTAAAGTTGACTTGTAAATCTCTACCAACTTATTCCAACACAGAGAAAAACTAGCCCTACCAGAAGTGCACACAAAATAGGATAAAAACTCCAAAAATCACAAACCACATGTAGCTGTCCCATTCAAATTCTCTCCAAGACCATTCCATGCTAAAATACAAGTTTTGCACATAAGTCCTCAGATTGTTAAAAATCCTACATGTGCTGAAACCAACCCGTAGAGGCACAAAAATTGCTTCTGAGAATCAAACACCTTAACTGGGGATCCCCTGGACCCCCACAGTGTGTGTGTGTAGTTTTTCCTGTGGTGGCCAAAACAATAATTCTCAATGTTGTCAAGCAGTTATAACCCCTCCCCACACTTATCAAGTACCCTAGCCTGCAAATTAATATAATGAGAAGCATATTAGCAATATAAATAATGCTTTATTTTGTAGGAATTATTTATTTAGAGAAAAAAGGCTAGAACAATGTATGGCCCATTTTCGTAGTCTTTAAGATGAAAATAAATTTCTGTTGGGGTGGCAGTGTTATTTAAAAGGGTTACTACAGTGTGGCGAAATCTATACATGGTATAAGTATGCAATACAATAACGACATTAGCAGGTAAGCAAGACCGGAACAAGAAAACATTTTAGGTTCATGTTATTATTGGAGGAAAAATGTTAAACTTTGTAAACTGAAATTGTATTTATTATGAGAAAAGAAAATAATTGAAATAAAATCTGCCACTACTTTCAATAGTAACTCTCCTGAGAACAGAATCAAGAAAATGGAACCACTAAGAAATAACGGCAAATAAAAATGTAATTTTTTTTTTTTTTTCAAACACAACTTTGGTAATGTTTGAACCATGCTCCTCCAAATCCATAAAAAAGAATAGTGTTCCGTGCCCCTTGCACACTTAAAGGCATTTTGCAAAAAATTAACAGCCTTATTAAATTGCGATTTGGTAAATTTAAAAGGGCTCTATTTAAGCACACAGCATATTTTTTTTACAGAAGTTTTTAGTTAGTGAACTTCTATCCAAACGCAAGATTTTCACTAACTAAAAACTTCTGTAAAAAAAATATGCTATGTGCTTAAATAGAGCCCTTTTAAATTTGCCGAATCGCAATTTAATAAGGCTGTAAATCACATTATTAAACCAACTCACTAATTAAGATTTGTCTGAGCAGGAGACTCATTCATTATATTCATGGAATTTTTGAAATGCAACGAAGCAGATAAAGAGGGAATTTGGGAGCAGATTTTTAGCTGTCTTGTTACATGTCAAAGACACAGAAGCTCTGTTCAGTACTAATTCCAGTGGACACACCCCATCCTCACACCTCAATCTTAACCCTTTACAAACTGGTGTCACAGCAAAACGCTGATGGTGCTAGTCCAATCTATGCCGTGGAATTGTGAGATCATATTCAGAATGATGTGATATCAGAATTAAATGCATATACAAAAAGGTAGTTCAAGGCATTCAAAGGTTAGGTTTCCAGACATATGAGGCAAGTTAATAGAATTTTTTTCCTTTGAACATAAAAAAATATATACCGGTAATTGTTTTCCTTTCTGAATAACTTATTTGGTGAATGTATTAAATAAGGTAAAAAACTGTGAGGAAACAAGTGCAATTAATAATTCAGTCCCATTAGCTGTGAGTGTTCAAAGTTAAATGATCACTGTATAGTATAATACAATATTATACTATATTATTTATTTTATTAATTTGTTTCATAATAATCCTTATTCCCAATGAAGCTGAGTGAAGCCGATGGTCCTCAAAACACGTTTAATAACTTATGTCCTAAATATTAATATCAGAATGCCTATTCTTGCATGTTTTGTCTTTAAAACCATGCACTATTCTAGTGGACTTTCTTTGAATGTTCTCTAATTTGCTATTTATATCCCCAGACCATTAAAATACCATTAATTAAAGAATAGATATTTCCCAAAAAGTGTCTAATGAATTTGTACATTCCACAACATTGCAGTCTTCACATGTCACCCTCTTTCTTATCTGTCCATGCCTTTCACTGTACGTTGGAAAACAGAAGACATCCAAAAATGTAGACTGTTTTTGCTTTCTTCCGTTAGACATTCCAGAGACATGGCACTATTTCCAAGGTTAAAGGTTAAACAATGAGCTATCAGCATAAAATGTGTAATTGATGAGCCTTTAGTCTTTAGCAGAAGTGCAATGACACCAAAGGACATAGAGGATGAGTTGATGGTGCAATAGTAGAATCGCATGATAGAAGATAAAAAATGTTTGGCCTAATGTGCCATTTTCCTATCAACTAAACCTTACACGCTTTTTGATAGTTAGATTTTTCTTATATTGAACAAAGACAGAGTCTATTCCAAGACTTTTTAAATAAACGTATTATGTCACAGTTGACAGTTTATTCTACAAATCTTGCAGTTTCCAAACAGTGGGATACATTTTCTGAGCATCTCACGTGGCTTAGTAAATAATAGCTAGTATCTATAGCTCTCAGCATTTCAAATGGCTCAAAAAGGACATATATTTGGTAGTGATTAGGCTATTAATTTATTATATTAGCTGCTTGAGTGAAATATTAGATATTACAGTTGTATACTTAACACTTATATAGACATAACTTATAACACACACACACATACATGTATTCCATTATAGACACACTCATGGAATATTTTCTCCCTTGGAATCTAGAGTAAAACTACAGAAGAGATACATATTTGGACCACAACATAGTTATTTCTATGTAATGATGGCCTTGTCTCATCGAAATACAGACACTTTGGGACTAAAAGCAAAAATATGGTTTACGTTTGAAAGAGAGATTGTCCATCCAAAAGAGTGATTGCTGAGAAGTAAGTCTATCTTGGTACTTACTAGTGTGTCACAACACACAGCTTAATAAGCTTCATATCCTTAATGTTCTAGGGTGCATCATGCTTAATGATCAGTAAGAGATAATGATATTTGTTTGTGTGTAGTACTGATCAATCCAACTGACAATAACTATCTTTTCTAGAAAAAAGGTAATGGAGCACCTACATGGACATGGTCTACATGGACTTGTACATAATCACCATCTTTCATTCAATAATAATAACTAATTTATGATGATTTTTCCCCCCACCTAAAATGTCCTTAAAGAGTTTAAAAAGAAGTCAAAATACAGATATATAATTTGAAAGTCTGGGTGAATAGAAACGCCTTTAGTCTCTTTTTGAAACGGTCCACGGTCGGAGCACGTTAAAGATTGTAAAGAAATAACAATCTGCAACATACTGATTGTTATTCGATTTTAAACTAAGTCAAAATGTTTGTTTCCATTTTTACCTTCTCTATATTGTATTGGATTACAGTATTGAACATTTTAGGGTTGTATTGTACACTATGCAAACAAATTCTATGAATGATTTTTTACCAATATCCTTTCTTTTTTACAGATTGATCTCTTGTTATAGCAGTTGAGTATCTGGAATACACTTGCCAACTGTTCTTTTGCTGTTTTTAGTGAAATGGAATACGGTAAATTGAACTTTAGTATTAATATTTAATTATATTATTTTTTAGTGTCACTGCCTGATAGCATCCCGGGTCATCTCCCTGTTTTTTGTTCCTGTGCCCCTTATGAAAAACTAGTATCTAAACATTTAAGTTTTGTATGATAATTATTAAATGCCTATATTTCTCTGGCATTATAGTGGCACAGTTGAACCAATAGATTGGGAGTCATTTCAAGATCAGTTTGTGAGTGCTTTTCTGGCATTGTACTCTAACTCAAGACTATGTTCTGAAGACTGCGAAGGAACTGGGGGGGATAGGGGGGCGGACAAATACCCTGAAAGAATATATGAACAGGGGACACAAAAAAAATCTCAAATTAAACTTAATCATGCATTATTAGATTTGGGCTATGGAGCAATATATTCATACATAATAAGTTGGCATATAGCCAGATATATCATGCCAGGGGCATCGATAATGTAAACACTGCAGTGCTGGGGCTTCCCTAGAGCAGGGCCCTGGTGCATTGGTGGTAGACCCACCACCACTGCACCCCTGAGTTGAATTGCACCACTCAGGACCAGTTTTTTTTGTATCTTTAAACTCTATCCCCCCCCCACCCCTTGATTTTTTGGGGCTTCTACATGGAAGGTTGCCACATACATCTATATAAATACCATGTAAAGTGGGCTAAAGGCAAAAGGTGGAAGGTTATAAGCTTCATTTGAGTGCAATTACCCAGAATCCTTTGTGGCAGTGGGAGCACGGTTCACCAAGACATTCTGTGGGAAAACAGGCCTCCTGGCATTCTTTGGACACATAACTTAACCCCAAATGCTTTCATTACATATTTTATATACAGTGGAGGATTTTTCAATCACCTTTCTACCCACTAAAGCATTAGTGTCTGGCATTCTTATCACAGGAAGTTAGAAGACCAAAGATCACTAATGAGGGGCTAATCTTGACCCTATGAAGATGCCACATACTCCAATGATATAGGAAAGGAGGAATCACATGCTTTACATTCTTCCTTGTAACCTTGCAGTCTGTTGGAATACAGGGAAAGAAATGATGCCATATAATTACCGTATAATCATTACTATATGCAGGCTTTACACATCATTAGAGACTTTATACCTCCTTATTTTTATTAATTCCAGATACCAAGACATAAAAAAAATCCTATTAAAGGCATGCAAGCACCATGGATTCTGTGCAGTTTAGTTGCATGACAGTATGCGAATAAACCTTTGCTGACAAAAATAAACATACAATATGGAGTTACAGTTATTAAAAATACTGATGACTTCAGAAATAGCAAGAGATTTGAACTTCATTTGAAATCTTGTATTCTTGTATTAAAGAAGGTCATGCTTGTCATTTTTTAATGGCTGCTGAAATTATAATTTTTCAAGTTATAAATAGCAGGTAACCTGGACAAATATTAAAAAAGCAAATGTGGATAAGGGTACGGGAGATATTACACTATATGCTATACTATTTATCAAGTTTGTATATCAACTCCTGTATATATATATATATATATATATATATATATATATATTAGCGAATTGTCCGTCAAAAAATGACGGTCATAAAATTGTAAGGCAGGTAATGCTGTTTGCCACACAATGTAAGTCTTTTGGTCCTCTGAGTACCTTTGGCACTCAATGCGAGCCTCTCCCCTCGTGTACTTTTGCTCCTCTGAGCACCCTCGGCGTTCATTGTGAGCCCGACGCTGAGCGCCTTTTACGCTCATTGTGTGTCTCGCAATAAGCGCCTTTGGCTGCGCGAGCACGAAAAGTTAGCAACAACCTGCAATGCTCACAACTATATATGTGATACTAGCGACTTGCCTGTCAAAAAATTACAATACAATTGTAAGGCAGATAATTCCACACAAAGTAAGTCTTTTGGTTGTGTGGGAACCTCGGCGCTCATTGCAAGCCGCTTGGTTGGTGTATTTTTGGTTATCCGAACCTCTTTTGGCGCTCATTGCAAGGTTTGCGCTGATCACCTTTTGGCGCGCATTGCGCGTCTCTCCCTTGTGAGACGATCTCTCCCTTGTGAGGCGATCGACTTTAGAGTTTATTGAGATCCTGTTGTCTGTTTTTTTTTTCTGTCTATGTATTTTTTAACGATAATTAATCAATTAATAAAAACATAAATCAATATACGTTACCTATTTGTAATTAATATATGCAGGAAGCATTGTGCTGAAGAGCTAACAATCTGTTTTGATGTTACTGCAGCATACAATGTATATTTTCAGTGTTGGTGAGCTGAGGTGTAATTGTCAGCAATGTGTGCAGTGTGTAGTGTAAATAGGCTGCGTGCCCGAGGGGAAACCGTTTGTTTAGCTGTGTAGTTCCGCATTTTGCAATGGTAATGTTATTAGTTTGCAGTTCGTGTTGTAAAATGGCTGCGATTGTCTATGTGTTACGCGGGTGTGGAGCATTTTGCGTCCTTCCTAATAGTGTATTTTGTAGCTCATACGCTTCTGTGTAAAATTCGTATGTGCCTGGCGGTGTTTTGCGTGCTTAGGAGTCATGTGGCCTGTCTTTTTAAAGCACAATCTCCAAATAGCACACTTGACAAGAAAACTCAATGATAGAGTAAAGCCCATAGAATTACCCACCCCCTCAAGCAATAGACATTCATTTCAGTTAAAAACAACCTTTTCAAATATTCCCTTGACACTACAACCGAATGTGAGCCCCATAAGATATCGTCTCCCAAGCCACATACTGACTAGCATTCAAACAGCCTTATTAAATTGGGGCTACATTTTATATTATTAACCCATATCCTAGCCTATACCATTCTATTAACTCCCTTCTAACCAATTAACACCTCCTCTAACTAAATAACCCTGTTTAACCCTCACCATAACTAACTAACCATATCACTAACCACTTAACCCTATCTAGACCCAGTTATCCCTATCTAGTCCTATATAACCCTAAATGTGCCTATTTAACCCAAACTGGGCCTATTAAACCCTAACTGGGCCTATTTAACCCCAAATGTACCCAGTAAACCCCTATCCTATAAACCCACTCCTACCCTACCCTATTAACCCCTACACTTCCTACCCAACTCCTACCCTACCCTATTAACCCCTACACTACCTACCTAACCCCCTAGTAAAATCCCTAACACCCCAATAATTACAAAACATAAAAAAAAACACTTAATTACATAAAATAAAAAACAATAAGTGTAAATAAAAAACTACATTATACAAATTAATAAAACTACATTACAGAAAATAAAAAACCTAGAATAACGTAAAATTAAAAAAACTAGAATTACATAAAATAAAAAAGCTACCTTACATAAAATAAAAAAGCTACATTACTGTAACCAAACGGGATAATTTTTGAAGGGGCCCTGAGTGGGATCACTGCGTGGGCATTTTGGAAAGGTAAGTTGACTATTATGGCTTTATTTTATTACAGGTGTATGTATTTATGTATTAATTGTAATGTATCATTAGCCATGCTAGCAATCTCTATTGCCATTGACTACGCCTAACCCGTTAATATGGGTTAGACTAATTGATCCTGTTCACGGCCGCACATCCAACATGCGACAAACTGCATTGCGGTTTAGTGTCTCTGGCCCGTAGCTCGCAGCCCCTTCCAATTTAATAGCGACGTAACACGGCCAGATTTCAAGCCCGCAGCCTGTACGTGGTGCACATTGGACTTAGGAGGCTGGAATTTAATATGGTCTTAAGACGGAACCCTCTATGATGCAATCAGGGTCATGGAAATATAATTTTTTTGCAGAAAAATAATTGTATGCTCTTGTCTTGGATACCTGCTAATGTTGTTATGTTGTGACATACTTCACAAGCACGTGAGGTTTCTACCAAAGTAATGGTTCTTTAATATACAATGTTACTTAAATCCAGCATAAGTTCTAGTGACGGTGCTGCAATCAAATAAAGAGTTTATTTAGCATACATTGGGGTAAATCCACTAAGCATGGGCTGCAAAGGACTGTGGTGGTAGACGTCCAAATAGGTAATTTTCACTGCAGCGTTTAGCTATCTGTTTCACAACATCTATGAAGCTTAGAGTAGTGCATTGTTTTCTTCTAATGGACTGCAGCCATTGAGATCAGTTACAAAACAGAGTGATTAATGAATGTGCTTTTTTTGGGCATGAGTGCCCATAATAGCCGGTATTAAACCGCGATGTGGCTTCTCGGCTCATTGTGCCATTTAATAAAGTCCCTTTCCAGTGTTATAGCTAGCTCATCACAAAAGGTAAAGTTTGTCTTATGTAAAGGTGTCTTAAGGGTATGTTACCTGCATCTATTGTGAAAACGCAAGTTCTTCAAATTTACTAAACACTTACCTTGTTTTTTACTACCCATAATGCTGATATTTAGCACTAGGAGTATATTTTATATTTAAAAACAATAATACAACCAACATTCAAACATTAATATACAACATAAGCTGCTATATGTTAGATCTAGCAGTGTGTATTGCATCTAAATAGGTAAATATTAACTATTAATTTTTTTAAATCATAAAATATACTAAACAAAAGGGGCTGAAAGCTGCAATGCTGAATATCAGCATTGCTGATAGTGAAATAATTAAGACCCCTATGGGGCCTCCAAGTAAAACCATGTGGGTCCTTATGAACCCCCTTTGGCATCTAACATAAAAGTCCCTCTAGGGACCCCCATGGCACCTAAAATTAACCCCCTATAAAGTGAGGGACCCTACAGACCCCCATGACATACTATATTATTACCATGGGTGTTCCTATAAACCCCCATGGAACCTAACATTAATCCCTATACAATGGGGGATCTTATGGATCCCTATGGTACCTAAACCTGGCCCCCAACTATGAGGGTCCCTATTGACCCCATGGTACCCTAACTGCTACCATATGGGTGCTTATGGACCTCATAGACCTTATTACTAATTAGGTTCAACAAGAATCCCAAATGGATACATTAAATAATAAAATGTAAACAAAATACTTAAAAGTAAAATACTTAAAATACAATAAAATAAAGACAATAAAATAAAAAACGAATTACAAGAAAATAAAAACTACTGAAAATAAAAAAGTTAAACCAGTAGGAAAGAAATCGTATTTACCCACCCTTTGACACCTAACTTTAAATAATATACAATGGGGGTCCTCTACCATAGGTGTCCTTATGGACCCCTATGGACCTTATCCCTAATGGGGGTTCACAATGACCCCCATATTCCCTAACACAACCCTCTATTAAATAAATTAAATAATACAATAAAAAATACTTAAAAATAATAGACTTGCAAGAAAATAAAAATAGACAAGAAAAATTAAGAACACTGAAAATAAAAAAGGTAAACCTGTAGTGGGAAAATCCTACTTACCTAACCTTGACAACTCTCCAGCTCTATTAGTTACTTTTTTATTTTTATTTATTACTGTATATACTCGAGTATAAGCCGACCCGAGTATAAGCCAAGGCACCCATTTTACCACAAAATACTGGGAAAAATTAGTGACTCGCGTATAAGCTGACAGTGGGAAATGTGCTGTCCCTTGTGTCCCCCTCGTGTATGCCCTCTGTGCCCCTTTCTTGTGTCCCCCTCTCTCTCCCCTGTGTCTCCCCCCTCTACCTCCCCTATGTCTATTCCCCCCCTCTCCCTTCCCTGTGTCTCTTCCACCCCTCTACATTCCCTGTGTCTCTTTTCCTCCCCCTCCCTTCCGTGTTTCTCTTTCCCTCCCCCTCCCTTATCACCCTCCTCAACCCCTCTCCTCATCCTCCCTCCTTATCCCCCCTCCTTACCCCCCTCCTCACCCCCACTCCTCAACCCCCCTCCTCAACCTCCCTCCTCAACCTCCCTCCTCAACCCCACTTCTCAACCCCACTTCTCAACCCCCCTCATCATCCCCCCTCCTCAACCCCCCTCCTCAACCCCCCTCCTCAACCTCCCTCCTCAACCCCCCTCCTCCCCCCCTCCTCTCCCCCCCTCCTCAACCTCCCTTCTCAACCTCCCTCCTCAACCCCACTTCTCAACCCCCTCCTCAACCCACCTCCTCATCCTCAACCCCCCTCCTCATCCTCAACCTCCCTCCTCAACCCCCCTCCTCATCCTCCCTCCTTATCCCCCCTCCTCAACCTTCCTCCTCAACCCCACTTCTCAACCCCCCTCCTCAACCCCCTCCATAGCCTCAACCCCCTCAATCTCATCCTCAACCCCCCATCCTCAACCCCACTCCTCATCCTCAAACCCCCCATCCTCAACCCCCCTCCACATCCTCAACCCCCCGCCTCAATCCCCTCCTCACCCTCAACCTCCCTCCTCAACCTGCCCCCTCAACCCTCCACAACTTCGCTCCTCAACCTCAACCCCTCCCCTCAACCTTAACATCCCATCCTCATCCACAACCTTCCCATCCTCATCCTCAATCCCCCCATCCTCATCCTCAACACTCTCCTCCTTCTATACCCCACCTCACTTTACCCCTCTAATTACCTCCCCCTCTCCCTTTCCCTTCACTTACCATCTCCATCTGCAGCTTCTCCTCCGCTCCTCTGCGCTCCTTCTGGCTGCGTCGGGACTCGGCCAATGCTAATGACATGACGCGCATGTGACCCAGCATATGCCGGGTCCCAACGCAGCTGGAAGGAGCGCAGAGAAGCGGAGGAGCAGCTGCAGATGGAGATGGAAGATAAGTGAGGGGAAAAGAAGAGGGGGTGTAATTAGAAGGGTACAGTGAGGAGGGGGTATTAGGATGAGGAGGGGGGTTTAGAATGAGGAGGGGGGATTAGGATGGGGGTTGGGGATGGGGGGTTGAGGATGGGGGGGGTGAGGATGGGGGGTTGAGGATGGAGGGTTGAGGATGGAGGGTTGAGGATGAGGATGGGGGCGTGAGGTAAAGGGCCACGGTTAAAGAGAGCCACGTGGGGGTTAAAGAGAGCCACAGTGGGTTAAAGAGAGCCACAGGGGGTTAAAGAGAGACATGGGGGGTTAAAGAGAGACACAGGGGTAAAAGAAAGACACGGGGGGAAGAGAGACACAGGGGGAAAAGAGAGACACGTGGGTAGTGACTCGAGTATAAGCCGACGGGGTCCTTTTCCGCCTTAAAAAAAGGACTGAAAAACTCGGCTTATACTTTTCGTGGGTCTTCAAGTAAAAAAGAAGAGGACAGATGTCTACCAATATGAATGCTGAAGGTTGAGGAACCAGAGAGTCACTGATCATGTCTGGAGGGTCATCAAACGGTAGGAATCTAGGATTTTCCCCCTAAAGGCTTAACGTTTTTAATTCTCAGTCATTTTTATTTAATTATTTTTCTAGTAATTTATTTTATTTTTGTATTTATTTTATTTAATAGGGGGATGTGTTAGGGAATATGGGGGTCCTTGTAGACCCTCATGGAGGAAAAGCATCCATGAAGGTCATCAGGACCCCTGTCATATTAGTTAGGATGTCAGGGTGGTCCATAGGGACACCAATGGTAGGGAACCAGGGATGGGTACCATGAGAGTCCATAGGGACCCCCATGTTTTAGACATTAATGATAAGGACCCCCATTGTAATATTATAGAATACCATTGGGACCCCCATTGTATAGGCGTTAATGGTAGGTGCCCTGGTGGACCCCCATTGTCATTGTTAGAATACCATTGGGGTCCATAGGGAAACACATGGTAAGGGCCTTACAGGGTTTATATTAGATGCTCAGGGACTCCTATGGTTACAAATTAGATTGCCATGGACCCCCATGGTTATAGATGTAGGCCGCAAAATGGCCACAATAGTTTAATGTGCCCCCCCCCCCACTCAGATCACAAAGGGTTGGGGTAGGGGGGCCCCGACCAGGTGTTGAGGAGAGGTCCCGGGGGATATCCAGGATCATATGGGCAACATGCTAACTTGCTAGTGTGTTACATTTTATTAATATATAGTGCAACTGACCATGCACAGGCATAGTATTATGGGTTTGTTGGTGTTATACTTCATTATTGACGTATTGCCAACCATTGCAGGGTTGCCAATCAATATGGCTCCTGCTCCGACAAAAAGATCTGCTCATTCCTGAACCCTATAACATGCATATGCTACTCCTATTGAGCTATGTAAAGGGGTGGATAGGGGGTGTATACATAGTGCAGCATATACATACACTATGTGTCAACATAACAGTGAATTAAAAAATGCAAAATAACAAGCAAATAACTCCAATATTAATTACTGTGTAAAAATGCACCTTGTTTTCTCTCTGAAGCTAAAGCATGTTGCTTGTCAACTTTCCTTTCACATGTTTCTCCATAGTAAATCCTGTGATGTATTTAGGATTGTCTGTGAGGCTCATTTATGTTAATGTCTTGTTCCAGATGCTTGTTTGAGCTTAGAGTGCTTGATAAGTGTGGGTGGGGGGATCTAACTGCACAATAACATTGGGGCACACTGATAAACAAGCAGACTGTCATCACAGCCTTATTAAATTGCGATTTGGTAAATTTAAAAGGGCTCTAATTAAGCACAGAGCATATTTTTTTACAGAAGTTTGTAGTTAGTGAAATTCTATCCAAAAGCAAGGTCTTCATTAACTAAAAACATCTGTAAATAAAATATGCTCTGTGCTTAAATAGAGCCCTTTTAAATTTACTGAATCACAATTTAATAAGGCTACTAAATAAAACAGTAATTTAATATTTGGGAGGCAAATATCTCACAAATGATTCACTTTATAAAAAAAGTGGCCAGCACAACAAGCCCTTCCTGTGCTTTAAAAATAACTTTTAAAAAAACTTGATTTTAGGATGACATAGTCACTTTAAAGCCAAAGTGAGAGCAAAGTGACATGTTTAATTTGTTAAAGAGCCAATCCCATATGGAAAACCTGGTGACAGTGAAATAACCAATGTCCCCTTGGCTAGTAGTAGCTTCATGACTAATTGAACAAAATGGTCAGTTGCATATACTGTAGGAGTAACGTGACCTGATCACAGTATGTATAACTGTTTAAAGGGTCAGTACCACTGAGGATAAACTGACCACAATGACATTTAGTGGGTTGAAGGGTCAACTCTATGTAGGAGCAGAGTGACTTAATGACAATGACCTCTTCATCATTTAATGGTAAACACCAAAACGGCCAAGAACACTATAGATGATTAAGAGTTCCTTATGTCTTAAAAGGATTTAGTCCGACCCCGTCTGGTTCAGCTTGCTGAGTGTTTCAGACCTGTGCTGTGGTTTCATGCTGACTCTGCATCCGAAACACATGAATAAAATTAAACAGTTTTGGCAGCACCGGTGAGAACTCTAACGTGATGTGTTTTCCCTGGGGTCCACCTTCCTCCCCCATTCCCCTCATACGCAAGCACTGGCTCCTCCCGTTGGATTGAAGTATAAAAGCTGACACAGAGAAAAAAAATATGGTCATCTAGTGTTGACCATGTTTAACCCATTCGTTGCCAATCATTTCTATGAGCCTCTGGCTATAAACTGGTTAACATAATCCCAGTAAAGCAATCTGAATTCAGGTACAAATCTGATTCTTCCATGTTGCTGATAGAGAATCTACGATTCATGTAACTTTGCTTTATTCTTTATCTCTACATTGTCAAGCACAGATCAGGATTTCAATGTTTCCCACATGAGCACAGGTGAGCCAGTCATGTTCTGCGTCGGTCTGCAAAAGCAGGGAATTCCTGAAATGATGGCCTGTGTTGTACATTTGAGGTGACTCACTCATAACTCCCTATAAGCATTGTTTTCATTCCAAAATGTATGGAATGAATCTGCAGACCCGCTGTTCTAAATCATTCCTTGGGTTTATTTATCCTCAGTTTCATTTTATAAAATATTTTTAATCTGAAAACAGTGCATGCAGACCCCATGGATTTATTTGGATGTAATTAGGATGCTGTAGAAATAGATGCAGCCTAGGCGAAAGGTGATAGGTAAAAAGAGGATAAAAGGTGATAAATGGGTAAAAAAATGAAAAACAATGTATGTTTACTGTAAGAAAATGCAATATGTTCGATAAAATCTCTAATTATTACATATCGTAATGTATACCATATTTAAAGGACCACTGTACTATAAACATATTGGCTGCTAAAATGAAAGCACATGCATAAGTATTCTTAAGTTCAGGGGCGGATCTACCAGTGGTGCAGGTGGTGCACACACAAATTTCAGGATGAGGGTGTATTTGTGGTCAAGGATGTATTGGAGGTCCTCTGGGAGGGCCCCGACCCAACCCACCAAAGCCCCATTGGGACCTCCTATGACTCCTTGACCACACATACACCCTCATCCTGAAATTTGTGTGTGCCTGTTTAAAAAAGAGCATTTCTACTGAAGCTCCAACAGGCGGCAATATGGAGCAGTTCAGTATGCTGGGGATGTGTATCAGAGAAGAAGGTAAGATATCAAGAGCAGTAAAGTGACAGCACAGTCCAGGGGGATTGGTTGTGTGAGAGAGGAACAAAGGAGATAGGGATGTGTGCTATGTGAGGTAAATGCTGAGAGGGGTTTGGTACTATGAGTGGGTGATGTATATAAGGAGATATGCCGCAGGCAGATGAGCTTTGCACAGGCAGGAGCACTGATGGATTTGGTCCTGGCGGGGCCCAGTGCTAAACATTTTTTACATTCCCCCCGAGGGGACCCAACATTTTTTTTTTTGCACCAGGGCCCTCCATTCTCTAGCTCCGCGACTGCTTAAATCATAAAGTTTATACTTTGTAATGCTAGCAGATATACTTTAATTTATTGTAATCTTATTTTTATAGGTTACTGCCTGCGTGCGGTGCCATTTAGCTCTGGCCCTTTTGCATAATTAGGGGTGGGGCAGCTGTAGCCTGCTTCCTACGATGTCTGATTGGTGTATTGCATGTGCTTTAATTTTAACAGCCACTATTTTTATTGTACAGTGGTCCTTTAAATATGGTATACGCTATGATATGTAATAATAATCTGCCGAGATTTCTTTTTTTAAAGCTTGATGGCGCTGCCGATATGTGAGAGAAGCTTATGATGTTAGCCTAACCCTTGAACTAACCCTAACCCTCACTCTAACCCCAACCCTCACCCTAACCCTAACAGTTTACCTAAACCTTGACTCTATGATATAGCGCCACTGCTGCTGCCTTGTGCAGCGCTAGCATAACAGGATAGGACCCTATTTGTTTACCTTTTATACACAATTAAGATGCTATAGTATCAGTTGTTTTGGTTTCTGCTGATCAGCTTCCTGAAGTGAGAGGAGACTCTGAATGTACCGGATGCTTCTATGTGCAAAATAGGAAACTGCCATTGCTTTCAATAGCAGTAATGGAATGCTCATTAGTTTACAAGGATACACCCTCTTAAAAAATCAGCAGACTGAGTCAACTGAGAAAAAAAAAAAAAAAATTATCGCATATAAAAGTAAAATATATAATAGTTATGTTTAACTTGTTTGCTTTCTAAAATTATTTGCCAATCATCAAGCCTATTTATTTAAAATGCAATATAAACAAAAGAATAATATCCTCACTCCTGATTATAACACTCCATCTTGTTCCATTAATTGCTGCCTAAAATAATCAAATATTTTTTTGTGCTGTAAGTCCATATGCGTATATATTTATATTGCACAAGCGGACCATCTTCATGCCGATTACAGGTTAATAGACAACTGGAAAAACCCATTGCGTTTTACGGAAACGTCAAAGCTCCATATCTACGGCGCAGATGTTTTAATAAGCAGACAAGTGGCACTGTCAGTAAGAGAGGTGATAAGTGTTGGCAGAGCTCTCTGGGCATCACAGCATGTGCCAACCTCCTAAAGAATCCAAGTGCAGCCTGCGCTATTAACTCTTGAGTGTCTTACAGATCATTATGGTGGTACTGGTGAATTTGTGGGGCATATAAACATCACAGGGAGCCTCCCATCCAGGAAAAAATGTATAGAGAAAAGGACATAGCTAAAAGGGCCCTAGTGGTCAATTTTTTTGTGTTCTTCTAAAAATTATGATAGTGGTCAAAAGGTTTCATAGCCTTTGCATTTTAAACCTTGATATGTTATTATTATTTACTGCATGTCCAGGGTTCTTTTCTCAGAGTCTCCTCCATCTATTTACTTGCAGCACATGGGGGAATATGAAGAAAAGGACATGTTTTAAGGACTGGATCAAAATTAACAATATGTTGCTGCCCCAGAAGTCCTTTAAGGATATCTGCCAAAAACTGTAAGAAACATAATAAGGGGTGACAGGTAAATAATTCCTCTTCCAAGCTTGAGAACATGATGGCCTACAAAAATGATTATTATAGATAGTGTTACCCAGCAGTGGATCTACCAGTGGTGCAAGTGGTGCAGTGCCCCATTACCTCCTGGGCTGCACCACTTGCACCACTGGTAGATCCACCTTGAAGCTCCAAGATGTGGCATTGTGGAGCAAATCAGCAAGCTGGGGATGTGTATCAGGGAAGAGGTGAGAGAGCAAGGGCTGATGTTTATATATGTATATATGTTGGAAAGGGGTCTTGTGGATGAAGCAACAATGGGTAAGGGTCTGCTGCTATGGGAAGGGGTCTTTGGGAGGGGAGGAGCTATGGGAAGGAGTCTGGGGAAAGAGCGCAGAATCATTTGGTTCCGGCGGGAGCCAGTGCAAAATATTTTTTACAGCCTTCCAGAGGGGGGCCCAAAACTTTTTTTTCCACCCGGACTCTACATTCTCTAGCTCCGCCATTGGTTTTACCGCTATTCTGTACTACGTAGAAATACATTTTAGAGATACACACACTAAATATGTGCGCAATGCTTCATAAAGACATATATTTTGTATGACTGACAATATCTAAGTGAATTCATGATCAATTTAAAAAATGTAAACTCATTTTCAACATTATTTTCCACCATTTAACTGATGGCATGGTGCAGAGCATACATGGTGATATCTGTGGTCCTTTAAGTCATATTCATTTACATCGACACACAGAACGTTTCTAATAAAATGACATTAAAAGGTTAGACAGACAACTTCCATAATGAACCAGACCCTGAGAAAGAACTCTGCTTAAATAATAGTTTATTTTTCTATGATTTGGAAGCTTCAGGAGTGATAAATAGCATATGTAATTAGGCAGAGGAGGACGTAAAGAAAGGTCATGATTTCAACTAAGATGAGCCTTTTGACTGCTCTTGACTTAAACCTTTAAAAACAAAACTTCCGTGTGATTTTAACCCCAAACCAAACAAAAATCATTAAAAGATCATCATAAGAAGCTATTATTAGGCGAATAAGACTAGGTAAAATGTGGGGCATGTTTATCAAATGTACTCAATCTCATGAGTAAGGATGCAACAGAATAACATTGGTAACGTTGGTATATATATATATATATATATATATATATATATATATATATATATATATATATATATATATCCATAGACATAATTTAAAGGTTCAGCCTTGTAAATAGCAAAAATCAGTGATCCTGTTTGCTTGTGTGTCATGGTAACCATCTCTTAGCCAGAAGTGCTGGATAAACTTTGCTAGCTCATGTTTCTGAGTGTCCTGGCTGTGTTATACAGTGTGTGCTATTGACAGGGACACAACACAGGCCCAAAGGAAGAGTGTCAGGTCACAGCTTAGGACAGAAAACAAGACATGGAGGGAGATAATCACACAAGGGTACAGAAGGTTATAGTGGTGCAAGAAGTCAGGGATAACATACTGTACATGTGCAACTTGGGATCAGGCTGCTAATACTCACTAATAGATAACTACATTTCTAAATAGGAGCTCGGCACATTTGCATGACAGTATCATATTTGTTT
Source organism: Discoglossus pictus (assembly GCA_027410445.1). Lineage (NCBI taxonomy): Eukaryota > Metazoa > Chordata > Amphibia > Anura > Alytidae > Discoglossus > Discoglossus pictus. The sequence goes on from CM050167.1 coordinate 88,136,486, forward strand.
GAATAATCTACAATATAATGATAATAATAAAATTATTTGTGCATACAATAAGGGCCTCATTCAATTGCGATTTGGCAAATTGGATAAGGCTCTATATAAGCACAGAGCATATTTTTTTTTACATAAGTTTTTAGTTCGTGAACTTCTATCCAAAAGCAAGGTCTTCACTAACGAAAAACTTCTGTAAAAAAATATGCTCTGTGCTTATATAGAGCCCTATTCAATTGGCCAAATCACAATTGAATGAGGCCCTTAAAAGTGAGTACTGCAATCTGTGCAAATTGTATTACATAGAAGAATATAGATCCAAGGTGGGTCGATCTGGTTTGCCCATTCCAGCTACCTGGACATTTGGCTGAGGATAACCTTGTGCTTTTCCCAGGCATGCTTAAATTCATCAGGTGTGTTTAAACCAATCACTTCAACTGGTAGGTCGTACTACTCTTTCTGTAAAGATGTACTTTCTCAATTTACCTTCCAACTTCAAATCATGATCTCTTGTTCTTGTATTCCTCTTTTTCTGGAAGACACTTTCTTCTTGAACTTTATTAAATAATCTGATATATTAGAAGTTTTCTATCATATCTCCCTTCTGTCTTCTTAGCTATACATATTCAGGTCATGACATTTTTCCTGATAAGTTTTGTCTTTTAGACCATGCACCATCTTAGTCACCAATCTTTGAACTGTTTCTAATTGGCTAATATCCTTTTGAAGACACAGAGCCTCACTCAATTAAGGGCTTTCGGGAGATCCGGGCTCGCAAGTGGAGCCAGCAAGTTATTTTGCTTTTCAATTGACGTCAGTTTGCGTGCTCGGATTGAGTTAGGGGCACAGAGCGCAGATTTATAGCGATTAAAAAAATCGCAAGTTAATGCCCTCCAAGCCTTTGATCTTTCACTGTCACAAAGCAAAAATCGCAAATCGCTATTCAATTGTTCCGATTCCCCTTCGCTAACCACTCCGTCAAGCCCGCAAATGGCAAATATCTAACCACAAGTTAATGGTACAAGGAGGTCACGCAAATGGCTTAATGACAAATCAGAGCACTTTAAAAGCAAAAAAAAAAGCAATACTGTACTTTCTTATTAAGAGTGAAAGTGATGTTAGGTCTTAGAATAAATATCACAATATTCTCTGATACTTTATTTCATTCAAATGTTTGTGTTATATCGATCACGGCAATCAATGTGAAGTCTCACGGGTTTCAACCTCCAAGCCTATAGGACTTTGAAAAATGTAGGTTGGATTTCAAAGTCCTATGGCCTTCACTTACGAGTTACGGACTTGGAGGTTGGACATGATGATTATCTCTGCTTCCATTGGCTGTTTCTGCGTCGGGAGTTACGGGCTCCCACAACATGTTCAAGCCCGGAAATGCTGCGCTCAACAGCATGGTGTTCCGATTTTCGGGATGGCACCTAACTTGCAGGCCCGGCCAATTGAATAGCATCGCAATTGGAGACCAAATGGGGCTTGCAACTCAATCTCAGGCATTTGGCTGTCGGCGATCGAGCTGCAAGCCCCCAAGTGAATGAGGCTCACAGTCTGCAGAACTGGACATAATATTCTAGGGTTTAACCAGGCATCAACAGAGTATCATTAGTACCTTTACCAATACATCCAAGCATCCTACTTGCTTAATGGACCAATAATGTATTTTAGTAGTGTATTTAATATATGATATAAATATAACCATTTCTTTATCAAGGATTAAAAAAAAAAAACACATCACAAGCTACTAAAGCATACTATATACGTATCTCATGACATAAAATATTGCAAGCCATGCAACCATCAAGCAAGAACTAAAACATTGCAAGCCCTCACGCCAAACTGAAGGAACTAAAACAGAGATTATAGGGTAGTGTGCACTGATGGTTCTAAAATCTGTCCTCAGGTATCACAAACAGGTCAGGATTTGAGGGTATCTGCTCTTATGCACGAGTGACTCAATCACAACGACTAAGTCACTAATTAACACACTTATATTCAAACAGGGAGGTATATACTTACATCCTGGCCTTTTGGTGGTCCCTGAAATGGATGGAAACCACTATTAAAGCCCCCACACTGCAAGCACTTTTTCTATACTATGGTAGAATATGTTTCTGTCTAGTGAGTGGATGGGAGACCTAACATCATGGTGGAGTGAGCTACTAAGTAACTGGAAAGTGATCTGCTGGGATATATAATAACAATGAGGGGGGAAGCAGGATAATAAGATAAATGTTACAATGCACCACCAATTTAATATAATACACATTTTACAGGTCCCTAAAAAGCTATCTTATCATCCAGAGGCATGGCAAATTATTTTTATGTAATCTTAGTTTACCTTTATATAAATTCACAGAATCTACAATCGAAGAAATTATTTAATCGTCCATCCATTTATTAGTGTAACTAGAATGACACAAGTCTTTCCAATTCGGCATAACAAACAATGGAGACAAACCAGTATGTTACTTTTGGATCAAATCTGGCTTACAGACCCCTTAAGCTGGTTCACAGGTAACCTCTGCTTTGTCAAAGCTATGAGGCAGAAGGATTTTAGGTGCCAAGGTCCTGGGATCCCCCTCTCCCCTCTATATAAATGTATATTTTTATATGATAATTATATTACTATATTAATATACATTTTACTGTCATAAAGTGGCTGTACATATATATTCCCGCAATAATAATGTTCAGAACTATTCTAAGATCGTGATGTAATATTATATTGATATCTTGGGCTCTTATTCTATTACACTAATTTAAATGATTATATGACATATCACCTTCTGGATCACTACCTTGTCGTGGTGAAGGGGTGTGTGTACCTCAGTGAAGCTGTGAGCTATACCATGTAGGGTCACTTAAGATGTACAGAGCTGTCAGACAATTTGCAGTCCACTGGAGAAGGAACTGCCAACCAACTCCAGTATATTTGCCATGATGAGCACAACCAGTGACAAGATTTGCCTGGGGTTATACAGTCCATAGGGTCACGGAGAGTTGGACATGACTGAACGGCTGAACAACAACAAGCGTATATAACTTCCATTGTTTCTGATTATTTACTTTCCTAAACTCTTTGAGGTTTATTGTTTCAGTCATGTGTATATACGTGTTGCACTAGCAGAAATATTATTTTTGTATATAGTGTTTCATTAAAGACAGGCAGCTTCACGTGTAGGTGTCCGCTCACAAGTCACACCTATTGGAACTGATTCTCACCTATATAGAGACATAAGATAAGTACTCAGTTATATTATTTTGAAAATAATATATGAATCCCTTATTCTCCACTTAAAGTATAGGCTGAACTATAGTACAACCTCACTCACACAGTAAGAGATTTACAATTTGCAAGCCACACTCACAGCTTGTGGGAACCTAACTGCTAGAAAGGGGGCCTCACTCAACATTAGGGAAGACTCACCCACAAAGGGAGTTGTCTTTCTCCCCAGAGAGAAAATTCAGTCATATAAAGGAATCTCATTTGCTGAAAATCCATCGTATAAAAAGTCTCATTTGCTGAAAATTACTTGCAGGCCCATCTAGCCCTGAAAAAGGTTGTGACCTCCATAATATTACAGCAAAGAGAGAGAAAAAATCTGTGCTGTTTTCCATCCTTCATCCTTGGAAGATACTCTTTTAAAAGTTTGTTTTATCATTTTCTTTCTTGCAGGCAACCAGCATCTACGCTGGACCATCCACTTCATAATATAGTCATCTACTCTCAGCCTATATGCTTCTTGCATGTTAGCTAAACTCACATAAAACTTCTCTGAGGGAAACTTTGGCAGCTAACAACAGGGAAGTTTAGCTGCAGAATAAGGGCAAACTTTTTTTTTTTTGTCTTAAGCAGAGAGAAAAATTGGCCTATCTCGCAGGCAGTGTCAGAATATCGAAATGTTTACAGAATGCTCATTAGGAGAAGTGGGATTCTGAGATAGCAGCAAAATCTGGTGAGAAGCTTCTAGGGTGGGAGATAAGAGTATCAGGGATGCTGTAGGGACATGTTATCCAATTAGTGAAACCTAGCTTTTTAGAGAGGGGAGAGGGAGGGAGATTGAGAGAGCAAGGAGTGTGTGTGAGAGAGAATGGTCACAAGTTTTAAGCCAGTGTTTCCAAACTTGTCAACTGCAGTTGACAAAAGCAGTGTACTCTCTGGAGAATAAAACAGCCACACCGGAGTCCGCTGGCAGCTGAGATTAATCTGAGCGGGAGCGAATTCTGACCATGGATCTCATCTCTCTGAGGGCTTTTGTGGCCTTAAGTTTATTGGTGCAGTACATTTCGGCCAGCCCCATTATGGGTTTGGAGGAATCCCTTGAAGATGACTTTCCGTTGTTTGATGAAGTTCTCTCAGGACAAGATGGGTTTGATTTCAACTCTCTGCTGGAAACCATGAAAGATGATTTTTTGAAAACCCTCAACCTGTCTGGTATTCCTGTTCAAGCACCTGTCAAAGTGGAGCCGCCGGAATACATGATGGAACTCTACAATAGGTTTGCCAAGGACAGAAGCACCATGCCGTCCGCCAACATTGTACGGAGCTTCAAAAACGAAGGTAAAAAGATTGGGGCTCAATTTGTAGGGTGCTATTGGGTTTGGAGATTGGAATATAACTGGGATGGACAGTTCCAGTAAAATCGCCAAATGGGCCAAGCTTCTCATATCAATGGCGTATATTTATCAAGTGGGGATAAGAGTTAAGCTGAGTTAAAATATCTACACATTCTATGTTTTTTATAGGAGTTATTTATCAAGTGGGGATAAGAATTAAAATATCTCCACTTTCAATATTTTTTATGGGAGTTATTTATCAAGTGGGGATAAGAGTTAAAATATCTCCACTTTCAATATTTTTTATGGGAGTTATTTATCAAGTGGGGATAAGAATTAAAATATCTTCACTTTCAATATTTTTTATGGGAGTTATTTATCAAGTGGGAATAAACTTTTCGTACAAATTGTTACCCCCTTGATCAATATATGCAGAAATCAGCAATATAGTGTAGAACATCACATTTGCTTTTTAATTATAATATATTATATAATTGTATTTTTTGAAGGCCTTTTTGAATGTGACTTTTTTATGTCTTAAAAATGTCACTATATATCAAACCCAACAACATTTGCATATGATATTCCCAGAATTCTTAGCATACAGTACTTTGCCATATAACACCCACAAATCCTGTAAGTTATCTTTTAAGAAATAGCAGTTGATATCTTTTTTTTTCATTTCTTGCGGACACAGTATTTAACAGCATTAAGGAGGGAAACATGTTTCACAGGCTTAAACGAGATTCCTCACTGTTGAGGCATGAACTTAGGTTGAAGATTGAAATGCTTTGGTGTAATTGCATTTTACAGAAAGGGTTGTGGATACATGGATTATCTTTTAAGCGGAGGTGGTAACATAAAATACAGTAAAAAAAATAAACTAATGCTTTAAAAAGACCACCCAAACATATGGTAATTATAGTCTTGGGATCTAGGGTTTAATGGTAAATAGAAGAATACTGCTTTTTAGTATTAAATTGACTTGTTTAGTGTTAAAGTAAGTCTTGGAAGTCATTTATTGGGACATTTCTACAAATTGGCAATAATTTACATTCTATGTATTTTTTTATTCATTATATAAGTTGTATTTCAGCAGCTTCAATGAGTTAGAATTTTACCCAAGTTGGTTTGAGGCTGAAAAGAACAACATAGGACGTGGAGTTATAAACTCCGCTTTTTTATCCTGTTTGGTAAAACGCAAAGGTTTTGGAAACAAGTTATATTAATCCCACTTGCATGTGATTTCCAAACAAACATATTTCAAAAAAGTTAACTGTAGAGAAAAAAAAAATCGCATTTCAGTTTTGTCCTAAAAAAAAACATAACTTGAAAGAAACATTTGTATTATCTCAAAATCTTCCGTTCATAAAACAGAAACTTTAAACATATTACAGCTTTATACAATAGTTCCAGCTGCTTCTCATCTCTGGTCGTTTCATCCCTCTCCAGACGCACATAAAAAAGGTTCTGTTGTGGGAAAGGCCTCACCTAAAGTTCCTTGGGAGGGTTAGAGGGCAGCAGGGAAGATACAACACAAAACCAGGTTATGGTCATGCTATAAGGTGCTCAGTACTGGTATATATTGTTGTATACTCTTCCTTAAGAAAGAGGAATGCTTTTCACTATTGGTACAAACTGAAAGTGTTTGTTGCATACTAGCAGATCTCAACATTTATTTTCTTGGCTGGTTACCTTCCAATGCTTGTGAGGATCGGCTCTGAGATCCAGAACATTTGGAACAGGGTGATACAACATGCGACACACTAAATATTCATTTATTTTTGTACTGCTTTGAATAGAGTACATTCTAACTGCATCAATTGGTGGGATGCACAGTGGGATGTTTAAAGTGTTAGGCTCTCCTGATCCCTCTTTTTCCATAGGGACCAGCGGATAAGGTCTCTGGGACCAACACTGCTATATATTATAACTGGCAGAGCTTTTCGGTTGGGTAGTAAATGAGCACCTTATGGTGGGTGTAGCTAAGAGGTTATGAAACTTGACGCCAGATACCAATCTATCTATTGAAAAGATTACCTAAGCTTTGCAGAAGTGAAGCAGTTTTCTAAGGGCTGCAATTGATTTTTGTCCTATAGTGTAATAGCCCAATATGACTTCCTCGGTGCATTTATACCATTCAGATGAACCTTGGCCATGATGATAGTCATAAGCAAATTATTTAAGAATTTGGCTGAGCAAAGCACTTGAGGAGTATAGAGTTGCATTTAGTTATATGTGCTGTTTGCCATGTTACAAAAAAGGGTGGTAGAGTCAAAGAATAGTCTTCCAATAAAGGTGGCAAAGCCTAAACATATTACAATGGAAGTCAAAACTTAAAAATAGGGGGAAATATGGATCTATCCTGTTATGGTGTCGGGACAGGTCCGCTGCTGCAGTTCGACCTCCAACCGCTAGATGGCGCTGCCGATATTTTGCAGCACTGCCGATATGTGAGTGAAGTTCTAATGTTAGCCTAACCCTTGAACTAACCCTAACCCCAACTCTAACCCTAACCCTAATCATTTTCCTAAGCCTTGACTCTAAGATATGGCACCGGAATATCAGCAGGGCCATCTAGCAGATGCTCACCTCCACTGCTGCTGCCTTGTGCTGCGCTAGCATAACAGGATAGGACCGGAAATCCTACCTTTAGGGACCTCTGTTACCTCAAAATCATATTTTTAAACTATTCTGATATAGCATGAAAAACAAACTATCCATTAAATTTCATACTAGTCCTTTTTCTGATGTATATCATTTTTAAGATATTCCGATTTGTTTGTATGCAATCAATATGCAAATGTGTGTGTGTTTAGTCGTTCAGTCATGTTCGACTCCTAGTGACCCTACGGACCACAGCACACTAGGCACAATTTTTATATCTCTGGTCATGCTTATCCATAAGGCTTTCTTGGCAAAGATACTAGAGTGGGTTGCGAGTTCCTTCTCCAGTGCACTATGATTTGTCTGAGCTCTTGGGTGACCCTACACGGTATAGCTCACAGCTTCACTGAGGTACGCAAGCCCCTTCACTACAACAAGTTAGCAATCAAGAAGGGATAATGTGCAAATGAGAGGCTTCCAAATACTAATTAGCTGTTATGCTCTGCTAATTAGTACAACAGTATGCTTGTTTCATTCAATAGTGGCAAAAACAATGTTCTGCAATTTTATTATGCCATTAGTTTCTCCCGCACACTTATCAAGTAAATGGTCCATACAAACAAGGCTAAATATTTTAAGAATGCTTTTCTGCAGAGTAAAATAGTGCAATAAATAAAACGTTATTAATGATAGGTTGAAACCAACTTGTTTTGGGGATGACTTAAAAATAGGTTATTGATACATGGAATAGCTTTCCAGCAGAGGTGTACAAGCTGATATATAAGACAGACTGAAATATTTAATAGCATCACAAGTTACAGAAGGTTTGAAATGAGCAGATTAAGCCTGCCAAGAGGTTTGTGTTTACGATTAAAAGTGATATTTTGATGTTAATTTCCCCTCCTCTAGTTTTTGAGCTATATCCTGTAATTTATTAGTATGAATGTAAAAGGCTGGGGTTAAGTTCCCAGTTCTAGTTCTGTAATTTTGGTTGTGCAAAGGGTGTATTACACAGCCAAGCTGGCTGCGCCCCAGAAGAAATCTTTAAGTGTACAATATACAGGCAAAACGTCTGTGTTTAATTATCTTTAAACTTGCCGAGCTCCCAGTGGGCTATACGTTTTGAAAAACTGCAGTCGATAAATCTTTTACATGATCTCTTTTTTTTTCGCCTGTAGAAATCTCATTAGAATGTTTATTTTTTTAGTTGGAAAGCAACTTAAAAACAATTTTTTTTACATGGAATCAGCTGTGTAAGACTGGTGGTGTGAAGAACCAGTGCTGTCCAACACCCCCAGGCTCTCACACCTCAAATTAAATAGATACTTTTTAGAACAAGAGGTCATGCTCTTAAACTGGAAGGTTTTAGGTTCATGGGACCAGAGGGAAAACACAATTCGGCAAAAACAGTTGTGGATACATGGAATAGGCAACAAGCAAGCTTAGATATCCCATCAAAAATGCGAGCATGCCCAGTCTTTTTTTATTTGTTAATGGCTTTAGAATTAAGAACAATAAATTCAGAGTTTAAGGAATTAATCAGCAATCATTAGTAACTAGTCGTTAACCCGTCATAACCGTCGGTATAGTATTACATGTGCCCCCCCTTCCCTCCCCTGTGTCTCTTCCCCCCTCTCCCTCCCCTGTGCCTCTTCTCCCCTCTCCCTTCCCTGTGTCTCTTCCCCATCTCCCTCCTCTGTGTCTCCCCCCTCCCCTGTGTCTCTTTCCACCTTCTCCCTCCCCATGTCTCTTTCCCCCCTTTACACCACTGTCTCTTCCCCCTTTCCCCTTGTGTCTCTTTCATGCCCTCTCACTCCCCTGTGTCTCTTCCCCCCTCTCCCTCCACTGTGTTTCTTTGCCCCCTCTCCTTCCCCATGTGGTTCTTCATCTCTTCCCTCCACTTTCTCTCTTCCCACCATCTCCCTCCCCTGAGTCTCTTCCCCCTATCTCCCTCCCCGGTGTCTCCCCCCCTCGCTCCCCTGTGTCTCTTCCTCCTCTCCCCTGTGTCTCTCCCCCCTCTCCCTTCGCTGTGTCTCTTTCCCCATCTCCATCCCCTGTGTCGCTCACCCCCTCCTCCCTCCCCTGTGTATCTTCCCCTTTTCCCCCCATATGTCTCTTTGCCCCTTTCCCCTTGAGTCTCTTTCCCCCTCCTCCCTCCCCTGTGTCTCTTTACCCCTTTCCCCTTGTGTCTATTTCCCCCTACCTCCCTCCCCTGTGTCTCTTTCCCCCCTCCTCCCTTCCCTGTGTCTCTTCCCCATTTCCCTCATCTGTGTCTCCCCCTCTCCCTTCGTTGTGTCTCTTCCCCCTCTCCCTTCGCTGTGTCTCTTTCCCCCTCCTTCCTCCCCTGTGTATCCTCCCACCTTTACACCTTTCTTCCCCCTTTCCCGTTGTGTCTCTTTCATGTCCTCTTCCTCCCCTGTGTCTCTTCCCCCCTCTCCCTCCCCTGTGTTTATTTGCCCCCTCTCCCTCCTCTGTGGCTCTTCACACATCTCCCTCCACTTTCTCTCTTCCCACTATCTCCCTCCCCTGTGTCTCCCCCTCCTCCCTCCCCTGTGTCTCTTTCCCTCTTCCCCACTTTGTCTCTTTCCCCCTTTCTCCTTGTGTCTCTTTCCCCCTCCTCCCTCCCCTGTGTCTCTTTCCCCCTTCCCCCTTGTGTCTATTTCCCCCCTCCTCCCTCCCCTGTGTCTCTTCCCCCCCTCCTCCCTCCTCTGTGTCTCTTTCCCCCTTTCCCTCTCTGTCTCTTCCCCCTTCCTCCCTCCCCTGTGTCTCTTTCCCCCTTTCCCCCAATGTGTCTCACAACCCCCTCCCCCATCTGGTGATGTGCGCATGTACAGAATCCGTACAAATAATTTCTATAGAGTGCATGCTCTCTCACTGGAGCATTATGCACTTTTTAGAAACTATATTAGTGATGATTTTCCATCAACAGGAGAATTTCAGAATATCCTTTTTGAGTGTATTTAAATATTGCAAATTTCAGTGGAAGTTTACTATAGGAAAATGCCATTAAATTGATAAATTCCTCATCATTATATATCGTTTTAAATTATACCATATTTGGAAACTCCACGATGTCCTTATTACTGCCACCAAATTATGATGTGTTTTATTATATATATATATAAATGTATTTCGTATTGCCCTCTCCACTAACTATCCATCTATGTTTATCAATCCATCACACAAGCCCTTGTTGCAACTTATAGTTAGTCTCACCATTGGCTCCTCAGAAGGAATATATTCTTTACACACAGTATATATTTTTATATTAGCAGCCTTAAAGTATCAAAGCCCCAGTTACCGAAGAAATGAAAATACACAACAAAAAATAAAATAAAAAAAACTTGTTATTAAAAAAGTGAGCTTAAAAGTAAAGTTGGGTGTTTTAAACATAATTACATGAAAATATCCTCCTTGCCCCTTAGTGACTTGTTATCTCATGTGAATAATTCTGTCTCACAGTGAGGGATGATAAGCCATAAGAGCATGCCCAGTTGGATAAATAACAATAGTCACAGATATTTTTAAGTGTTGAAGTGTTAATATTGTTATTTTTCCCAAGTTTGAGATTATACAGACAGAGTTTGGCCACAGTAGATTCTTAGACACCCACATTTATGGCTTTGTTTCCATTATGATATTCTTTATTGAAAAAATGGCTGTCCATAATGATAACATATGGTCCATCACAAAATACAGTTTCTGTCATTATTCAGAATATTATTATTTTTTTATGCCAGCTGGGCATGCGGTTCATAGTTATCCGCTCCTACTGTAAGAGATAAAAAAAAACATGTGAGATAAAGTTATTAGGGCAGTGACAGGATCTTTTTGACTAGTGTTTGCTAAAATACCCTGGAATTGAACCCAGGTCACAGTAGTGAAAGCACTGAATCCTAACCACTGGACCACCAGGGAACCCCTCACTTAGGCTTCCCTTAAATATTTTGTGAATGAAAAAACAATATCCCACTGAAATATTCATATGAAAAGGACATGGGAATGTTTCCATGGTTCTAAAATAATAAGTTTTAAACCAGGGGTAGTCAATAGGTGGTGTTTCCTGGTGGTCCAGTGGTTAGGATTCTGTGCTTTCACCAGAGCAACCTGGGCTCGATTCCAGTTAGAGAACCAAGAGTTCACACCACTCTGAAGCCGAAAACGGGCCTGGTCAGTACTTGGAATACCAGGAGCTGTGAGCTGTGTAAGTATCTCAAGCGGATCAGCATAGTGTGTTGCAGAGCACTCGGACACAACTGAACAACACACACGCAATTAGCAGACCTGATTTCCAATCAGGACCTCTTGCATTAGAGTTGGAAGAAGACTTTGAATGAACAGGAAGTTTTCTGCCAGTGCTTTCAATAGGAGTATTGGAAAGCAAATTACAGCCTTATTAAATTGCGATTCAGTAAATTTAAAAGGGCTCTATTTAAGTACACAGCATATTTTATTTACAGAAGTTTTTAGTTAGTGAAGACCTTGCTTTTGGATAGAAGTTCACTAACTAAAAACTTCTGTAAAAAAAATATGCTGTGTGCTTAAATAGAGCCCTTTTAAATTTACTGAATCGCAATTTAATAAGGCTGTTAGTTTACAAGTCCTGAGAAAGAAACATACAACATCATTCATATAAAAGAAAATGAAAAAAAAAATTGCATATAAAAGTTAATAATAGAACAATTGTAATTTATCAGGCCTTTAATCTTAATCTTAATCTTAATCTGATCCGACTAGAGCAAATAAGGTTTCAACAACTATAGAAATGTTGATTCACTTTTTACTAAAAATAAGCAGTGATTCTTTACATGATCTGTATTAGTAGAACAGATCTACTCTTACATGATAATGCAAGACACAGACTCCCATTATCTACGTCTGCTTGTTATTATCAGATTTACTACAGACATCATCATATGTGATTGTGATTAAGCAAACAAGGACCTATTTAATAATAATGAACACAGACAAAATGTATTTAGGAAAATGAAATGATTGCCGTGAACATTGACAGATAAGAGCTGCATCTCCCACCAAGTCTTCTCTCATTATACCTAATTCAAAAATGTGGACTTTATTTACATTGAGTATGGCCTTACTAAATTCTTCTATGCGGCACAGACATTTGGGTAAAACATCGTATGTTTATGAAGTATGCAACAAACTAACAAGAGCAGCATCTCTGGAAGAAGTGTGTACATGTTTTTTAGGTAATATCTTTATTTTCGCACACACGGCTTGAGCATGAAGGATTCCATGTTTAAATACCCATACTGACTTGGAGCCTCATTCAATTAGAAGCCTGCATCTTGCAGGCTTGCAGGGCATGCTGCGGGCTTGAACTCTGCTACAATTACGTAGCGATTCAATTGAGCTAGGCCGCAAGTTACGGGCCGAAATCCAAAACCGTAAACCATGCAATCGTATGTAGCATTTCAGAGCATGATCATGATCAATTAAGCAAGGCCGTAACTACCCATTTAGAAACAGCCAATAGAAAATGAGACTGCCTTCATTACGGCAATATAAGATGGTGGTTACATGTCAATCAATTAGGTTCGGGAGTCCGATATGAGATCGGACTTGCAAAACTGCAAAATACAGAATGATGAAAATGAATGCCAATACTGTTCTAGTCCATGTGGGTGGCCTGATATGTATTAACTCATTGATTCCCGAGAGCGATATAACCACGAAATGACACATAAAAATAAATGATTTATTTTCGCTTTTATTTGCATTTACAGTGTTATGGACATGTCTTTAACCCCTTTGCGGGTCCCATCTGGTACCCGTAGGATTTTCTTCAACATTTGCCGGATACAGGTGTGAAAACATTTGTGAGCTTGCGGAATTGTAGCAATTGAATAGCGATTTGCAATTTTAGCCTTGTGAAAGTGACAGATCAAAGGCTTAGATGGGGTGTAAGTTACGCTTGTAACAACCACAGCGATTTTCAGCCTGTAACCCATAGACCGTTTACGGCTCGCAAAAAGACGCCAATTGAATTGCAAATTAGTTTACGGACTCCATTATGGGCTCCATTTTGGAATGGAAGGAGAGGCAAGGAAGGTGGGGGGGGGGGTTTGTTGACTTGTTTGTCAATTTGGATAAGCTTCTAATATTTGACTACTCCCCCTCCCCCACACATGCTCATTAGAAGACTTGTTTGAATACTTGCAAACCCTATTAGTCTTGCCTGTAACCACCCCTTCATGGCTTGAAAAGGAAGTATTACTATCATGACAACTTCAATGCACTAACAGAGTCTGCTACAATTAAGATTTTTTCTGAAAATGCTTATGTAGTTAGTTTATTGCGTAATTTATATGCTGTTCTTGTGAACAAAGTGTCAATAGGCAGTTGCCTAGTCTGCTTAATGATAAATCTGGCCTTTTGCTTTAGGCTTTAGTCCCTTATTTGAAAAGCTATTTTGTGGACCCATCCCTGTCTTTGTAAGGTAGTTACACATGAGTTGCATTATGTACATTATGTATCTTTAGAATGACTAGTACTACCTAAAATGGCCACTGTAGTTATATATTTAAAATATACTATTCTGAAGAAATACTCTTGATACAATGATACATGTAAATAGAATGAAAAATAAAACACAGCCTCTAATATATTACCTTTTATGTACTGTGGAATGTACCATTTTAGTTTTTTATGATCAACTTCCTGAGGTGGGAGAGGACTTTGAATGCACAGGAAATGTATATCTGCACAATGGGAATGTGGCATCCATCTACAATTGCCAATGCTTTAAATAGGATGAATAAAATGCTCAATAAGGTTAAACCCTCATGTTGATAAAAATAATGGGAACTAGAATATAATAATATATAGTTTTTATTTAAAAAAATAAATAAACATTTTACCAAGTCTGGTATTTCAAAAGACCATCCGGAAAAAAATTACCTTAGTGGTCCATTAATATTAGATATAAGGATACTAAAGTTTATGTATAACTATAACTGCATACAAATGGTTATAAATCCATTGATTTAACCAGGTTTACCATAAAATTTGACTTTTGTTGCAGCTTATTAATCTACATTTTATTGGATTTGAAACATTTGAATTTTATTGTTGAAATTTGCAAACAGCGGTTATTTTCGTCATCCCCAATAATTTCCTTAAACGAGTAACAGAATATTCGGATTCAGAGGATCATCTCGTTAGCAATGGCTATATTTGCAGAAAATTGGCATGTGATCCTTGACTTTGGATGAAATATAGTCTGGAATCATTTGATCATCAGAGAATGATCTCACGTCTGTTCCCATTAAAGAAGCAGTCCATTATAATCATTTTCTGAGAATTTCTTATTACCATTCGGAATAATATTTTTAAGCTTCTACAGCTTAAAATATACATAGCTCTTGGGAACCATTTTGGATTGATCTTCTAAAATAATGTTCAAGTTCTATGTGAGCCATGATGCTGGTTGGATGGATGTCCCACTCCCCAAAAGACTTTTAGTTACATTTTAACTATTTAGTTAGCAGTGATAAATCAATCAAAACAATTAGTAAATCAAACAACAAAGATTATCATGTACTCCAATCAAAAATGTAAATTCGTATTAAGAAGGCAGACTCACACCTTGAAGTTATTCACACTCATTTATAGCCTGTTGCTTTGTCATTGAGTGTGCCACTTATTTTGTATTATTAGTGTCCTTACTTATTTTGTGTCTTCTAGTTTTCACTAAAATGATGGTGTAAGAAATGATGGTTTAAGAAGCAATTTAGTTTGTGATTGTGTAGTATCTGGATACCTTTCTGAATTGCTGTACTGACGCTGTGCAAGTTGAGTGATATATTTGTTGCTTTATAACTTTTTACCCTTTGTCCAATTATGTGAACAGATGGGTTTAGTGGCACAGCATTTCAATGTAGTGTAGTGTTCCTGGATCAAATCTAGGTGTCATCGTCAAAAAGTGAGCTAATGGTGTTTGGTGTATAATAATAAAATAAATAATACATTAATAAAGTAATATACTTTACCTATTTTGAAGTAATATATGCAGGAAGCATTTTGTTGAAGAGCTGTCAATGTGTTTTGATGTTGCTGCAGCATTAGTGGTGAGGAGCTACTGTGTAAGCGTGATGAATGTGTGTAGTGTATTAGTGTGCGTGCGCGAGACAAATCCGTTATAATGTGTGGTATGCGGCTGTGGCAGATTTCGTTTTCTATGTCGTCCGAGTTTTTCGGAATATCCGTAGCTGTTTGGTTGTGTTTTGCGTGTTTATGCTTGTGTTTTGCGTGTTTAGGGTCCTTTAGCCTCGTTTTCGTTTTTTCTTTCGCTTAGGTGATTTTCTGGTGTCTAAACTCCAAAATTTAAAACGAGTTGTAACCTCACTTGCAAAGTTCATGGGTGCCCCTCCTTGCTGTGGGTAAGCTTTTTATGTGTTTGTTGTTTGTATTTATTGTGTTTGTAATGTTTTTGGGGTCGCGAGGGTTGCGTCCTTGTTTTTTAATCTCGTAGGTGTTTTTCAGCAAATACGTAGGTGTTTGGTGGTGTTTTGCGTCTTTAGACTGCTGTAGCCTCGTTTTCAGTGTCTAAACTCTTTTATTTTGAGTTAAATTGAGGTATAACTTTAGTTTTCGACGTCCTGGATGCCCCCTCTTCCTGTAAGTAAGCTTTTTAAGTATTTCTGGTGTGTATTTGTTGGATTTTTCATGTTTTCATGTGCGGACGATTTTTGCGAGGTCGTAATGGGTCTTAACGTGTCTTGTATTTTCCTTGCGTAACTACGTAAATTTTGCAAGGTGCCTTCGGCGCTTCATGCCAGCAACTGAGGCCCTCGTTTTGCATTAGCGTTAGCAACAGCTTGCATGCTCACAAGTATCACATATATAGTTGTGAGCATACGAGCCCGCTCGAGCCGTTGCTCACGCTTGCGGGCTCGCACAACTCACAACTCCTCCTGCCCGCTCGCCACTCTTAACTCCTCCCCTGTATGTCTTAACTCCTCCCCTGATGCACTTAACTCCTCCCCCGGCTGCTCTCAACATCTCCCCCCAGCTCCTCTCAACCTCTCCCCCCTGCTGCTCTCAACTCCTCCCTGGGGAGGGACCGGCAGACATCCTGGGGACTGAGATGAAAGAGACAGCCTGGGGGGAAAGAGAGACAAGAGGGACAGAGGGACAGGAGGGACACAGACAGAGAGAGAGTGACAGGAGTAACACAGAGAGAGTCAGGAGGGACACAGATAGAGAGAGACAGGAGGGACACAGACAGAGAGAGAGGAGGGACACAGATAGAGAGAGACAGGAGGGACACAGATAGAGAGACAGGAGGGACACAGACAGAGAGACAAGAGGGACACAGACAGAGAGAGAGGAGGGACACAGATAGAGACACAGGAGGGACACAGATGGAGAGACAGGAGGGACACAGACAGAGACAGGAGGGACACAGACAGAGAGAGAGGAGGGACACAGACAGAGAGACAGTAGAGACACAGACAGAGAGAGAGAGGAGGGACACAGATAGAAAGACAGGAGAGACGCAGATAGAGAGAGACAGGAGGGACACAGACAGAGACAGGAGGGACACTGACAGAGACAGGAGGGACACAGACAGAGAGAGAGACAGAAGGGACACAGAGAGAGGGAGACAGTAGGGACACAGAGAGAGACAGGAGGGACACAGATAGAGAGAGACAGGAGGGACACAGATAGAGAGACAGGAGGGACACAGATAGAGAGACAGGAGGGACACAGACAGAGAGACAGGAGGGACACAGACAGAGAGAGACAGGAGGGACAGAGATAGAGAGACAGGAGGGACAGAGAGAGACAGGAGAGACACAGACAGAGAGAGAGAGGAGCGACACAGACAGAGAGACAGGAGGGACACAGACAGAGAGAGACAGGAGGGACAGAGAGAGACAAGAGGGACACGGATAGAGAGACAGGAGGGACACAGACAGAGAGAGAGAGAGAAGGGACACAGAGAGAGGTAGACAGTAGGGACACAGAGAGAGACAGGAGGGACACAGATAGAGAGAGTCAGGAGGGACACAGATAGAGAGACAGGAGGGACACAGACAGAGAGACAGTAGGGACAGAGAGAGACAGGAGGGACACGGATAGAGAGACAAGATGGACAGAGACAGGAGGTACACAGAGAGAGAGAGAGAGAGACAGGAGGTACACAGAGAGAGAGAGAGAGAGAGAGACAGGAGGGACACACAGAGAGAGAGAGACAGGAGGGACACAGAGAGAGAGAGACAGGAGGGACACACAGAGAGAGACAGGAGGGACACAGAGAGAGAGAGACAGGAGGGACACATAGAGAGAGAGAGGCAGGAGGGACACATAGACAGAGAGACAGGAGGGACACATATAGAGAGAGACAGGAGAGACACAGGCCGAGAGAGAGACAGGAGGTACACAGAGAGAGAGAGACAGAGAGAGAGAGAGAGAGAGACAGGAGGGACACAGACAGAGAGAGAGACAGGAGGGACAGAGAGAGAGAGAGAGAGAGAGAGAGATAGGAGGGACACACAGAGAGAGAGAGACAGGAGGGACACAGGCAGAGAGAGAGACAGGAGGTACACAGAGAGAGAGAGAGAGAGAGAGAGACAGGAGGGACACAGACAGAGAGAGAGACAGGAGGGACACAGAGAGAGAGAGAGAGATAGAGAGAGAGAGAGAGAGAGAGATAGGAGGGACACACAGAGAGAGAGAGACAGGAGGGACACAGGCAGAGAGAGAGACAGGAGGTACACAGAGAGAGAGAGAGAGAGAGAGACAGGAGGGACACAGACAGAGAGAGAGACAGGAGGGACAGAGAGAGAGAGAGAGAGAGAGAGATAGGAGGGACACAGAGAGAGAGAGACAGGAGGGACACACAGAGAGAGACAGGAGGGACACACAGAGAGAGAGAGACAGGAGGGACACAGGCAGAGAGAGAGACAGGAGGTACACAGAGAGAGAGAGAGAGAGAGAGAGACAGGAGGGACACAGACAGAGAGAGAGACAGGAGGGACAGAGAGAGAGAGAGAGAGAGAGAGATAGGAGGGACACAGAGAGAGAGAGACAGGAGGGACACACAGAGAGAGACAGGAGGGACACACAGAGAGAGAGAGACAGGAGGGACACATAGAGAGAGAGAGACAGGAGGGACACATAGAGAGAGAGATAGGAGGGACACATAGACAGAGACACAGGAGGGACACATATAGAGAGAGACAGGAGAGACACAGACAGAGAGAAGAGACATGAGAGAGAGACAGGAGGGACAGAGACAGGAGGGACACAGACAGGAGGGACGCAGACAGAGATAGAGAGACAGGAGGGACACAGACAGGAGGGACGCAGACAGAGATAGAGAGACAGGAGGGACACAGACAGAGACAGGAGGGACACTGACAGAGACAGGAGGGACACAGACAGAGAGAGAGACAGAAGGGACACAGAGAGAGGGAGACAGTAGGGACACAGAGAGAGACAGGAGGGACACAGATAGAGAGAGACAGGAGGGACACAGACAGAGAGACAGGAGGGACACAGACAGAGAGAGACAGGAGGGACACAGATAGAGAGACAGGAGGGACAGAGAGAGACAGGAGAGACACAGACAGAGAGAGAGACGAGCGACACAGACAGAGAGAGACAGGAGGGACACAGACAGAGAGAGACAGGAGGGACAGAGAGAGACAGGAGAGACACAGACAGAGAGACACAGGAGGGACACAGATAGAGAGACAGGAGGGACAGAGAGAAACAGGAGAGACACAGACAGAGAGACAGGAGGGACACAGACAGAGAGAGACAGGAGGGACACAGATAGAGAGACAGGAGGGACAGAGAGAGACAGGAGAGACACAGACAGAGAGAGAGAGGAGCGACACAGACAGAGAGAGACAGGAGGGACACAGACAGAGAGAGACAGGAGGGACAGAGAGAGACAAGAGGGACACGGATAGAGAGACAGGAGGGACACAGACAGAGAGAGAGACAGAAGGGACACAGAGAGAGGTAGACAGTAGGGACACAGAGAGAGACAGGAGGGACACAGATAGAGAGAGTCAGGAGGGACACAGATAGAGAGACAGGAGGGACACAGACAGAGAGACAGTAGGGACACAGACAGAGAGACAGGAGGGACAGGAGGGACACGGATAGAGAGACAAGATGGACAGAGACAGGAGGTACACAGAGAGAGAGAGAGAGAGAGAGAGAGAGAGACAGGAGGTACACAGAGAGAGAGAGAGACAGGAGGGACACAGACAGAGAGAGAGAGACAGGAGGGACACAGAGAGAGAGAGAGAGAGACAGGAGGGACACAGAGAGAGAGAGACAGGAGGGACACACAGAGAGAGACAGGAGGGACACAGAGAGAGAGAGACAGGAGGGACACATAGAGAGAGAGAGGCAGGAGGGACACATAGAGAGAGAGACAGGAGGGACACATAGAGAGAGAGATAGGAGGGACACATAGACAGAGAGACAGGAGGGACACATATAGAGAGAGACAGGAGAGACACAGGCCGAGAGAGAGACAGGAGGTACACAGAGAGAGAGAGACAGAGACAGGAGGGACACAGACAGAGAGAGAGACAGGAGGGACACAGAGAGAGAGAGAGAGAGATAGGAGGGACACAGAGAGAGAGAGACAGGAGGGACACAGGCAGAGAGAGAGACAGGAGGTACACAGAGAGAGAGAGAGAGACAGGAGGGACACAGACAGAGAGAGAGACAGGAGGGACAGAGAGAGAGACAGGAGGGACACAGAGAGAGAGAGACAGGAGGGACACACAGAGAGAGAGAGGCAGGAGGGACACATAGAGAGAGAGACAGGAGGGACACATAGAGAGAGAGATAGGAGGGACACATAGACAGAGAGACAGGAGGGACACATATAGAGAGAGACAGGAGAGACACAGGCCGAGAGAGAGACAGGAGGTACACAGAGAGAGAGAGACAGAGACAGGAGGGACACAGACAGAGAGAGAGACAGGAGGGACACAGAGAGAGAGAGAGAGAGAGATAGGAGGGACACAGAGAGAGAGAGACAGGAGGGACACAGGCAGAGAGAGAGACAGGAGGTACACAGAGAGAGAGAGAGAGAGACAGGAGGGACACAGACAGAGAGAGAGACAGGAGGGACAGAGAGAGAGAGAGAGATAGGAGGGACACAGAGAGAGAGAGACAGGAGGGACACACAGAGAGAGACAGGAGGGACACACAGAGAGAGAGACAGGAGGGACACATAGAGAGAGAGAGACAGGAGGGACACATAGAGAGAGAGATAGGAGGGACACATAGACAGAGAGACAGGAGGGACACATATAGAGAGAGAGAGACAGGAGGGAAGAGAGAGAAAGACAGGAGGGACACAGACACACAGAGAGAGAGAGAGACATGAGAGAGAGAGACAGGAGAGAGAGAGACAGACAGGAAGGAGGGACAGAGAGAGAGACTGACAGGAAGAAGGGACATAGAGACAGACAGGAGGAAGGGATAGAGAGAGACAGGAGGGAGGGATAGAGAGAGAGAGAGACAGGAGGGAGGGATAGAGAGAGAGACAGGAAGGAGGGACAGAGAGAAAGATTGACAGGAAGGAGGGACAGAGAGAAAGATTGACAGGAAGGAGGGACAGAGAGAGAGACAGGAGGGACACATGGAGAGAGAGACAGGAGGGATACATAGAGAGACACAGGCAGAGAGAAGAGAC
Organism: Discoglossus pictus; assembly: GCA_027410445.1. Lineage (NCBI taxonomy): Eukaryota > Metazoa > Chordata > Amphibia > Anura > Alytidae > Discoglossus > Discoglossus pictus. The sequence continues at coordinate 88,157,346 of CM050167.1, forward strand.
ATGAGACACAGGAAAGGGAAATGGGGAACGAGACGCAGGGAGGAAGAGAAGAGAAAAGAAATGGGAGGGAGGGAGGGAAGAGACACAGAGAAGGGGGAGAGGAGTTGAAGAGACACGGGAGGGAGAGAGGGGAAAGGGGACACATGGGAGGGAGAGGGGGCGCTCATTGCGAGGCCCATGATGAGCTTCAAAGGTGCTTAGTAAAGTAGAGGGGGGAGTGGCTCTCATTGAGCGCCTACCGTCAAGTAGAGGGGGGAAAAGGTAGAGGGGGAGAGACTTGCAATGAGCGCCAAAGGCGCTCATCGAAAAGCCAGTTAAGTAGAGGGGGAGAGGCTTGCAATTTGTGGCAAACACCATTGCCAGGCTTCAAATTTTATTGCCGTCATTTTTGACGGGCAAGTCGCTAGTATATGTGATAACTATGGGTTATTTAGTGTACTGGCAGTCACAACTACTTATTAATTTACAAAATATTTCAGACTGTTACATTTTAAACTATTTGCAATATATTTCAGAACTTTATTCTCCTCCGGCAACAGGATAAATCAAACAATGTGACAGTGCATCACACACTGAAGCTGATGAGACATACAAAGAGAGCACTAATTGCTGTATCTTGCAGCCTATTGTCTCCACACAACTCCATTCATTTGACTTGACCAGCTCCCTGAAAGTGGTTTATTGTACGTAACGTCAAGCCTCTTGTTTATTTTCTATAAAGCTGCTTCTGAGAAGGCTTCAATAGCTGTAAAATAAATAATTAAAATATGTCTAAGTCCATTTAAGCAATGTTCTCACATGATATTCAAGTCTCTGATGGCACACAACAGGATTGGCGAGTTTCATATGCAGTTAATGGGCTTCTTTATGACTTGGAAGCAGGATTCTGAGGAGCTGAAAATTACTACTGAAATATTACACCTATTACTAACTGTTCTTACTCTTCTTGAAAACGACCATGTCATATCTCATTATTCCAGGTGCATCCATTGACCAATGGCATTACTCCTTCTGTGGAACCCACTGATTCCAGCAATATGTATCTCTTTTTAAAAAGACTGCTCAGCCAGTAATTTACTTTATATACTTAAATCAATAGTGAAGGTTATTATTTTTAAAAGTTTCAAATAAACAAACCCCAAATTCATTTTTAACAACTGTATTATATTTTTCTTTAATGGGGGCAGATATGTTTCATTTGCTCCTAACAGGGTTAAAAACCTGGGAGAAATTGGAGGAATTTGGGATTCAAATCTGTTGAAAGACTGCCAATTAGCAAAGACAATTTAGCTAAATGGATGAGCAAGCCCCAGTAGCATAACCCTCCCCCTTACGCTACAGACCATATGGAACCCTCTATGACTCAAGCTGTTTCAGCTTTCCTTTGCTAATGTTTGTTACATAGTTTGCAAACATGTGGAGTTTTTTTCTGAATCTTATGTGGCCCTACAAATTCTAGGTATTTTATACCACATCTTTGCATATCCTTTTTATAGATATCTCCCCTAAATATGACCTAAAATGACAATTCAATTTCCCCCTGAAGCAATTAGTGCAGTTTCTAATCATAATTAAAATTAACTTGTGGTCGTGGTAATAAACAACAAGAGCTAAGCCTGACATTTAGTTAAGTTTTTGATAATTGCTAAGCACAGCCATAAAAACCCTTCTGATGAAACCATTGTATGCGTTTATGTTTAGAGGGATACAACTGGTGTGTGACTGAATATGTGCAGAAACAAACAATTACAGCACAGGGCCCCACTGCTTCCAGCCCTAAGCCTGCTTATAATTAAATCAATGTCAGTCACTTCTCAATTCATGTTTGTGACCTTGTGTTATAAACTTACTTATGAGAAAAGATGCTGGGAGATTCGCTAACCCCTCTAGATTTGGTCAATAAAATTTAGAACCTTAACCTTAAAAATCGGAAACCATGGCCATCGCACATAGCATTTATGGGCTTCCACATGGTACGGGATCAAGCCCGTAACTCCTGATGCATAAACAGCCAATGGAAACAGAGATCGTCATCATGACCAACCTCCGAGCCCGTAACTCGTAAGTGAAGGCCGTAGGACTTTGAAATCCAACCTCCATTTTTGAAGTCCTACGGGCTTCAACCTCCAAGCCCATAGGACTTTGAAGAATATGGAGGTTGGATTTAAAAAGTCCTACGGGCTTGGAGGTTTAAGCCTGTAGGACTTCACATTGATTGCTGTGCTAGATATAACACGAAAATTAAACATGAAATAAAGTATTGGCGAATGTTGTGCTATTAATTCTAAGACCTAACATCACTTTCACTCTTCATCAAAGTACAGTTTTGCTTTTTTATTTGCTTTTAAAGTGCTCTGATTTGTCATTAAGCACCTTGCGAGACCTCCTTGGTACCAGTAACTTGTGGTTAGATATTTGCCATTTGCGAGCTTGACAGAGTGGTTAGCGAGGGGGAATCGGAGCAATTGAATAGCTATTTGCGATTTTAGCGTTGGGGAATCTTGCGGCCGTGAAAGATCAAAGGCTTGGAGGGCATTAACTTGCGATTTTACAAATCACAATAGATCGCAGCTCGAAGCACGTAACTCAATCGGAGCCAGCAAGTGGAAGTCATTTGAATAGCAAAATAACTTGCGACCTCCACTTGCGAGCCCGGATCTCAAAATCACAGCAACTTAATGAGGCACCAAGTGTTTAGTAGTGGATTCAGACTTAAAAGATAACTCTATAAGGCGTATACCTGCTGCATTATACAGCTTTAAACAAAGCCCCTGATGGATTATTTACAAGCCAGGAAACCTACCCACGGACAGCTGTTTCGAGTCTGCTGCCTCTCATCAGGGTGGGGCTGGATCCTAGCTTATGTAGTAGATGTTATGAGGAGGTATTTTGCCACAACAATCATTTAATTTATGGTGGGCAAAAAAACAATCGCATCCCTCCACTGTACAGTAGTACAGTAAATAAATAGTTAATTTGTGTTCACATTTGAATGTCTAAAATAAGTTAAAAGATTCATTTCCTGCTCAGAATTCCAAGAAATACAGTTATTGCACTGCATTCTGTGAACCTGGGCAGGAACAAGCAAATGTTATCATATAGGAGTATATAATGAATAATATTGTCAAATGTATATAGTTATAATACTGTATGGTTTGGTTATAATATGATTTATTGTATGCTATTGTATGTAATATCTTAATGATGTAGAAGCATAATGTGGCCAGCCATATTACTGTTGGCAATCTTGTCATGTGGGCCTTCCTATATTAAAAAATAATATGTGTAAAAAAGTGAGTGGAGGGGGGTTTAGTGACAGAGGTGCTGAAGTCTGTGGGAGTGGCGCTTTATATACCCTTAGGGCCTCATTGAATTGCGATTTGGGCAATTGAATAGGGCTCTAAATAAGCACATAGCATCATTTTCTGCAAAAAAATGATGCAATGTGCTTATTTAGAGCCCAATTCAATTTGGACAAATCACAATTGAATGAGGGCCTTAGTCCCTACCATAAACCATACACAGATATAAAGTCTGACTAAGGGCATATATAGGCAGGGAAAAAGTCATAAAGTTAGGTTTTATTGAGAAAAAAAAACAAACATTTTGATGCCTGGAGTCATCCATGATATATTGTTGAATACTGTGTGTGAAGTTTACATTTCTGAAGAGCAGGGCTTGCATTGATTGGTGCAAGATGTCTTCTTCTTGGCATGTGCATGGAAGGAGTGGGTGTCAAATTCAATAGGATCCATTTATAAACAAATCTGCTCACCTTCCCTCATCCCCCCCCCCCCCTCCCCCGGTTAATAAAAAAAAAAAATCCTCATGCTCCAGCTACAAGGATATGATGAAACATAGACAAGATGGAACATTCTATATAGAAACAGTAAATTGGGGCTACGTGTTAAAACGTAGACCGTAACTCTGATTTTGCGTGTTACAAGTATTAAATTAGCCCAGTAATGTTACTCGCAGCGGGCTTTGCGTGTTAACATGCAGGACCTACGAGAATATGCTACATGGTGAGCAACATTGAACTTTGCGCACGTAAGTCATGCCTGTAACCGCTAATTGTTTAATTCAGCTAATTAAATTGCAACATGGTCACTCGCGAGCAAGCACGTAACACGCAAATGGAACCCAAAGGTCAACGTGTGCTCGAGAGCATCCCCAAAAAGGGTAAAGTCCAATACATAGCACCTGTAATGTGAATAACAATACTCCACTGTACATTTATTATAAGGGGAAGTGATGTTAGGTCTTAGAATTAATAGCATAACATTCTCAAGCCTGCAAATCGGCCCGAAAAATACATTATTTCCTGCTTATATTTTGTGTTATATCGATCCCTGCAGTCAATGTGTTACGACATATACTGTAACTCGCATGTGATAGAATATCATATATACTGCTTTATTAATATTGCATTACATCTGGAAGTGGGTGCGATCGCAAACTGGAATTGAAGCCCGTAGAACTTTGAAATCTACCCTCCCTTTTCAGTGACGTAATGCTAACAATCTCTTTTTCCATTGGCTGCATCTGAACCCGTAACTACGTGCTTGCTTAATTGTTGGCACCGACAGCCGAAATAGCTTGGTTTACGAAATAGCCTCTCTCGCTCGTAGCTCGCAGCCCTTTCTAATTTAATAGCAACGTAAAACTGAACCATTTGAAGCACGCAGCCCTTACGTGCTACACGTTGGACTTAGGAGGCTGGAATTTAATATGGTCCTTAGTTAGTTTGTTATATACTTTGCAAACAATTGAAGATTTTCTTGAACTAAAGTGGTCCTTAAAGAGACAAATCAAACTATTTCATTGGAAGCTTCGGATATTAATCAAATTTCTTGTAAAACTATCAAGCTGGGGGGGGGGGTGATCTTAGGAAAATATATCACATGGTACAGTTTGTGATTGGCTGAACATGAAATTTCACTGTAATAGAGAATTGGCAGTAGGAGGAGACAACATAAATTCAGTGATCAAAGCAAGATGAGGCAAGCACGTTTTCATTACTTGCCTAAAGAACAAATGACCATGAAGTTTAAAAACTTTTTTTATAAAAAACGATTTTAACGATTTTTATAAAAAAATCAATCTATTGTTGTACATGGTATCCTTCTTAATGAACTGTCATTTAAAAGTTACACTTTACTTTTTTCTAAGAAGCCCCAGAGTAACAGGTTCTTACATTGTGTAGTTTGGTGGTGCTACCTGTTGCACCCAGTCTGTTCCACTATAAGATCTAATTTCCTATTGGATCTTTGGGGTTAAGATGTACAGTCCTTGTTTTACAAATTATTATATCCCAGTGAGACCAATCCAATTAAATTGAATGGAAAGGAGACCAGAATATGTTTACTTATAGGGCCACTGTAGTCTAAACATTCCTATCATGTATTAAAAAGACTGTGTTTTATACATTACAAAAAAATGTTTTTAAATGCCTGATAGAAACTTTTTGCCTTATAACCTAATAAGACAAGTCTGCAACATTAAACACGTGATAGCATTGCCAAATATATACATATATATATATAGTAAATAAATAGTACATCTGTGTTCACATTTGAATGTCTTAAGCAAGTTAAAAAAAACGTCTTCCAGCTCAGGATTCAGAGAAAAAACTGTTATTACACTGCATTCTGGGAAGCTGAGCTGGGACATGCAAATGTGCCCACAAATGCCTTGCTCTTCAATCCATAGCCATTTTGAAATATGGCTTCCTTTAAGCTTATGCATGCTGTATTACACAGCTTTAATGCAAAGCCAAGACTGGATTTTACACAGGCTGAGTATCCAATCCATGTACAGCTGTTTCAATCTTACTGGCTATCATCAGCATGGAGCGGGATCTCAGCTTGTGTTGTGGATCTTATGAGTAGGTATTTCACTATCTGAAATCATAATAAAGGCAAGGGAAGGGGAAAAAGCTTGCTTTTAATTAAAACAACCTAGATTCTTGTCACTAAAGGCATTTTTGGTGAAGATACTATGTGTGGAGGTAGTATACATTTCTGTAGGCTGCACTTACTGTTGCAGGCTGCCTCTCCGCAAAGAGGGTATGTGTCAAATTCCAATCATTAAAAAAGTTCAAGTTATTAAAAAAAATCCCTTTTTCCCTCACCCCTCCCTTTATTGATAAAGATAAGTGCATCCTTCAGGCTTCAACTAGACAATGTGGAACTGCTACATATGAACAATATTCAAAAATTATGTTTTTCTCTAAAAATTGCTTGCACACATGCTAATGTTACTTTCTTGAGTGTAAATGGTTCTTTAACCGTTAATGCCATTATTATCTAAATATCAAGCTAAGCCCTTTTAATTTCAGCATTTCAGCATTTTCGCTAATTATTTGTAAAACTTTCATTTGACCTCAACCAGAGCTCAAGATCAACCTTTCTTAATCTCATTAAATTATTATATATATATATATATATATATATATATATATATATATATATATATATATATATCTTACTAATTGAAACATATGAAAGCTGGACCATGACTTTTAAAAATCTTTCTCAGTATGTTATTAAATCAACTTATAAAGGACCACTGTTGTGAAATCTTTTTGAATAACTAAACTTGATAACATGCAAAATGGTTTTCTACCAAATTATTTTTTACTGCAGGTTTCCATTTTCTTTTATCAACTAATCCTGTCTGTCACTCTTTTCTGGAACGTGGGTCCTCATATAATAATTAGCTTTCTATTACAGCTACTGAAAGCTATGGCAGCTGTAGATGTCAAATTAGCACTGTGTAGATAAAACATTCCTCTTCAGTCAATGTTAATATGCTCTACAAGTGTTTTTTGAAAGAACTTAAAGGACCACTGCAGCTTAAGAAAATATGCACTTGTTTCACAAGGAGGCTGTAAGGATTCCCACCAAATATTTGTATTTATTTAGAAATGTAAGCCATGAAGACATGTGGTACTGAATGAAAATGGACTTGAACCTTTCCCTACACCAACAAAAGTTTAGTAGATAAGGGTTTGGAAATGCCAAACGATGTTATTTGTTAGTGAGTTCGCTGCCATATACGACCCAGCTTCCTCTTTAGATACTTAGCCTGAAGCTATTTCACCATATGTTCTAAATACATATATTCTTCCACTTCAAACAAGTGTGTGAATGTTCTGGCCACGAGTTCCCAGGCAAGAAAGGTGCTAACAGCACGGGACTGAGTTGGAAGCAGTGTGAAGAGATGCTGAGCAGACCTCCCTACTCAGCCGGGCTATATAATGCTCGGCAGGGCTATTTCAGGGTACCTGCCCTTAGCAACCGAAAGGATGTGCATGGGGGAGGGAGCTTGGTAGGGGCTACGGGACCATTGTGTGGTTGAAGAACTGGGAGGCCTGAATAGCTTGCAAAATATATTTGTGATAATAATATTATCATTGCAATACATACTGTTTGGGGAGAGAAAGAAAACATCCAACATACCCCTAGCCCACCCAGTCTACATATTGTTTTATTTGCTGTAAAATTTCAACTATTTTTTTCAGACTTCTTAAATATCCACACTAATGGGTAACTGATATGATGGGTTGTAGAACAAGATTTGCAATGATTAAGACATATGAGCTTCTCAGCAACAATTCATTCAGGCTGGACCACCCACAAGTGGTTAAAATGCTGTCATCCAATCAAAAATAAGTGGGGACTCCAAGCAAAACAAACATCACAAAATAAATTGTGCCATGCTACTGTACATAGGTAGGCATCAATACGGCCGCATATATTTATATATGTATCCTAAGTATATATTTTTTTTAAATGATGAAGGCCAATGTTATAATACATTTTTTATCTTTATGTTACAAAGCATGTGAATAGTTAGAGCTCCATTCATTTGAGATCCAGGAGCCCGTAAGTGAGGTCGCAAGCTAATTTTCTTTTCAATTGGTGTCTTTTTGCGGGCTTGGAACGGCTTCCGAGTTACAGGCTTGAAAAAATGGCGCCGATCAAACTTGTAACTTACAGCCTCCAGAAGCCTTTGATCTTTCCCTTTTGCAAGGCTAAAATCGCAAATCACTATTCAATTGCTCAATTTCCCCAAGCCCGCAAATGTTTTCACACCCGTAAATGGCAAATGAAGGAGAAAATCCAATGAGTGCTAGAGAGGACCTGCAAGGGGGTTAAACACCTATTCATAGCACTGTAAATGCAAATATTAAATCAATCCTGCACTGTAAATAATGGGAAAAGCGATGAATGACATTAGAATTAATTGCACAACTGTCTCAAGCCCGCAAATCAGCAGGGAATTCAATTTATCTTTTATGTTTCCTTTCGGGGTTAAATCTCGGGTATCAATGAGTTAATACATATCAGGCCACTGATATGGACTAGAACAGTATTGCCATTCAATTTCATTATTCTATATTTTGAATGTTTTGCGAGTCTGATCGCATATCGGACCCCCGAACCTAATTGAATAACATGTAACCTCCATGTTTTACTGCCGTAATTCTGACAGTCTCATTTCCTATTGGCTGATTTGAAATGTGAGGTTACGGGTTTGCTTAATTGATCATGTTCCCGCCCTTAACTGCTCAGAACCAGTGCATGGTTTACGGTTTTGGCTTCGGGCCCGCAACTTGCGGCCTTGAGCAATTGAATAGCCTCGCAATCTGAGAGGAACGGGAGCCCGCAACTCACTCGCAGTCTGCGATCAAGTTCCGGGCTTTCAATTGAATATGGCCCTTAGTATATTTCTTGCTTTCCCAGCATATAACCTATACAAATTCTGTAATTTAACTTGTTTGTATGAATGGCATATTATGTTAGCTTACTTACACACCCTATAACCATTAAAATGTATTATTTTAGGGCTTAAGGATCCATGTGCGTTCCTTTGGTCAACCACAAGCAGTTTTACATTCCAACATGTTGTCAGTTCCCATACCTCATCTGGAAGATCTTTCTATGAATTTACCACTTTTCTTCTAAGACTGCCAAACTGTACTTTATACCTCACTTCTATATGCACTTTTTCACTAACATTTTGTGAGGAAAATATAAATTTATAGAAATGGTAATGGATTTATGCAACATGTTCCAAATATTTCAAATAGAATTAGCATACACTGACAACATGATTTGCATTGTTATATGTGCAACTGAGTAGAAATATGTGCAACCAAGTAAAACCAGCTAGAGCAGAGATGTGTTCTGTGGTCTTCAGAAACAACTGGGTCGATAAAATGTCATCAATAAGAATAGCTGTCACGAGAGAAGGCCTCATCATCAATGTATATGTACAAATGTACTGCCCTGCCTCATTTATATTTTTGTCAAATATATTTTCAAATGTATCCATGTGTTATGAAATTAACAATAATGAATTAATGAGTACTATAGAAATGCCTTGACCATAGACTTGATTGAATTTGTTATTTATGACACTGAGAACTCCTTTCACATAGGTATAGAAGGTTCTCATTTATTACTTTTTTATTTTTTGCTCACTACTAGGAGGCTGCCATTTTGGATTCTCTCTACTCCCATTCCCCAGATTGTGTCACTGTGTGAGGTGAGCGGACAACTTGCTTTGATTCTTCATGTTGCATTTCCTAATGCAAACACAGGTTGGCAAGAACCTTCTTATTGGTTAACAGGGTCACATGGAACTGGCATCACATGATGGTGTGGACCAATAAGAAGCTTCTTACAGAGCTTTATTTGTTGTAGAAGATTATAAAGCAGATTCAAAGCTTGCTGTTACCACAGTGACAGCCTCTGTCGGTTCGGAGGAGAAAACCTACAGGTATGCAGAAAAAAGTAGAAGTAATTCATAACTTTAAAAAGGAGATTTCATTATACTGGATGCAAGTATATTTCAAAGTGTTATGACATGTCTTATATCTTCAATGTCCCTGTCAAAATGGCCATTATCAGTACATTTAGCATATTTCAAGTGGTCTGCCAAGAACCTCAGCAATTTCCTTGGAATTTTCTTTTTTGGAAACCACTGGCTTTAGATAATCTATGCCTATCAAAATGTTACTTACCATCAACTACTCAACTTTTATGTAGCAAGTGGCATTATTAATTATTGCTTTTTATAATACTTTCTTTTTTATTTCAGATATATCCATGCCCTACAGTGATGTTGTTGGAGTGAGAAAATATCCCCTGCTTTTCAACATGTCAATTCCTCACCACGAGGAAATAGTCATGGCAGAACTTAAGCTTTATATGTTAGTTCCAAGAGGAAGGATGAAGTTTGATGGTGTGGACAGGAAAGTCACACTTTATGAGATAACAAGTGATTTAGATGGCACACGGAAGGCAGTGGAACTGGCTTCTAGACTGGTTTTCAAAACCAGCAATGAATGGGAGATGTTTGATATCACAGAGGTGGTTCGAAGCTGGAGTAGATCAGACTCAACTACCCACAGAATTGAACTACACTTACAAAATACAGATGTTGACCTGGAGGATACAGGAGAAGGAAATATGGACATAGAGGTGGGGCCTGAGACTAAGCATGAACCCCTACTCATTGTATTTTCTGATGACCAGAGCAGTGACAAAAAAGAAGAAAAGGAGGAGTTGAATGAGATGATCAGTCACGAGCAGGCTCCGGGTCAGGTTAATGGGGATCTTGATAACATGGGTAATTTTCCTAGCGAGGAGTCTTTGCTGCAGATGAGGTCTAACATCATCTATGATGCTAGCTCCCGAATTCGAAGGAACGCCAAAGGTAACTACTGCAAAAAGACCCCACTCTACATTGACTTCAAAGAGATTGGATGGGATTCCTGGATCATTGCCCCACCAGGCTATGAGGCCTTTGAATGCCGGGGAGTGTGCTCCTACCCGCTAACAGAACATGTTACACCAACCAAACATGCTATTGTGCAGACACTAGTCCACATGAAGAATGCTCAGAGAGCATCCAAAGCTTGTTGTGTTGCTACAAAACTGGATCCCATATCTATCCTTTACTTGGATGCAGGAGTTGTCACCTACAAATTTAAATATGAGGGCATGGTGGTATCAGAATGTGGTTGCAGATAGTAATAGTGGAGGGCTGTGCACAGAAGAATGTTGTTCTTGTAAATATGTACATTTTGTATTTCCTTATTTAAAGAGTTTATTTAAGAAGGTGTGTACAGATAATATATATGTTTTTAAAAGTGATCATCAAAGAGTGCAAATCAGTAATGCACATCTCATTCAATAAATCTTTATGGTATGTTATTGGAAACCACCACTTTGTAAATAAAGCCCTATAACCCCGTCATTACCATCTCTCCATTTTAAAGGGGTTTAAATTTAGGAATATCATTAAGAAAACAAAATGGCACTCTGCTGAGAAACAGACTGATTTAGGAATACACGCCATTATATGCTGGGGTTCGGGACAACCCTATGCCAACCAGAAATTATTTTACTATTTCATACCATAGTCCATGAGGATTTCCCAGCTTCTTCACTGCTCTTATTATTGAATATAAAAAAATATAATGTATAAAATGCCATGTGCACAAATAATGGAGAAATTGACCCACTAATCTGGATACTGTCCTGTTAATGATTTGTAACCTAATAAATCTGGTTGCGATAAATTACTGTATCTGTGAAATCCAATGTGTAAAACTGTTACTGTGAAAATAATAATTCTATATATTTGGTTTATACTGATTAGCAAAAATGAGCTAAAAACTTTAGTAAAACAATCTGTTCCCTGGCCAACATTTCTGCTGTGTTTTTTTTTTTTTTTCAGTGTAATCAGATATAGTTTATCTTCTTTTAAAAGGAAATCAACACTTCAACACTGAAGGGTTTAAATGCAAAGTTTGCCAATAAATAGTGCTTTTACATGCCAGAAGCCAATTTAATTGTTTTATGTTTTTTACTGCAAACTGTAAAGTCTGAAGTCTGAGACCTCACTTTGTGATTTTAGCTTTTGCAACACCATTGTTTATCAGCCCTCATCAGCAATAATTATAGAACAAAACTATTTCACAAGGGAAAAAGGCACAGCGTTATTCTTGTTGATTTGTGGGAAAATTAAATTTAAACTAACAAATTAGCAAATGCAAATATGCATCATCAAACAATTCTGCAAGTAAGCCCTCCAGAAATAATGATGTAAACATATCTGTCACTTATCTATGAGTAGAATATGAGATAAAAGTACTTTTAATCTTCATATATATTCTGTGGGGTATTATGTTGATAAACTGACTTTAGAAACTATAAAAGTGACTATAATTTGTACCCACATTTTGCCTATTTGATAAATATATCCATGTAACCTTGTGGCAATAAGTCCCCAAGGTTTTGATTTTTATCTTTCTTCATTCATTTTCAAAAAATATATTGTAATTATGTTTGTAATGTGGAGTATGTGCAATGGTTATTTTAACCTACATTTGATATCTCCTGAGATTTTTGCTGGTTTTACTCAACTAAATTTCAAAGCAGACTTTTCTTAATACAGCTAATTGAAAAATTGCTAGTACCTATTTAGGATAAAAGCTCAAAAATTGTTAAAGAGCAGGAAGGAGACATGCATTCATTATTTGATCTTTCACTCAGGTATAAGACTTGTTTTCAGTGCTTCAGAATAAATGGTCAGGAATGCCAGGTAATGTCCAGATGCCTGGACTTATGGCTCTTGTAAGTCATATCAACATTTGTCTATTTCAACTAGATGCCAGCCTCTTCTATGAGTCCGTCATATTAAATACTCATTAGATTATGATTAACAAGTCTGTTTACTTCAACATTTACATTAAATACTTTGTATTGTTAAGCTAAAAGTAACCAGTAATGGTAATAACCACAATAATAATTAGCAGGAAATGTATTTGGTTCCGTGGCAATACTGAGTAGGTAACCAATGTTCTAGGTTCAATGTGCTCCTGTAAGGCATATACATAGATATTAATAGGCAAAGGGGTACTGAGCAAATAAAATAGTCCAAAGTTAAGGCAGACATACCCATTAAAAATATATTGGGTTTAATATTAAGCTGAGAATCAATGTACCCACTTCATGATGATATGTTAACAAGACCAATGTGAAGCTTCCAATATGAAGTTTTTTCTTAGTGGGGTCTCTACCAGGACTCATGTAATTGAGCCATAAAAAATAATCAAAGCAGGAGGGGGTTACAGACCTTGCAATAGTGGTACATTGAATTATAATAGCTCACTTTTCATATGTGGAATTATTTATTATGTTTTCAATATAACACTGCCCATTTCCCATGCATTTCTAGGTTTGGTGTTGTTCCCATGATTTTACTCTACAGCCCATCACAAATCACCTTCATCCCAGTAGTGAAAGGGTGCACATATTATTATTTTTTGTCATCGGATACAGCATTTGGGTTGTTTTGTTACTTTTTTCCTAGTTAAAGTGCTCTACAGCAGAGATTGTGCACACGTGCGCTGTGTGTGCCAGCAGTGTAATTACATTTATATTTTGTTGGATAATGGGATACAGATGCCCACAGAGGGATCTGCATAAAATTCTCACCGCATTGTAAAGAGGGGGTTGGAGAACAGGAAAGAGTACCCTTATTCATAACCCTTTCAACTCCAGTGCTTGCCTGAAATGCATTGCTGAACCTTTGAAATATACTGTTACTTATATAATTTACCTTTTTAAATTAATTTAATTAGGATGAAGGAGGAATGTTATTGCAAGGGAAGTCATCTGTATGTTCAGTACATATATGATGTAAAGTACACAATGCTTTTTTTAAAGGGACACTTGCACCAATTGATTATTTTTAAAGAATCATGGTGGACCAAAATTCAAAATACACTTGAAAGCAAGCAACGTGTTTTTAGAATATAAATAATAATAATAATAATACAGCCTCCAATATATTACTTTTATTTGCAATTATGTTCCTGTGGACGCTACCATTTTAATTTTCTAGGGGGAAAACTTCCTGGAGGAGGAGTCTTTGAAAACACAGAAAATGTGTACCTTCACAATGGGAAGGTGGCTGATACATCTGTCAGTGATGTCATTAGCACTAATGGAAAGCTTATTATTTTACAAGGACACATCCGACTGTGAGGAAGCTTTTGTTACTCGAAATACCATATTTAAAACTTTTGTCCACAGTATTCCATTAAAAGCTATCCATACATTATGGTAGCAATTATTTTCTAAACTAAAAAATATACTGTCCTTTTGTACAAAAGTATGCAGCAAAGTATGTTAATTTGTTTGCCCAGTAGTACCTTCATCAAGTACAAGACAACAGTTTTATACCTAAAAAAATAGTTTAGGAAAATATGGCTAATACAATTTTTAAGCACTTTTAGTGATCTTTTATCCATTTTGTTATTGGGGTGATAGTGCAGCTTTAAAGAGTAGCTAGTTGTAATTGTGATTTATATGATTATGGCATAGCTCTCAGAAAAAGAAGTAGGGTGACCATATTTAGTAGAAACTATTAAAATGAACATCCAGCATAGCAATTTGATCAAGTCCATAAAAATAAATGTATTTATAAACTACTGCTGAGCACTGGTTAATTACTCCTCCGAGAAATGGAGCTTAGAGGAGTATATGGGGAAAAACACAATGCTTTTTGTGTAAATAAATGCTGACAAGTTATAATCCAGGGTGAACAACAGGAATCCTCCTTAGTTTTTACGAGTATGGTTAAATAGTACTTTTGTGTTTATTTCGCCTTTACATTCGTCTACATTTCTCCATCTCTGATACTCCCAATATTTAACCCCTTTATTCCCTCTTGTTGTTGAGCCCTAGAGGTATCTCTCCTCCCATGTTCCACTTCTTTGCTCCATGTCACCTGCCATGTTTCCACCACTCTCCAGCAACGTACCCAGTCGATAAGAAGGTGTCGGAGCGCAATAACCAAACACCACCATGCACGTTATTTATACAGAGCCGCAAATTTGTCAAATTCTTGGGAGAGTGTGACGCTGAAGCCTCCCCCTTAAGCTCGGAGTGACTGGTCCATGCTGCTCCCATGTTACACTTTTAAGGCCAAGTTATCTGAGAGGTGATAACAGACCTGCCATTGAGAAGGTCTGACTGATACATTAGTGCGTATCAGCACACTCGGGATTCCGAATCCAACCAGTCTCTACTGCTGTGCTCCAGTGTTTTGCACATGATCAGCTGTTTTTAGGAGCTCTCCTTCTGTCTTGTATAACTATATCGGGAATCTTAAAAGAATTTCTGAGCTCACTATAAATACATACTAATGGACAGAGAATGATTTTGTCTGTAAATACTGTAAATATTTTGCTTGTGATAACACTCTAATACCCACTAGATTTTTTTCAGTTGTGCTCCTAAACTTGTGTGAATCAGCTGTGACCAGACACACTTTTCTACTTCAAACACTAAATCAGTAAGAAAAAAAAAATTGAGTTACACCTGCAGGATTTTAAACTGTTTGTTTCAATGAAACCCTATATTGTTAGCTTGCAAAAATAATAATTTAGCAGTGTCTCTCAAAATTGTTTGATTTGGAGACGGTTTCCTTCTAATGCAAACAGTAGTTTCTATTTTGCAATAAATTTGAAAATAGTAAAAACATTTCTGCAAATAAGTTCCTCAGGCAGTGCATTGCACCAGGGCCCTTAACTAGGGGGCCCAGCTCTCTTTAGATACATTTTTTTTTGTGTACAGTGAAGGTCTCTCCCTTGGCCCCCTCCCAACCCTGTCCCACCAGACCAGCCCCCCCCCCCACCCCCCAGGGCCCCCTGGGTCCTTTCAGACTAACCCCCCGAGTAACTGATTTAGCAACTTTCTAAGCCATGAACAAGAAACCATTTTTTTTAAAATCATATTTATTTTAACTTGTTTATATATAAATAAACAACTCCATCTTGGCTGGTATCATAACCTCCTTATATAATGAAGGATGTGCTTATCTTGGTCTCAGTCCAAAAAGGAGGGGGAGATGAGGAATATGAATTAGTTAATTAATTGAATCTTTGAGAATTTGATACCTGCCCATGCTCCATAAGTAGTCCAAGTGGAAATAAAGTGCTTCTTAAATAGTAAATAAATGTTTCTTTATTTAAAAAAAAATAAGAAAAATATCATATGATAAGACATATGTAAGAAAACAAATTGGTCTTATGCATTTCACACTTAAAACAGTTCTTAGTCATAGGCTAAAAGGCACCTTTAATGCCAAAGTGGAAGTGATAAAAGAAGAAGAGGGCAGGAGTACACTGAAGATCTATACAGGAAGGATATTAACAATGAGCTGGAGCCGGACATCTTGGAGAACGAAATGAGATGGGCCCTAAGATGTCTTGCTGAAAATAAGGCTGCAGGAGGTAATGGAATCCCAATTGAACTATTCAAAATTCTACAAGATGATGCTGGGAAAGTGTTACTTGCCTTATGCCAACACATTTGGAAAACTCAACCATGGCCAGTAGACTGGAAAAGATCAGTCTACATCCCAATCCCAAAAAAAGGCAATGCCATAGAGTGCTCCAGTTATCGAATAATTGCACTCATTTCCTATGCCAGCAAGGTGATGCTTAAGATTCTACAAGCTCAACTCCAACAATATATGGACCGGGAACTACCAGATGTGCAAGCCGGGTTGCAGCAGAGCAAGAGGCACAAGAGATCAAATTGCCAATGTCCGATGGGTAATAGAGAAAGCAGGAGAGTTCCAAACAAACATTTACTTCTGCTTCATAGACGATTCTAAAGCATCTGACTGTGTGGATCACAACAACATTCTTCTAGTGAACAGTTAGAGATGGGAGAACCAGATCATTTAATCCTCCTCCTAAAAAATCTGTATGTCGACCAAGAAGCCACGGTGAGAACCAAACATGGGACAACAGAATGGTTCAAGATCGGAAAAGGAGTGTGACAAGGTTGTATATTATCACCTTATTTATTCAACTTATATGCAGAATACATCATGCGTAAGGCCGGGCTGGATGAATCTAAAGCTGGAATCAATATTTCTGGAAGGAATATCAACAACCTCAGATACACCAATGATACTACTCTGATGGCTGAAAGTGAGGAGGAACTAAAGGACTTATTTATGAGAGTAAATGAAGAGAGTGCAAAAGTTGGCCTGCTGCTCAACCTTAAAAAGACGAAGATCATAGCAAACGACAATATCAGTTCCTGGCAAATAGACGGGGAAGAAGTGGAGGCAGTGACAGATTTTATTTTCCTTGTATCCGAGATCTCTGCAGATGGTGACTGTAGTCATGGAATTAAAAGACGTTTGCTTCTGGGGAGGAAAGTTATAGCAAGCTTGGACAAGCTAGTAAAAAGTAAAGATATTAAACTATCAACTAAGTTCTGCATAGTTCGAACTATGGTATTCCCAGTAGTAACATACGGATGTGAGAGCTGGACAATAAAGAAGTCTGAGCGCTGTACAATTGACACCTTTGAATTGTGGTGTTGGAGAAGACTGCTTAGAGTCCCTTGGGCTGGAAGAAGATCCAATAAATCAATGCTTCAGGAAATCAAGACAAACTGTTCACTAGAAGTTATGATCATTCGGCTGAAGCTCAAATATTTTGGCCATATTATGAGATGGCAGGATTCCCTATTAAAGACTCTGATGCTGGAAAAGATTGACAGACACAAGAAGAAGAGGACGAGGGAGACAGAGATGGATAAATGAGGTTACTGAAGCAATGAACATGAACTTGATGGAGCTCAGAGGGGCAGTGACTGAGAGATGCACCTGGTATACTGTGGTCCATAGAGTCAGACGCGACTGAACGACTAAACAACAACAACAGTCATAAGCATTATAGTTGCCTTCAGAAGCCAGCAATGGCACAGTTTGTTTGAATAATCAAAAACTTATGACGCTTTATGACTTTATGAATTTCTGATTTATGCTCTTATTGCATAGAGGTAATCTAAGGAGTTCTTGTGTTGAAAACATGCACTTCCTTCAGTAATAAGCAATATCATTCTCCTATCCCACTAGCTGGTTCTTCTGTTAAATGGCCATAATAGCAGTCCAAGTATGTTGTGTCCATCCCCATGACCCTCTCATTTACTAATTATAAGAGATGACGCAGAAACATGCAAAAGACATCAGTGAGGGAGGAGGATGCATTGTAACGGGTGCTAAGACAGCTTGTATTTCTCCAAGGTGACAGTCCAGGGTTACATGATGGGGGATCACTAATACATCTGTTATTTTTATGTTGGGCTAATTTGCTAGGATAAATCTCTTGCTGACACCAAGGCAAACATAATCAGCCTTTTCCTCTCTCTTATCTTCTCCCAGATTCTATATATTTTATTGCTTGCGATTATATTTATAGTTGTTTTATTACTCATTTCTTTTTGTACACACAGCTGTTAGATTCAATGTGATTGAATTTCCAAAGAAAACGTCTAATTGGTATTACTCAACTGCAACATGTTATTATACATTATAAGTGAGTTGAAAGAAACTAAGATCTAGTTTTAGGGCTGTATGTATTAATGTTTCCACTTTAGTTCCTAGGGATGCATAACAACTTACTCTGACTTTTCTTGTTGGTTTAATTAAAGACCAATGTACAATAAAAAAATATATATGTTTAAAAAAATATATGTTTGAAAACTTTGAATCTGACTAAATGCACAATTAAGCAGAGAAAATATAGTAAACTTAGTTTTTCAATCAGAACAAAATAAATGTAAAGTCATCTGCTGAACCTTGGAGGCATCCATGATACTTTGGTGAAGGTTGTTTACTGAAGGTACATTTCTGTAGAGCAGGGCTTGTATTTATTGATGTGAGCCTCCTGCTTCCACCGATAGATACAAAAAAAGATCTCTCACGACACAATGAAGCAAAGACCAGATGGATTCTTCAATATACAAAAATTCTGATTTTTTTCCCTAAATTGTTTTAAAGTTTATGAGTTACACTTGTTGTTTATGATATTAGGATGTTATGTATGTTGTTACATTTTGATCTATAATATTCTAGCAAGCGTCCTTTTCATGTTGGCGAGAAGTACACTTTAGTGAATAGACTCCATGGAATAGACTCCACAGGAACCCATGTTGTAATAATGTTATATATTTGAAATACAGGTATACCCTGTTTAAAGCTACCCCCCTTAGTGCTGATTTGCTATAGCGCTCTATTCCCCTCTTATTTCCTCACAATAGCAAGTTTTTTGAGAGCCAAATCTTGTGTAGCCCTTTAAATCCCCCTTAGCACTCTCTGATTCACCATAGTGTTCAGACAGAATAACTCGTTTAGCACTGTTTCACATACCGCTCCTGCATGCAGGAATACATGTGGGAAGGTACACGGCTATTCCTGTATTGTAAATTATTTTGTACAAAAAACATTGCAATTTAAGAAGATCCACCTCACTAGTGAATACAGTTACTCCATTTTTTTTTATTGAACAGCTTTCACACTAGTTAGCCTCTCCAAAATCTTGTGTTGTTCTACAGAGTCTCTTTTCATGTTGTAGACATCCTTCATGCTTTTGGTGAATGTGCTTCATAGAATAGCATTATCTTTGATGAGGCTCTTTTAACGTATGGGAAACCCCTAACCCCGCATTGAATGTAGCTCATTATATGACTTTCTTCAGTAACATCTCAATAATCTTCCATTGGGGGCAGTTAATAAGCATCACAGTGGATGTCCTGTATTTACTATGCACTAAGTCATGATAGAAAAAACTGCTATCACATCCTTTGACACAGTAGCACATTCCCTGAGATAGCTTAGTAAATGCCCCCATATCACGTGTCTCCCTTTTTTGCTCCACTCCTATACACATACATATGTATTTTATCATCTTTCACCATACCCAAACTACATCTTTATTCCCAACTATTTTCCATTTACGCCTTTTCTCTCCCTCCTCTCTCTGGTTCTCTATATTTACATATATACAATTGTATCTGGTATAGATTAATTACATTTAAATAAATTCTTTCTACAGTGTGTTTAGATAATATGGCACCATTTCTATTTAGTTTATTGTGGACTGAGATAACATTTTCCAATTTAACAGAATGTTGTCCATAATCAGATCATGGACATTTAAGATGTCATTTAAGATTGGTGAGACAAGATGAGAAAGGCTATTTTTCTCCATAGGAAAAATAATTTTCACTATTTTTCTCCATAGTAAATCAAGAGCTAATATGAGATTCAGTTAAGATAAATAGTAAATCCCCCTACATATAACTTTTACATGTTTGTTATTGAAAATGAAAAAACACAACTTTTGTTATGACTCCCAGATAAAATGGTTGATCCAGGGACTAACCTTACATCAGAAGCGGTATAGAGTAATACAGTAAATATTTAAAAATTACTTGCCACACACGTCCTCAATATAATAAAAAACAATGATCACATAGGGTCTGACTTTACATAAGTGGTAACTAACTAGAGTTAAAATTGTATGTTTCTATATTTTTGTGATTTTAATGTAATTTTCACCATAACGTTTCACTTGTTTTGATGACATTTTTTCAATTATATTTGTTTTGTAAAATTATCTATATATATATATATATATATATATATATATATATATATATATATATATATATATA
Source organism: Discoglossus pictus (assembly GCA_027410445.1). NCBI lineage: Eukaryota > Metazoa > Chordata > Amphibia > Anura > Alytidae > Discoglossus > Discoglossus pictus. The sequence continues at coordinate 88,177,913 of CM050167.1, forward strand.
TATATATTTGTTGTAAATATGGTAATGTGACTGCCATCTCTGTTTCATTTAATCACTATATATTTTTTAACAAACTCACATCAGCATACAAGGTACATTGTGTTTTAGGTATGGTTATTTTACCCATATAAATGATAGCGTAAAGCAGCATGGTATGTGGAAATAGCAGCAATGTATGTGGAAATACCGGATGGGATGAATGGTCACCCAAATAAATATATTCTTTACAAAATGGCCAAAATATTCCAATGGAAAAGGTTCAAAATAAACCAATGGAAAAGTTCAAAGGACAAGATTTAAAAGTAGCCAATCATGTCAACACACTGCAGAAAATGCCAGTGAGATGATTGGTTGTATTGAAAGAGGAATTCGTAGTACATTCAGATGCTTAGTAAACTCCCTCATGGAACTGGGGATATTGTATGTTCTTACTGCAGTTATATCGGCTTATCCCCTCTTTTATCCATCTTTGCTAAATATACAGAAAAGCTTTTTAGGTAGCTAGAATAAGCACATTATTTAGCCTACTAAATTACATCTACTGTCAAAAGCTTTTTCAAAGAAAATAAGTCTGTTTCACAGAAAGAGACAAGTTCTAAACTAAAAAAGGATGAGAAAATGCTATTTTACTAAAAGAGTGATAAATATATGGAATGACCTGACATTAGAACTGATATGTTCGAGGTTAATTCAGGAAGGGAATTTTTATATGTTGTCTGCTTTATTCATAGTATGCTGGAAAAAAATTGTCTGCTCCTATAATAAAGAAACACATACAACAAAGACATCCCTGATGAATTCAAATAGTTAAATTTAGGGGTCTTGGGAAGTCAACACTCCCACTGCCCTGGGGGATGGAAAGGGGAGGCAGGGGGAGTTTTGTTGTTGTTGTAAGATGAAGCAGAGCCAAGCAAAGAAGAAAAGGCCAGATTAGACCATCATTCCTGTGCAAACTTCCTTGTTTATTTGAGGAACCGATCCATCTTCATTAGCAGGGAGGACAGCTTCTTGTACCGGCTACAGAATAGGGGTCCGGAGGAGTTACAGCTGAAGAAGGGCATGAGGGAGGCAGAATGCTCTTGTGTAAATTTTACCCCTACACAGAATATACCAATTAATCCACTTAACATGTCACAATAATTTTATTAGTAAAAAGAAAGTTGACAGTAGTAAAATGCTTAATTCCTTTTCTCTGCTAGCACAAAGTCTAGACAATATAGAGTATAGACCTCCATTCCATGGCTCCAGTAAGAACTCTCAGAAGGCTACGGGGATTGTGAAAAGCAAATTTGCTGAGCTATTCTATGGCTCCTGGAAAAGAGAGTCCTGTAAAACTCGAATGCAGGGGGTTGGACGGAGATCTCAAGCTCTAACATGTGCTTGCAGCCTGCTCACAGGAGACTCCCAGACTAAATCTCAGTAGTTTCCATAGCAATGCTACAAAATGGTACCAACTTACACACTACACTAGCCCTAACATCCTCCCATATACCGATGGATTACGAATGCAATTTATGGATTATGTGTGCATCTAATAGAGGAGAATTAGTAGTGTATGCAAACTTTTTTGCATTAAAAAATACCAAACTCGCCCGGATGTTTGATAAATCTCTGGAGTTTGCAATCTGTAGATATCTGCATTGAGCTGCTGCTTGAAGGTTATTTGAATGTAGTATTACTATCGGTAGGTATCAGGTGCCCATGTAACAGTACTGGGGTGAGGGAAACAAGTTTGTATATGTATAGAATGACTCAATGTAATATGCGTTTCTGATGTAAGCAACATGTGTTAGATTAGAAAAAGGTAAAAGCAGAGAAACTTAGATATACCTTAAAGTAATAATAAAATAATTTAGGGAGATTATGACCCCTCTGCGGATGATCCGCTACTCCCTATGAGCTTGGTATCACTCGGTATCACTCGGTATTCCCCCTTAATATCCGTTATACCATCCCCCAGGATTCAACCTTAATACCTGCTACCCACTATGAGCCTGGGTGTCTCCGGGGGTTTCCCCAAATAAAGTAATCATGGAGGTCTTTAAGGGCCCCCATGGCACCAACTATTAACTTGTAACCATGAGGGTCCCTAAGGATGCAACAAAGAAAAAAAATCTTATTGGACTCCATTATATGGCTGCTCGTAGTTGCGAGAAACAACCCTCTTTCAATTGCGGCAACTTTATTTTCAAATACCTTTTTTTCGCATTGCTAGACTCCAAAAGCTGCTCCCAAGCATAGCAGATACGCATCAAAGGCTGTTTGCAGTTGCTTTTAGCTCAATTTCATGTGTATGCAGAGGGTCTGATGCTCAGTGGTCTCCATACCAATGTTGCAGAATAGTACCCACTAGTGAACACACTAGCCCTAGCATTTTCACTTTCCCCTATCTATCTATAAAAAACCTTCAATGGCATATGGGTTAATGTTAGATGCTATGGAGATGCTTTCAGGATCTCATGGTTTAGGTTAATACTTAGATGCCACGGGGTCCTTACAGGAAGTCTTTTACAAAAGAGTTGTCTGTGCCACAAGGGCCTGTTAGGGATCCCCATCTTGGAGGTTAATTATTCGCTGGACCAGAGATCCTTTAAGAACCTCTGTGTCAGGTGGTTAAGTATTAGTTGTCATTGTGGTCTATATAGACCCCATATGGTATAGGTAGATGCTGGGGTTTAACTTTTCGGCAGAGAAAATCACTTCAGTGCTTGGGAGGAGGATCCCTGTTTACCTCGTTTAGAGTAGTTTAAATGAGGGAATCCGGGGATCCCTAGGCTCATGGGGGTAGGAGTATTAGGGGAGTATCCAGAAGATCTCCCAAGAGTCAGGGCCGGATCTATATTTTTGGTGCCCCTAGGCAGTGAAGTGAAGGAGCCCCTGCAAGTGCATGCTCAAGGTGTGCACGGACCCATTTTTCTCTTTTCTGTGCATGTATATCACTCTCTTGCTGTGTGAGCAAATCACAGGCATTTCGCCATAACAGCCATTTTTACAGCCACGCTACTCATACATATATATTCTATAGTCAGGATCATAAAAAAATCAATATCTTTAAAATAGCACTAACACAGCATATAGCAAAAATAATACAATTATAAACATTTTAATATAATTTTTGAGGTTTTGAATAATATTACATTTTGTGTGACCAGAAAATTACCCAGAACATCTATGTCTCAACTTTTATGATGAAAGGTATTAAGCCCTGGTTGGCTATTCTGGAGTAGTTTTGGACCCTGGACCACCATTTCCTGGAAGTTACACAAACTGATTTACATGGATGATAAAAGTAAGTTTATTACACAAATAACTAATGTATTTTTTATTTAGCTAAGAGAAGCTACCATGTGTGCCAATAAAACATATATCCATAATCAAGCACGTACAGTAAATATGAGTGTAAATGCTCACATATGCCTTCTGCCATTCTTACACTGCCCCCCGTGGCCACTGTAATACAACACACTCAGAAGCAATCCTTTTTGACCACTTACTACTTATTTAACTTTCATATCTTTTAAGCACTAAAATGAGACATAGCATTACTCTGTGGGGGTAAATTGATTGAGGAAGCCAAAGGTTAAGAGATGTCAAGTACTGCAACTAACACCCTGTGATCGGGGCTAAGTGCTGTTGGGGATATCCCTCTGAACCTATGCCTGCAGTTAAACACAAATTTGCATACTTCCTATGCTGGTTCAGACTATTCGCTCTCAATCAGGAAAAATATGGCATAGCGGTCGAGATATTAGTAATGCCACTGACCTCAAGGGTGGACCCCGTCCAGAATAATGGTAGTAGATTGCCTGCCCTGTCACGTAGCTTGGTACTCACTAATCTGATATAATGTGAGGCCACGTATGTCACCTATTGTCCAGGCCAGACTACTTGGCACCGTTCTACCCTTGTGGAAACCCTGAAGCTTCCCTCTCTGTCCTGTACTCTTAAATCATAAAATTAGCCACAGGACTGCTGACCCCTGATTGGTAAACCACCAAAGCAGGCAGCCAATCATGAGAGGGCATGCCATAGTCATGATTGCTGTTTAGTCCATAGGTGACAGGGGGGGAAATATGAATGTGAACAAGGGCCACACCGGCAGTTTGCACAATGTTTATTCTTGGTTAATAATTGCATCCAGTTCTTTTGTTGTAAAGGAGTATAAGAAGGGGCACTGGCCATGCCGTCTTTTGGACACCTATACATGGTGAGTTTTTATTGAAGAGAGTGTGAATACCGTAACCTGCACCTCATAAGCCTTCCTGAGTAGGGATCCCTTATCTGGGATACCTAGGGGTAGGATCGGTTAACTTGTGCCAATTCAAACAATCCAAAGATTAGGTTGTGACATTTATTTTTGGGGAAATTTGCTGCCTTTGCTGCTACAGTATGAAAAATATTAGACGCTCTAGACTAAATATTACGGAGAAAAGTTAGTTTTCATTGTAAGGTTTTTTCATAACATATCAACTTTTTTTTATTACAACAAACTGAAAAGTTGATTATATGTTTTTACTTCATAAAAGTTATAATGTTAGCTAGGCCTTAACAGTGGTCCATTAGAGGCACAAACTCTTACCAGAAATAGATATCTTAGAATATTAGAGCTATAACTATAACACAAGGGACTCTATCATCCCAATATTACATTGTTGTTTTTTTGTCTTTCTTTTTAGTTTATTCTTAAAGAGAAGGAGAATTATTATAATTAGTAGCATATCCCCCAAATGCAGTTAAATCCATACCATCACCCTTATCATGACCCATGCATGATCCGTTCAGACTTAGCTAGGAAATAATTGGACACGACTACTGAGTGGGAGAAACACAGGCTACAGCTTTATTGGATTACATAACAAAATTACCAATACTATCAATACCGTATTAACATATTCAGGGGGAGGAGCCTGGCCACGGACAGTGACCTCACGCCTTGGACACGTACCCAGAGCCTCCAATGCTTATACTAAGCATGCCTGTGAGGTAGGGCAACGCCCACTTAGGCCACTGGGCCCGGGCAACTCACCTCCTGCCTACACATAAGTTAGAATTAACATTGTACATTGAATAAGGCCTCTCTCGCCAACATGTAAAACCACTTTTTATCATATTGATTTCATTTTTACAACATAATTCCAACCACTCTTTAACACAAAGCCAAATTAAAATGTGGGAGGGTGGGATTCCCAATTGCAGACACGCTGCTCTGACCCAAAGCGTGCAAAACAGATGGAAGACCCACCCCCGCGCAACTAGTTAATCCCGAAGCCTAGCAGGCTCCGGTGGGTCACGCAACAATGGACCCAGGTAGCCTAAGCAGCCTCCGCGTCGGCAAGAACTCTGAGATGCAAATTAACATTTTGAGCTGAACATTAGTAAAAAGTGCTAAGTATCTCACAAATCATTAACTGCAGAGAAACAAATGCTAGTAGAATGTATTGGCAGTTTTCAATGTTCTTTAAGACGAAACAAACTTGCTGCTGTTGTGACAGTCCCTTTAAGCAAGGATAGTGAACATAAATCTAGTTTGGGCATTGGTAGCTTATAAGTTAGCATCATGTTTCTAGGCCTTCTAGGATCCATTTCCTTTAATAGAGCTGAATTTGATATTCCAGTTACTTCCTAAATGGCTGTCACTCCCTGCCAGGGGAGAACTAATGAAGGCCACATTGATTTTTCATCCTGATGTAACTATCCATACAGTACTAATGCCCTTCACTCATATACTATAAGTATTTCTTCTTTAGTATGTATAAACTCACCTATTGATATAAAAGACTTTTCAGTGACCAGTGATCCTTTAACTTTTACCCCTATACTAACAATGGATCCCATTCAATTCCCACCTCTCAGAAATACAGCTAACATGCTTGTAAACTTTCAAAAGAGGTAATGAACTTTATTGAAACATATATATATATATATATATATATATATATATATATATATATATATATATATATATATATGAGAGAACAAAAGGGTAACTCATTTTGTGCAAGTGCAGAGTGACAAAATGTAATGTAATTAAGATAGGAAGGTCAAGTAACCTAATCACTCAGATCTTCAATGCTGCTGAAGAGTTAGTTTCACAATGGACCTACCAGACCTATCCTAGCAAACAATATTTGGATCACAGTATATGATTTACAAAACTACATATAAAAATATAAACCAATATCAGTCATGTTTAACATGGATATAATCAGTATAACAAGTGGTGAGCCACATAATGTTCAAAACACACAGTCACAAGGGGTACTCACTGGGGATGAGAGTCTCCAGAACCAAGACTAAAAAGGGGAAATCATGGTTATTACAGGGGTAGACCTGGGCTGAAAGAACCAAAGCCCAGGGGTATTATGCCATCTTGAAGACTGGGCTAGGCTCATTTGTGAAAGAAAGAGAAGCAGGTACAACAGTACTGTCATCACAATTTCAATCACTCTATCATTTCCACAAATGAAGGTTGTTTCTCCATGGTCTAAATTCTAATATATCATTCCTTGGATGGCCCTTACATTCTTGAAATCTTACGAATTATCAAGTAGTCAGCACAAATTGTAGGGGCCCATACTCTTACTATTTCACAATGTTTCATGCGGACTAGAAACCACCAAAAGCACTTTTCACGTTAAATGTAATTTTTAGTTCACCATCAATTAATGTTACAAACAAAGGAGCAAAAAGCAGTAAACCAAGGTTTAGCCAAATTTAAAAACAAAGTTTATCTCTTAGATTGTAAGTTTGTGGGTTTTCAATTGTGTGTCAGTGCCTAGGAAACAAGCTCTATGTACATTTGATTTTATGCTCAAAAACAGGGCCCTCCTTTATATGGTGTTACTTTTGTTTTTTGCCATGTACTCAAGCCCTGTACAGCGCTACGGAATATGTTGGCGCAATATAAATAAAGATAATAATAATAATCTCATTAATGGTCATGATATCATTTTTTTATTTAATATATAAATTAAATTATAAATTTTAATATATAAATTTGCTATATCCCATTTCAGATTAAACTTCATTATCAAATACTATGACACATTCCTCACAATAATATTAATCTCATGAGAATAGTATATCTTCAGAGTAGTTTTAAGCTTTGCAATAATAATTTCTTATGAGGTTGAAAAGAATTATAAAGAAACTAGCCAATTGCCCGTCAAAAAATGATGGTCATAAAATTGTAAGGCAGGTAATGCTGTTTGCCACACAAAATAAGGCTTTTGGTCCTCTGAGTACCCTCTGCGCTCATTGCAAGTCTCTGAGCTGGTGTACTTTTGCTCCTCTGAGCATCCTCTGTGCTGATTGTGAGCCCCGCGCTGAGCGCCTTTGGCGCTCATCGCATGGCTCGCAATGAGTGCTAGCTTCTCCTCTGCTATTTTTATTTTTTATATATCAATTTTTTCATAATAATAATTAATTATTTAATTCATTAATTAAATAATAAATTAATATACTTTACCTATATTTAATTAATATATGCATCATTCTATATCCTGAAGAGCTAACAATGTGTTTTGATTTTCCTGCAAACATATAATGTACATTTGGACTGTTGCTGACCACCTCAGGTGTCAGGTGTAAGTTTCAGCAATGTGGCAAATGTGCAGTATAAATTGGCTGCGTGCGCGAGACCAAAACATTTGTTTAGGTGTGTAAAGCACCATTTTAGATTGGTAATGTTATTAGTTGCAAGTTAGTGTTGTAAAATGGCACTGATTGTCTATGGGTTAAGCGGGTCTCAAGAATTTTCCGTCCTTCCTAATCGTGTATTTTGTACCTCGTACGTTCCTGGGTAAAAGTCTTATGGGCATGGCAGTGTTTTGCGTGGTTAGGGGTCGTGAAGCCTCGTTTTCATTTTTTTTTACGTCTGCCATTCTATTTGATGCTTAGGCGATTTTCAAGTGCCGAAAAACGTAAAATTCGGATCAAATTCACTTGGAACCTCCCTCCCAGACATCCTGGCTGTCCCCCGTGCTGTGTGTGATGTTTTTTGCATTTCTTTTTTTATTTTCTTTGTGTTTTTGTTGTTTTTTGGAGGTGAGTGGTTCGGCCGTTAACTTTGTAGCCGTAACTTTTCCACGCAATTTTTTCAAACTGCTACGGGTCTCGCATTGTGAATTGTAAAATTGAGATTTCTGTTGATCTGTAGTCCCGCGGGTAGTAGGGATAAGCGACTACGGCGCTCATCTCCACCAGCGCAAGGAGTGCCTTTGGTGCTCCTTGCCTGAAACTGCGGCGGGCTCGCTGCATGAGCCTGCAAGTGTTAGCAACAACCCGCAATGCTCACAACTATTTATGTGATGCTCAGAAAGTCTGTATATATATATATAAAAAAGACACATTTGCAACCACGCTGTGAATTAGACTTTCCACATTGAAGGCATTATTATTAACCTTTATTTGTAACAAGTACAGGGTAAATACAAGTTAAAAACAATGTGAACAAATTACAAAAGAATGGAAAGCCCTGTTATTGAGTTTAAAATCAAGCATACACAGTACTTTCTCTAAAGCACCCAATAAGATTGAAATCTCTCAAACTTACAGTATAGAGGTAATGGGTGAGGTACAGAAAGGTGAGGTACAATATATTGCACATATTAAGGATGAAGGTGATACGCTTCTTTAAATAGATTCGTTTTTAGGGACGCTTTGAAGGATTTGATAGGATAGTCTAGTGGAGTGAGGCAAGGAGTTCCAAAGAATAGGGGCAGCACAAGAAAAGTTCTAAAGGCGGGAATGAGAAGAGATGGTAAGAGAGGTAGAAAGAAAAATGTCGTTAGCAGAGCGAAGCGGACAGTTGGTAGAGTATTTAGAGACAAGATCAGAGATATAAGAGGGTGCATTATTATTGAGGGCTTTATATGTTAGGGTCAAGATTTTAAATGTTATTCTGGAGTCTATGGGAAGGCAGTGGAATGACTGACAAAGAGGTGCTGCAGACACGGAGCGATGAGTATGGTAGATGAGTCTAGCGGGGCATTTATTATGGACTGAAGTGGAGAGAGACTGGTGATAGGGAGGCCAGCAAGGAGAGAGTTAGTTAAGGCGGGATATGATAAGAGAGTGCATTAGAATTGTGGTTGCATCTTGTGAGAGAAAGTGACATATTTTGGAAATGTTTTTTAGGTGAAAATGACAAGATTTATTGATGTATTGTATGTGAGGAATTTGAGGAGAGGGTAGGATCCAAGAGAACCCCCAAGTCAATGGGCCTGAAAGGTGGACGTAATGATGGCATTGTCAACAGTGAGAGATATGTGAGGAGTAGAAGCTGTGGAAGAGGGTGGATAGATTAGGAGCTCCATCTTTGACATTTTGAGTTTGAGTTGATGGGCAGACATCCAGGAGGATATGCTATAGAGGCAGTTTGAAACATGAGCTTGAAGAGATGGAGATAGTTCTGGCGCAGAGAGGTCTGTTTGGGTGTCATCTGCATATAAACATTGTAGTGAAATCCAAAATAATTTATTAGGGTACCAAGCGAGGAAGTATAGATGTAGAAAAGGAGCGGATCTAGGACAGAACCTTGAGGTACACCAACAGTCAAATGATGAGGCAAAGAAGAAAAGCAAGAGGAGGAGACACTAAATGTTCGATTTTATAGATATGATATGATTCAAGAGAGAGCAGTGTCACTGATGCTGAGAGAGTGGATAATTTGGATAAAAAGAGGGTGGTCAACTGTGTCAAAGGCAGCGGAGAGATCCAGGAGAATAAGAATAGAGAGTTACCCTTTGATTGGGGGTGAGCAAGTCATTAGTGACTTTAGTGAGAGCTGTCTCTGTGGGATGTTGAGTCGAAAAAACAGATTGGAAGGGGTGAAGGAGCGAGTTGGAGGAAATACATCACTATAGTCCTGCCCTTACACTCTCCTCATGTCTGCTTCCCTTTATTACTCAAGAATTTTACTTATTTACATCCCTGTATTCTGCTGGTCTCTCCAATGCTCCAGTACACCCACACACGCTGATCGATACTAATGCTATCTCTGTTATTATTATTATTATTATTATTATTATTATTATTATTATCCTTTATTTATAACGCGCCAACATATTCCGCAGCGCAATACAGGGGTTAGGTACAAGTATAAACAATATCCCACAATGAAAATAATGGAAGACCCTGTTATTGAGCTTTCAATCTGATATACACAGTACTTTCTCTAAAGCACCCAATAAGATTGAAATCTCTCAAACTTACAGTATAGAGGGAATGGGTGAGGTACAGAAAGGTGAGGTACAATATATTGCACATATTAAGGATGAAGGTGATACACTTCTTTAAATAGATTCGTTTTTAGGGACGCTTTGAAGGATTTGATAGGATAGTCTAGTGGAGTGAGGCAAGGAGTTCCAAAGAATAGGGGCAGCACAAGAAAAGTTCTAAAGGCGGGAATGAGAAGAGATGGTAAGAGAGGTAGAAAGAAAAATGTCGTTAGCAGAGCGAAGCGGACAGTTGGTAGAGTATTTAGAGACAAGATCAGAGATATAAGAGGGTGCATTATTATTGAGGGCTTTATATGTTAGGGTCAAGATTTAAAATGTTATTCTGGAGTCTATGGGAAGGCAGTGGAATGACTGACAAAGAGGTGCTGCAGACACAGAGCGATGAGTATGGTAGATGAGTCTAGCGGGGCATTTATTATGGACTGAAGTGGAGAGAGACTGGTGATAGGGAGGCCAGCAAGGAGAGAGTTAGTTAAGGCGGGATATGATAAGAGAGTGCATTAGAATTGTGGTTGCATCTTGTGAGAGAAAGTGACATATTTTGGAAATGTTTTTTAGGTGAAAATGACAAGATTTATTGATGTATTGTATGTGAGGAATTTGAGGAGAGGGTAGGATCCAAGAGAACCCCCAAGTCAATGGGCCTGAAAGGTGGACGTAATGATGGCATTGTCAACAGTGAGAGATATGTGAGGAGTGGAAGCTGTGGAAGAGGGTGGATAGATTAGGAGCTCCATCTTTGACATTTTGAGTTTGAGTTGATGGGCAGACATCCAGGAGGATATGCTATAGAGGCAGTTTGAAACATGAGCTTGAAGAGATGGAGATAGTTCTGGCGCAGAGAGGTCTGTTTGGGTGTCATCTGCATATAAACATTGTAGTGAAATCCAAAATAATTTATTAGGGTACCAAGCGAGGAAGTATAGATGTAGAAAAGGAGCGGATCTAGGACAGAACCTTGAGGTACACCAACAGTCAAATGATGAGGCAAAGAAGAAAAGCAAGAGGAGGAGACACTAAATGTTCGATTTTATAGATATGATATGATTCAAGAGAGAGCAGTGTCACTGATGCTGAGAGAGTGGATAATTTGGATAAAAAGAGGGTGGTCAACTGTGTCAAAGGCAGCGGAGAGATCCAGGAGAATAAGAATAGAGAGTTACCCTTTGATTGGGGGTGAGCAAGTCATTAGTGACTTTAGTGAGAGCTGTCTCTGTGGGATGTTGAGTCGAAAAAACAGATTGGAAGGGGTGAAGGAGCGAGTTGGAGGAAATACATCACTATAGTCCTGCCCTTACACTCTCCTCATGTCTGCTTCCCTTTATTACTCAAGAATTTTACTTATTTACATCCCTGTATTCTGCTGGTCTCTCCAATGCTCCAGTACACCCACACACGCTGATCGATACTAATGCTATCTCTGTTATTATTATTATTATTATTATTATTATTATTATTATCCTTTATTTATAACGCGCCAACATATTCCGCAGCGCAATACAGGGGTTAGGTACAAGTATAAACAATATCCCACAATGAAAATAATGGAAGACCCTGTTATTGAGCTTTCAATCTGATATACACAGTACTTTCTCTAAAGCACCCAATAAGATTGAAATCTCTCAAACTTACAGTATAGAGGGAATGGGTGAGGTACAGAAAGGTGAGGTACAATATATTGCACATATTAAGGATGAAGGTGATACACTTCTTTAAATAGATTCGTTTTTAGGGACGCTTTGAAGGATTTGATAGGATAGTCTAGTGGAGTGAGGCAAGGAGTTCCAAAGAATAGGGGCAGCACAAGAAAAGTTCTAAAGGCGGGAATGAGAAGAGATGGTAAGAGAGGTAGAAAGAAAAATGTCGTTAGCAGAGCGAAGCGGACAGTTGGTAGAGTATTTAGAGACAAGATCAGAGATATAAGAGGGTGCATTATTATTGAGGGCTTTATATGTTAGGGTCAAGATTTAAAATGTTATTCTGGAGTCTATGGGAAGGCAGTGGAATGACTGACAAAGAGGTGCTGCAGACACAGAGCGATGAGTATGGTAGATGAGTCTAGCGGGGCATTTATTATGGACTGAAGTGGAGAGAGACTGGTGATAGGGAGGCCAGCAAGGAGAGAGTTAGTTAAGGCGGGATATGATAAGAGAGTGCATTAGAATTGTGGTTGCATCTTGTGAGAGAAAGTGACATATTTTGGAAATGTTTTTTAGGTGAAAATGACAAGATTTATTGATGTATTGTATGTGAGGAATTTGAGGAGAGGGTAGGATCCAAGAGAACCCCCAAGTCAATGGGCCTGAAAGGTGGACGTAATGATGGCATTGTCAACAGTGAGAGATATGTGAGGAGTGGAAGCTGTGGAAGAGGGTGGATAGATTAGGAGCTCCATCTTTGACATTTTGAGTTTGAGTTGATGGGCAGACATCCAGGAGGATATGCTATAGAGGCAGTTTGAAACATGAGCTTGAAGAGATGGAGATAGTTCTGGCGCAGAGAGGTCTGTTTGGGTGTCATCTGCATATAAACATTGTAGTGAAATCCAAAATAATTTATTAGGGTACCAAGCGAGGAAGTATAGATGTAGAAAAGGAGCGGATCTAGGACAGAACCTTGAGGTACACCAACAGTCAAATGATGAGGCAAAGAAGACAAGCCAGAGGAGGAGACACTAAATGTTCGATTTTATAGATATGATATGATCCAAGAGAGAGCAGTGTCACTGATGCTGAGAGAGTGGATAATTTGGATAAAAAGAGGGTGGTCAACTGTGTCAAAGGCAGCGGAGAGATCCAGGAGAATAAGAATAGAGAGTTACCCTTTGATTGGGGGTGAGCAAGTCATTAGTGACTTTAGTGAGAGCTGTCTCTGTGGGATGTTGAGTCGAAAAAACAGATTAGAAGGGGTGAAGGAGCGAGTTGGAGGAAATACATCACTATAGTCCTGCCCTTACACTCTCCTCATGTCTGCTTCCCTTTATTACTCAAGAATTTTACTTATTTACATCCCTGTATTCTGCTGGTCTCTCCAATGCTCCAGTACACCCACACACGCTGATCGATACTAATGCTATCTCTGTTATTATTATTATTATTATTATTATTATCCTTTATTTATAACGCGCCAACATATTCCGCAGCGCAATACAGGGGTTAGGTACAAGTATAAACAATACCCCACAATGAAAATAATGGAAGACCCTGTTATTGAGCTTTCAATCTGATATACACTGTGCTTTCCCTAAAGCACCTCACAAGATTAAAACTCGCAAACTTACATTCTAAAGGGTATGGGTGAGGTACAGGAGAGTGGGAGATGCATAGTGAATGAAGAGGCTAAAGATGATAGGCTTTTTTGAATAGATGTGTTTTTAAAGAGATTTTGAACGATCTGAGGCAGGAAGATAGTCTGGTGGTGCGAGGTAAAGAGTTCCAAAGAATAGGGGCAGCACGTGAAAAGTCTTGAAGACGGGAGTGAGAGGAGGTGATGAGAGAGGAGAAGAGAAGAAGGTCATTAGCAGAGCGAAGAGGGCGGGTGGGAGTGTATTTTGGGATGAGAGCAGAGATGTAGGAGGGTGCACTATTGTGGAGGGCTTTATATGTTAGGGTCATGATTTTGAATTGTATTCTAGACGCTATACGAAGCCAGTGGAGTGCCTGACAGAGAGGTGCTGCAGACACTGATCGTTTAGTATGGTAGATGAGTCTAGCGGATGCATTCAAAATGGATTGGAGTGGAGACAGATGGGTGATAGGAAGGCCAGCAAGAAGAGTGTTGCAGTAATCGAGGCGAGATATGATGAGAGCGTGAATAAGAATTTTAGTTGTGTCTTGTGAGGTAGTGGCGTATTTTGGATATGTTTTTTAGGTGAAAGTGACAAGATTTTGTGAGTGATTGGATGTGGGGAATGAAAGAGAAGGAAGGGTCCAGTAGCACCCCAAGACAGCGGGCCTGAGAGGTGGGAGTGATGATGGCATTGTCAACAGTGAGAGATATTTGCGGAGTGAAAGCTGTAGTAGAGGGTGGAAAGATAAGGAGCTCTGGCTTAGACATGTTGAGTTTGAGTTGACAGGCAGACATCCATGAGGATATGCTCGAGAGGCAATTGGCAACATGAGCTAGCAGAGAGGGGGATAGTTCAGGTGCAGAGATGTAGATTTGGGTGTCCTCAGCATATAGATGATACTGAAATCCAAAAGATTGTATAAGGGCACCAAGGGAGGTCGTATAGATGGAGAAAAGGAGGGGGCCTAGGACTGAGCCTTGGTGGACACAGACAGTTAGAGGGCGAGGAGATGAAGAGGTGCCAGAGAAGGAGACACTAAATGTTCGATTTTCTAGATAAGATGTGAACCAAGAGAGAGCAGTGTCACGGATGCCAAGAGAGTGGAGAATTTGGATAAAAAAGACGATGATCAACTGTGTCAAAGGCAGCAGAGAGATCCAGGACAATTAGGATAGAGAAATGACCCTTTGATTTGGTGTTGAGCAGGTCATTAGTAACTTTTGTGAGAGCTGTCTCTGTAGAGTGTTGGGGCCGGAAGCCAGACTGGAAGGGATCAAGGAGGGAGTTGGAGGAAATGAATTGTGTAAGGCGAGTGTAGACGACACGCTCAAGTAGTTTGGAAGCCAAGGGAAGTAGAGATATAGGGCAGTAGATAGATGGAGAAGCACATCACTGCACAATGAACCAGCAGGTCAGTGGGTATCAGTAAGCAGTAAGTGTGAGCACTATAGATGACAGATTTCATTTAAAAGTGGTTTTCTAAGACTTCTTGAAACTCAACATACCGATTTGGGGTGAGAGTAGAGATGTAGGATTGTGCGGAGGGATTGAGGGCATTGTATGTGAGTGTCAAGATTTTGAACTTTATTTTCTAGGATTTGGGGAACCAATGAAGTGAATGACAAAGAGATGCAGTGGAGAAGGAATAGTGAGTAAGTTGGATGAGGCGTGAGGAGGAATTAATGATGGATGGAAATGGGGACAGTGCATGGGAAGGGTCGAGTTACAGTAGTCAAGGTGAGACAAGATGAGTGAGTTTAATATAATTTTAGTAGTGTCTTCTATAAAAAAATGGTGAATTGTAGAGATGTTCATTCAATGAAATTGGTAGGACTTAGCTAGAGACAGAATGTGTGGCTTTTTAGAAAAGTGCAGACAAGAATAACTCCAAGGCAGCTGGCCTGAAAGTTAGGAATGATGACTGAGGGCCCTATTAAATTCCAGCCTCGTAAATAAGAGGCTTCTACTTAAGCCCTACGTACTGCAAAGTTTCTCTAACTTACAATGCTATTAAATTAGCCCTGCTGCGAGCAACGTGTGAGCTACGCAGCAGGGCCGTACGTATCTACACTGCGTAAATGTACATGAGGAGTGACAGCCTGCGAGATGATATCGCAGGCTCCCACTCCTCATCAAGTGCTGCGGGGGTCCTAAAAGGGACCTCCGCGGCAGTCCCCCACATAAGCATTGCCGTGGGGGGTACTCCAAACCCCCCCCAGGCACCTAAAATGAACCCCCCCTCAATGCGGGGGTCCCTGTCGGGACCCCCGAAGTGTCCTCACATGAACACCTTGCTGCAGGGGTCCATAGGAACCCCCGCAGCCCCCACACATTAACCCCTTGCAGCGGGGGTCCCCGATCGGCACTGATCAGGCCCCCGCTGCATTTAAAACTTTTAAATTCCCCGCCGCGGCTCCTTAAAGGGGCCGCGGCACACTATTAGCCAATCCCGGCCGCGGCACTTAAAATTAACCCCCCTCTATGCTGGGGGTCCCCATCGGGACCCCCGAAGTGTCCCCACATAAACCCATTGCAGGGGGGGTCCCCGATCTGCATAGATCAGGCCCCCCGCTGCATTTAAAACTTTTAAATTCCCCGCCGCGGCTCCTTAAAGGGACCGCGGCACACTATTAGCCAATCCCGGCCGCGGCACTTAAAATTAACCCCCCTCTATGCTGGGGGTCCCCATCGGGACCCCCGAAGTGTCCCCATATAAACCCCCTGCAGCGGGGGGCCCCGATCGGCACCGATCGTGACCCTGCTGCAATTCAATTTTAAATTTCCCGCCTCGCGGGTCCTCAAAGGACCGTAAAGGTCCTGAAAGGACTCGCACTAAAAATAATAACCCCAGGCAACTATAATTACCCCATTAACTCATGATGGTCAATCCAGACCACCATAAGGCCTAAATTAACCCATTAACTCATGGTGGTCAATCCAGACCACCATAAGGCCTAAATTAACCCATTAACTCATGGTGGTCAATCCAGACCACCATAAGGCCTAAATTAACCCATTAACTCATGGTGGTCAATCCAGACCACCATAAGGCCTAAATTAACCCATTAACTCATGGTGGTCAATCCAGACCACCATAAGACCTAAATTAACCCATTAACTCATGATGGTCAATCCAGACCACCATAAGACCTAAATTAACCCATTAACTCATGATGGTCAATACAGACCAGCATAAGGCTCTATTTAACCCCATCAGTCCCATAAGGGTATATTATTACCATTATGGGCCTGTTACAACCCAACATTAACCACATAAGTGCCATGATGGTCCTCAAGGACCATCATGACACTAACTACAAACACTACACTATAACCCCCAATAAACCATTTAATCTAAACTAACCCCCCTCTACACTAATCTATTAACACTTACACTACCTACCTACACTACCTACCCCCTAATAAACCTCCCCAACACTCTAATTACAAAAAACAAAAAACCTACAGTACAAAAAACAAAAAAACCTACAGTACAAAAAACAAAAAAACCTACAGTACAGAAAACAAAAAAAAATTACACACCTGAAAAGGAAAGACAGATAAACACAATACAATAATACATATAATACATTACATACATTACATACAATACATGACATTACATATAATATATTAAATATAATATATTAAATATAATATATTACATATAATACATTACATACAATACATGACATTACATATAATATATTAAATATAATATATTAAATATAATATATTACATATAATACATTACATACATTACATACAATACATGACATTACATATAATATATTAAATATAATATATTAAATATAATATATTACATATAATACATTACATATAGTCCTAATCAAATACCCCCTATCTATCTAACATACAATCTATTTAATTTAAAATAAATCCTAACTATATCAAATACATCCCCCTATCTATCTAATATACAAAAAATCCTAACTACATACACAGACCCTTATTCTAAAATTAAATAAAATAATTACAGTCCTAACTACATACACAGACCCTAATTCTAAGCTAAAATCAATAAATTAAGACCACTTACCTTTAAGATGTTGCTTCAGATCACTAACCTATGGGTCAAACAAAAAAAAAAATTAGTACAAAACATTAACATCAAATAAATAAACATTATATACATTCTACATATTCAACTCACCTTTACAGCATGTCCAGTCACTGTTAAGCTCTTCCGGCGCGGCCCTGTTAAAAAAAAAAAACACAATACATGAATACATGAATACAATATATAAACAATAAATAAAATACACAAATAAACATCTAAATATACATTTAACTTACCTCCCCGCGATGTCCCCGGCCTTCTCTCCTTCAGCCCCGGCTGGGCCGCGGAACCATCCGCGCTCTAAAAAAAAAAAAGAAAAAAAACTAACGGAGGTCTGCACTGGCAGACCTCCCCGACGCTACTGAACCTCCCGGAGTCGTTTCCGGGAGGAAATTGGCATTGGCGGCTTGTGATTGGCTGAAAAAGCTGTCAGCCAATCAAAAGTCGTCAATGTAGGAGCCAATCAGGATGCGCAGATGTCTTCTACCAATCACTCCGTGGGGGTGTATCCCATAGTGATTGGCTGAAGGCATCTGAGCGTTGTGATTGGTTCCCATAAAGATAGACAAGTGTTTTAGCCAATCAGGGTGGGATATTGGGGTGTATCCCATCCTGATTGGCTCACACATTGACGACTTTTGATTGGCTGAAATTGATAGACAGCTTTTTCAGCCAATCACAAGCCGCCAATGCCAATTTCCTCCCGGAAACGACTCCGGGAGGTTCAGTAGCGTCGGGGAGGTCTGCCAGTGCAGACCTCCGTTAGTTTTTTTTCTTTTTTTTTTTTAGAGCGCGAATGGTTCCGCGGCCCAGCCGGGGCTGAAGGAGAGAAGGCCGGGGACATCGCGGGTAGGTAAGTGAAATGTATATTTAGATGTTTATTTGTGTATTTTATTTATTGTTTATATATTGTATTCATGTATTCATGTATTGTGTTTTTTTTTTAACAGGGCCGCGCCGGAAGAGCTTAACAGTGACTGGACATGCTGTAAAGGTGAGTTGAATATGTAGAATGTATATAATGTTTATTTATTTGATGTTAATGTTTTGTACTAATTTTTTTTTTTGTTTGACCCATAGGTTAGTGATCTGAAGCAACATCTTAAAGGTAAGTGGTCTTAATTTATTGATTTTAGCTTAGAATTAGGGTCTGTGTATGTAGTTAGGACTGTAATTATTTTATTTAATTTTAGAATAAGGGTCTGTGTATGTAGTTAGGATTTTTTGTATATTAGATAGATAGGGGGATGTATTTGATATAGTTAGGATTTATTTTAAATTAAATAGATTGTATGTTAGATAGATAGGGGGTATTTGATTAGGACTATATGTAATGTATTATATGTAATATATTATATTTAATATATTATATTTAATATATTATATGTAATGTCATGTATTGTATGTAATGTATGTAATGTATTATATGTAATATATTATATTTAATATATTATATTTAATATATTATATGTAATGTCATGTATTGTATGTAATGTATGTAATGTATTATATGTAATATATTATATTTAATATATTATATTTAATATATTATATGTAATGTCATGTATTGTATGTAATGTATGTAATGTATTATATGTAATATATTATATTTAATATATTATATTTAATATATTATATGTAATGTCATGTATTGTATGTAATGTATGTAATGTATTATATGTATTATTGTATTGTGTTTATCTGTCTTTCCTTTTCAGGTGTGTAATTTTTTTTTGTTTTCTGTACTGTAGGTTTTTTTGTTTTTTGTACTGTAGGTTTTTTGTTTTTTGTAATTAGAGTGTTGGGGAGGTTTATTAGGGGGTAGGTAGTGTAGGTAGGTAGTGTAAGTGTTAATAGATTAGTGTAGAGGGGGGTTAGTTTAGATTAAATGGTTTATTGGGGGTTATAGTGTAGTGTTTGTAGTTAGTGTCATGATGGTCCTTGAGGACCATCATGGCACTTATGTGGTTAATGTTGGGTTGTAACAGGCCCATAATGGTAATAATATACCCTTATGGGACTGATGGGGTTAAATAGAGCCTTATGCTGGTCTGTATTGACCATCATGAGTTAATGGGTTAATTTAGGCCTTATGGTGGTCTGTATTGACCATCATGAGTTAATGGGTTAATTTAGGTCTTATGGTGGTCTGGATTGACCATCATGAGTTAATGGGTTAATTTAGGTCTTATGGTGGTCTGGATTGACCATCATGAGTTAATGGGTTAATTTAGGTCTTATGGTGGTCTGGATTGACCATCATGAGTTAATGGGTTAATTTAGGTCTTATGGTGGTCTGGATTGACCACCATGAGTTAATGGGTTAATTTAGGCCTTATGGTGGTCTGGATTGACCATCATGAGTTAATGGGTTAATTTAGGCCTTATGGTGGTCTGGATTGACCATCATGAGTTAATGGGTTAATTTAGGTCTTATGGTGGTCTGGATTGACCACCATGAGTTAATGGGTTAATTTAGGCCTTATGGTGGTCTGTATTGACCATCATGAGTTAATGGGTTAATTTAGGTCTTATGGTGGTCTGGATTGACCATCATGAGTTAATGGGTTAATTTAGGTCTTATGGTGGTCTGGATTGACCATCATGAGTTAATGGGTTAATTTAGGTCTTATGGTGGTCTGGATTGACCATCATGAGTTAATGGGTTAATTTAGGTCTTATGGTGGTCTGGATTGACCATCATGAGTTAATGGGTTAATTTAGGTCTTATGGTGGTCTGGATTGACCACCATGAGTTAATGGGTTAATTTAGGCCTTATGGTGGTCTGGATTGACCATCATGAGTTAATGGGTTAATTTAGGTCTTATGGTGGTCTGGATTGACCATCATGAGTTAATGGGTTAATTTAGGCCTTATGGTGGTCTGTATTGACCATCATGAGTTAATGGGTTAATTTAGGTCTTATGGTGGTCTGGATTGACCATCATGAGTTAATGGGGTAATTATAGTTGCCTGGGGTTATTATTTTTAGTGCGAGTCCTTTCAGGACCTTTACGGTCCTTTGAGGACCCGCGAGGCGGGAAATTTAAAATTGAATTGCAGCAGGGTCACGATCGGTGCCGATCGGGGCCCCCCCGCTGCAGGGGGTTTATATGGGGACACTTCGGGGGTCCCGATGGGGACCCCCAGCATAGAGGGGGGTTAATTTTAAGTGCCGCGGCCGGGATTGGCTAATAGTGTGCCGCGGTCCCTTTAAGGAGCCGCGGCGGGGAATTTAAAAGTTTTAAATGCAGCGGGGGGCCTGATCTATGCAGATCGGGGACCCCCGCTGCAATGGGTTTATGTGGGGACACTTCGGGGGTCCCGATGGGGACCCCCAGCATAGAGGGGGGTTAATTTTAAGTGCCGCGGCCGGGATTGGCTAATAGTGTGCCGCGGTCCCTTTAAGGAGCCGCGGCGGGGAATTTAAAAGTTTTAAATGCAGCGGGGGGCCTGATCTATGCAGATCGGGGACCCCCGCTGCAAGGGGTTAATGTGGGGGTGCTGCAGGGGTCCTGATAGAGACCCCTGCAGCATGGGGATGTGTATAGGGTGCAGGGGGGAGCCTCACGCTGCTGTCTCGGGCTGTTCCGAGGCAGCACGTAGAGGCTTTCGGATCCCTTGCGTGGACTTTTTGTCCACGTAGGGATTCTTACGATATGCGAGACTCGTGCATAGATTTAAGGCTACGTAGCTCTCTCGGAGCCTATTCTCGGCCATTTTCTCGCAGTCATATCGTAAAGCAGGCTGCGAGAGATTCGGTTCTCGCAAACAGCAGGAAAACTGCCTTTTGCGAGCACCGAGAGAACTACGAGGGAGAATTTAATAGGGCCCTGAGTTTGCAATAGTAAGGGACATTTTGGTGGGGTTTGTGGTAGAGGTAAGGAACATTAGGAGTTATTTTTTTTAGACAATTAGCTTTAAGTAATGTGAGGAAATCTATGAAGTGATTTTGTGTAGGCAGGTTGTGACCAGACTAGTTTGGAGGATGATAAGTCTAGTGAGGACAGGTAAATGTTTGTGTCATGTATGTACAAGTGATACTCTAACCCAAATGAGCTTATAAGGCTGGTGTGAGAGGATGTGCACATAGAAAAGAGCAAGTGACCCGGTACTGAGACCTGTGGTACCCCAATTTTCATAGTTAGTGGACTGGAAGAAGTATGTGATAGGGAATGATATATGCTCTATCTCTAGGTTCCTGATTGTTTTAACAATTAGCTTTTTTAATCCAAATTAGGCAAATAAGTCTTGACCAGTTACCGTCATACCTGGGATATCCCCAAAGCCCAACAAACCTGAAATAACGACACGACACCAATCTGGGTATAAAAAACTGGCCACAGCTTCTTTATTAGACTTAACAGGTAAACCAAAACCAAATTTTAATTAACCAATATACCAACTAGTGCTTGCCCGCCCTACTTAGCCTAATACCCCTCAGGGGACCCCGTGCCCCTAGAGGCTCCTCCTCCTTCACCAACGTAGGAGGGCAAGCACTACCGCCCCCTGCTGTGACATATAAAACACGTACCATATATCTTACAAAACTTTTATGCATTTTTTTTTTTTTTTTTTTTTTTAATTTTGTATATATATTTTTTTTTTTTGAATAACATTCCAAGATAGCGAAACAAGAGGGAGGGAGGGTGGGAACTAACCTACAGCTCTTTGCTTAGGCTCAATGTGTGCTCACTGCCACACACATCTCTTTAAGAAACTTCTGCTGAAACCCCTCCTCTCTCCCCTCTCTACCAATCAGCAACCACTCCTATCCTTTGCTTCCTTCTCTGGTCACCACCCACTCCCCTTCCACTTTGCTCTGCCGTGGGTTCATTGACCAGTTACCGTCATACC
This sequence comes from Discoglossus pictus, assembly GCA_027410445.1. Classification (NCBI taxonomy): domain Eukaryota; kingdom Metazoa; phylum Chordata; class Amphibia; order Anura; family Alytidae; genus Discoglossus; species Discoglossus pictus. Next base: position 88,200,382 of record CM050167.1, read on the forward strand.
TGGGATATCCCCAAAGCCCAACAAACCTGAAATAACGACATGACACCAATCTGGGTATAAAAAACTGGCCACAGCTTCTTTATTAGACTTAACAGGTAAACCAAAACCAAATTTTAATTAACCAATATACCAACTAGTGCTTGCCCGCCCTACTTAGCCTAATACCCCTCAGGGGACCCCGTGCCCCTAGAGGCTCCTCCTCCTTCACCAACGTAGGAGGGCAAGCACTACCGCCACAAACGCACGTCACGTGCATTCCGCCACCGAAGCTATGGCCCTTGCAATGCTGTCCTTAATTGCATAAATAAACAAATTTAACCCAATTGGATTTAAGTGCACCCCATCTTTCATAAAATATCCCTCAACGTCAACTATCTCAAAGTCAACGTGCCTTATGGAGATCCCTCCATGCCTCCTAATGAAACTCGACATTGCCTTGTTGACTCGCTTCCTACACCTGTCCATCATTGCCCCATCCATGGGAGCCCTCCACTTCCTACGCTGTATCATTTCTGACCATACTATCACCAAACCCGGGAAGAGAGCCAACAAGCGCTCCACATCACGCTTCATTATCCTGATCAACTCCTTGATTGGCATGTTGCCTAAGTCATTTCCCCCAGCGTGAACAAACAGCACTTCGGGCCCTTCAAACATTCTGGCATACCCCGCTATATGCTCCACCAGCTTGTGCCACTTAAGCCCTCTAACCCCCAACCACCGGAGTGACACCCGATCTGAAGGGAATCCCAGCTGCAAACCTCCATCCTTGATCCCAGCCTCCTTCCTGGTCCAGTAAATATACGAGTGACCCGTGAGCCACACCTGCCAGGTGGAACCTGTCATAAAGAAAGCCTTAATTACCAGTCACTAACTCTGGCCGAATATATGACCTGAAGCTATTAGACCCCCATCTACCTATTCTCTTAACCCAGTCATCCCCCATACCTGACCCCGCTGCCTCAGTTGCTGCCCCTATCCTAAATGAATGCGACCCAAACTGAGATGGTGTTAGCCCAATTCTACCCAATGTTAACTTGAGAACGGAAATGAACTGGAACTGAGATAAAGGACTCCCATCTTCGTGCATTAGGAAGGAACCCTGCTTCTTACCTCTAACTACCCTGAAACTAGTTACTAATTTACAAGGGCAGACTGCGAATGAAATAGGATGCAAATAAATGGCAGACCCCTTACCATAAATGGCGGTCTTCGACCGCCTAACCCATATAACCAGTGAATGACCCAAATCTTCTACATCCTGATCCTGAAGACCTCCCATAACTGTCTTGTTCCGGCTTACCAGTTCGCTAATCCGAAACGCCCCAAAGAAAGCGAGCGAAAAGGCCGTCCGAAACAATAGCGCCTCGTACTCAGATTTGCAAATTCCACCTAGCTCGCCATATAAGGATTGCAAAACTGCTAATTATATAGGCCTCCTCACATCCATTCGCTTGGTCCCCCGTCTCATTCCCTTTAAAGCCTGCCTCACACAGAATTTTTTTGTGACTTATGGCCTCCCCTGCAGCTTCAACATGAAGGCCAGGGCTGTTATCTTCCTACCTACCACGGACATGGATATTCCCCGCTCCTGGCACTGCAGCATGAACGCGATGAGGGTACTCAGATCATTTACCTCACCGCCACTTTTTCTGGCTAATTCTTCCCCAAAAGCTTCCCACTCCAGCCACACTTTCTTATAACCCCTCCATGTGGTTGGTGCCAGCGAATTCTTTATCAACTCCCCTAGCTCCACGCTCCCATGTTCCATAAGTGGCGTGGTAACGGGATTCCTGTCTCGGACGCCGCTGGAGCCACCTGCCGGAAATGATCCCACTGTGACCGGGACAACGCATCTGCTATCACATTTTGAACCCCAGGTACATGCTTAGCCCTAAAGTTAATGTTACACTGCATGCACCTAAGAACCAACTGTCTGATCAATCTTATCACCGGCAAAGAGGAAGCCGACAGTGAATTGACCGCCTGAACCACCCCCATGTTGTCACAATGAAATATCAGCTGCTGGTCTCTAAGCTGATCCCCCCAAATAAACATTGCGATCACTATAGGAAAGAGTTCTAGGAATGCCAAATTTTTAGTTAGCCCTATTGAAACCCACTCCGGCGGCCACTGCTCAGCGCACCATTGCCCCTTTAAATAGGCCCTGAATCCGACGCTACCGGCTGCATCCGTAAAAAGGTCTATCTCTGAGTTGTTGACGGGAACTGCCGGGATAAAACATCTCCCGTTAAAAGAATCCAAGAACCTTAACCACACTTCTAAATCCTCCTTGATATCCCTGGTGACCCTAATAAAGTGATGAGGCTGTTTAACCCCAGCAGTCGCCAACGACAAGCGCCTAGAAAAAATCCTTCCCATAGGAATTATCCGACAGGCAAAGTTTAACTTTCCTATCAGAGACTGAAGGGCCTTAAGGGTCACTTTCCGGGCACCCCGTGTTTCCTCCACTCTGGCCCTGAGATCGGTTATTTTATCGTCCGGCAGACGACACTCTAACCTCCCCGAATCAATTGTAATCCCCAGGAAGCTAAGCACTGTACATGGACCCTCTGTCTTTTCTCTCGCAATAGGGATCCCAAAGTCTTTCGCTACGGACATGAACACGTCCATCAGATCCCCACATACCTGAGAACCCCCTTGTCCAACAAAAAGGAAATCATCTAAATAATGGACTAGGGACTTGGATCCTGACTTGACCTGAACCACCCATTGAACAAAGGAACTGAAAGCTTCAAAATACGCGCATGATATAGAGCATCCCATAGGCAAACACAAATCGACATAATAGTTGCCTTGAAAGTGGCAACCTAGTAGATGCTGACTCTCCGCGTTTACCGGAAGCAATCTGAAAGCAGACTCAATGTCTACCTTTGCCAATAGGGCGCCCCTGCCTGCTAACCGAACGAGCTTTACGGCCTGATCAAATGGGGTGTACCTAACCCCTGACAAGTCCTTATCGATCTCATCATTCACCGATCCCCCTTTGGGGTAAGAAAGGTGATGAATCAGCCTGTACTTGCCAGGCTCCTTTTTGGGAACCACGCCTAATGGCGATAACCTCAAGTTTGGGACGGGTGGCTCCCGAAAGGGGCCAGCCATCCGTCCCAAAGCTAGTTCTTTTGTAATCTTTTCCTTAACGATGCTGGAAAACTGACCTGCCGATTTTAAATTAGGGGGAACGAACAATAGCTCAGGAAAAGTCTTAAAAGGAATAGAAAAACCGCCGTCAAAACCATCACGGATCAACTCCGCCTTTTTAGCATACCCTCTACGCCTACCGTACATTTTTAACCAAGGAAGCATCCTTTCTAGCCTGATCGGCGTTCTCGCCTTTGGAAACGGGCTCAGACTGCCCTGCAGTTCCGCGCAATTTCTTGAAACACCGGAACAATGGGTGTGGATGCCCGCATTCCGAACACTCGTGCCTGAATCTGCAGGCAGATCCCCATTTGCATGAACTTTCGTTGTATAGGAAACAACATTCCTTCCTAACCGAGCTGGTGACCTGCTGCTGCCTATTACCGGACCCACGAAAGGACTGAGCCGCTCTGAGTGGGGTGACTATCTTCATCCATATGCCTACCTCCCTATCATCCCATCTCATTTCCTCCCTAACAGCCATCCTCTGCCTGAACTGTTCGTCGTACGCCCACCAGGCCATCCCCCCGTATGTCCTATGGATGCTGTCTATTTCGTCCTGGTAGCAGAATAGAGCACAGCAATATTCTGGCTTCCTTTCCCCGACTATGCTTGCCAGGATTGCGAACGCTTGCGACCAATTCGCGAAGGTTTTTGGGATTCTCCTAAACCTACGCTTTCTCTCATCCTCTTCTTTTTTGCCCTCATCCCGGGATGAGTCCTCCTTAACCTCAAAATACTGATCCAGCGGCAGCAAGGAAAATATTTCTATAAACTCCCGCTTCCATATTCTATCTTTTAGCTCCTGCGCTACGTGAACTCCCAGAGGGCCTATCCTGCAGAGGGTGGGGGCTGCTAGCGCCGTATCCGCTACCACGATAGATGCCGAGTCACTCTTACCCATTTTCTGGCTCTCCCCTGCCCTCTCTGCCTGCCCCCTTCCTGCATCTACCAGCGTTGATGGGACCCATGCCTGCGCCGCTGACTTCCCACCTTCTAACTTAGACAACACAGTCCTCAGGAGCTCCACTATAGTGTCTGATTGTGTTCCTTGTATTGATTGTGCTGTGTGTGTGCATGAGCCGTGTGCAAGACACTCACCTCCAGAGTTAAGTGTTGCGGCTTTCCTGCACAACTCCGCCGGGATAGCACCACACCGTGCGGCAAGTGAACTTGATGGGTTGTTGTCGCCACTCTGCCGGCGTGTTGCTGCCGCTCGTGCTGATGACATCTGCGAACCTGTATAAAAGGCCGAGGACCTGTGTGATTGGTACACATGAGACATTCCTTGCCTCCCCCCCAAGGCCCTTTCCAGCCTGTGGGGCTCATCCCTGCCACTTCTCCTGCAGTGTAATTTCTGTGAGGTCTCCTCTCGCCGCCTTCCACTCCTGATCCTAACCCTAGTTCTACCAGGGGAGTAGCTTCTGCCTTGCCTTCCTCCATCTACTACCCCACTCTCCGACCTCTCGTCTGGGGATGAAGTGTCATACCTCCCACACTTCTCGTCGCTCTCTGCGTCCTCCAAATACCCTGCAGCTGCCACTCCAGCCCTGGGCTCTATAGAAACTTCTCTCCTTGCCTGGCTTACCCGGCTACCAGGCCCCTCCACCAGTGGGGCCCTTTTGCGCCCACTCCCAGCTTGGGTTCTAGCCTGTAACCCCTTACAGCCTGGCCTTGTCGTGACAGGGTTAACCCGCCACTCCCCATCAGGTTGTCTGTCCACCTGGGCTCCTCTGGGTGCTGAATAATCCATCTGACTGGGGGGGGTGCCTGCTGCTGGCTCCTAATTCTCTGTTCTAGTGCCCTGGCTCCCCCCCCCAGGTAGCTCCCTTCCCAGGCCTATGACCCCCCTGCTCCTAGTGAGCATACCCACCACCCTGGGTTGTGGCTGGTCCACACCCCCAGGTGGCACTGCCTCTTCCTGGGCTTGCTGCCTCTCAGACCCAGCATCAGACCTCACTGCTGCGGCTGACCCAGTGCCTGTGATGATCACAGACCTCAGATCCCGCGGGACCCGTAACTCACCCATCCTGATGTCAGCGCCGTCCCTGCTGGCCTCCGCCGTCCTCCGCCGAGCCGCCGGAAGTGAGGCTGACGTCACTTCCGGTAGCGACATTTTCATCCCGCCGAGCTTCCTGGAGCCACGTGCCAGCTCCTGCTGCCGGACCACATGTTGTGCCTTCTCAGCAACTCCCAACCGGGGTACCTTCCGCCCGCTAGATGTTTCACCGGCGTGCCTCTTCGCCCGCGACTTCACTCCAGGCCCAGCATCGTTCAGACCAGCAGGAGGGACCGGCTGGCTCACTGAACGGGCTGATGGACCAAGGCTCAGGCTTGCCGGAGGCCTGGTTCTTCTGGACGGACGATGCCAGGCCTCTTGAGGTAGGATGGCCGAGGTGGATGGGGGAGAGGGAGATAGGTGAAGGAGGGGGGATCCAGGAGGAGGGAAAGGGGGGGATATCAAGGGATGGTTCCCTACTATAAATAGGAGGAGGGGTAGGTGGAACCATAGAGGGAGAACTATCCCTAGCAGGGGGAACTCTGGGGATGGAGGCCACTAACGCTGACAGCCAATCCTGGCCTTTTTCAGCTGCAGCCTCCCTAATCTGACCTAGCAGAGACTCCATGTCTGCAGATGACAGAATAATAGACTGTTACACAACTAACCTACAGCTCTTTGCTTAGGCTCAATGTGTGCTCACTGCCACACACATCTCTTTAAGAAACTTCTGCTGAAACCCCTCCTCTCTCCCCTCTCTACCAATCAGCAACCACTCCTATCCTTTGCTTCCTTCTCTGGTCACAACCCACTCCCCTTCCACTTTGCTCTGCCGTGGGTTCATAGAGAATATTCACCACTAGAAACACTCTGGAAATAATTAACAATTTAAACTTTTATTAATATACTTTTACAACTATCAGAATCTATCTAACTTTCCAATATAGTAAAGTTAAAATCTATGCAGCCACTTTGTGAACATTTTGTTACTGTTCATACAAATGATGCTAAATAATGATAAATATTCATGTTTCTCTTAATGATATGTCAAATATTAAATCTATAAATCACATCCATTAGACCTTATCTTTTAAGATGTAGCACTGTGTCCCTTCTTATTGCTTCCTCTTGGCTTGCCACAGAGCTTCACACAGAGCGCTCTTACGGTAGTGTGCTCATTAGCTAATACTACTGCCTGTCTCTGGGTTTTGGAGTCACAAATGTGGTGCCTGATGCATGTTTCCTTTCTTGCAAATAAAGGGGAAGTGCTCATCTGAGAACGAAAAATACCTCAGTGGTTTTTTCTCTAGGTCTGGTTACCTACTCAGAGAGCAGCAGGTGTGAAGTGCCCTTCAATTATTATTAAGGTTAGTTCTTTCTCTGATTGAGCACCTCTACTTAGTTTTTTGTTTATTCAAATGACCCTTAGGGATTAGTCTCCCAAAGGGTGATAGGGGAATCCAGACATGGACCCCTTGCTCACTTTGCCTTAGGGAGTTATCAGCTACACCTCACTGTCGAGGCCCAAAGAAGGCTGAAATGTACGTCAGGGTTTGCTGTTTCTCCTGTTCAGGGTATGGGCTGGACCATTCTGGTGAGTGGGATCAGACTGATATACTACAGGATATTTCTCCCTGTGAAGGGCACAAGTTGCTCTCAGAGTGTGTTATTATGTCCATAGAACTAACCTATTAAGGTTAGTTCATTCTCTGATTGAGCACCTCTATTTTGTTTTTTTGTTTTTTCAAATGACCCTTAGGGATTAGTCTCCCTAAAAGTGATAGGGGAATCCAGATGTGGACCCCTTGCTCACTGTGCCTTAGGGAGTTATCAGTTACACCTCACTGATGAGGCCCAAAGAAGGCCGAAACGTACATCTGGGGTTTGCTGTTTCTCCTGTTCAGGGTATAATTGCCTGGTATTTAGGGTCTGGACCACTCTAGTGAGTGGGACCGGACTGATATACTACAGGATATTTCTTCCTGTGTAGGGCACAAGTGAGCTAAAAGAGGTTGCTCTCAGAGTGGGTTATCATGTCCACAGAACTAATCTACTGTGTTAAGGTTAGTTCGTTCTCAGATTGAGCACCTCTATTTTGGTTTTATGTTCTCTTTCTTACTGCAGTACTGCTCACACACACACTGCCCTATTCTTCTACTCTCACACCCTCCTCTATTCTGGTGCTGATCTCTCCACACTACTCTTATACTGCTGTATTCTGCTGGTCCCTCAGTTTAGTACTTCTTTCTGTTATACCATACTGTTCTACCCTACTGTTCTCTATTACACGAGTACTACTCGTATACAAATTGTTGTAACACACCTCTCAACTGTCACACTTCTGGAGAGATAAATCCTTATTTTAAGAGAAAATCCCCTTGCCCATCAAAATCTCCAAAATGCTTTTGAAAATCCCCCCATTATACGCCAATCTTGTCACATTCTTGTTCTCTCAATCCTCTGTGGTTACTTGTTCCAAGATTTTAGGAACAAACTATAGATGGATCTTAGAAAGTAAATAATAAAATAATTGTGCAAGATCCAGCCTCAGTAACCAAGTGGTTGTCATTGTTATAGAAATAATGAATCTGTATTGAAGAATGCATATTCCCTCTTTGGCAACTTGATACGTGGGTGGTATACTATAAGATGAACCATTTATTAAATACTGCTAGTGCTGTGGCCATTGCTCATGAACTTTACCAGGCACAGACAAACTAAGGTCCAAAACTAAAGGGTCTGGTACATTACAGAAAGAAAAAAAAAATATTTATGAAAGATAGCTACACATGACAGATAATAGCTTCCACTGAACCTGCTATCCCAGAGCCCTGATGTTCAGTGGTGGCTTAGCCCTATAATGAATTCAAACATAAAAACTGTCAAATCCCCAAATACTTGTTTTAAAAATAGCATATTTGTGTTCTTTTAGGAGTTGCCATTATTGCATGCCTTCCAAAATAAGTTGTTACAGACCAGGCACTTTATACAAAATACAATTAATTTTAAGAAGTTACCAGACATCACATGGTTTGAAGCCATATGTGTACAATTTAGATGTAATAGTGGATCAATTTCACAAATATATACATGAATAACAGCACTCTATATGACTATTACACATAATTGCATGATTAACTGGGAAAGAAATTTGGAGCAGACTTGAGAAATAACAGACTGGAAGCAAATCTGGTCACAAACAGGAAACACTTTCACATATGTATCATTCTAAAGAGTATGAATATAAACTTTTTGATATATGGTACCTAACTCCTGTCCGTATGCAGTTTTGAATATAATAAGTGTCCCAATCACTTAAGAAGCTTTCATTACTACATATATAGACATGTGGTTTTAGTTATATTCAATGAGATTACACCACTGTGAACAGTTATTTTGATATCCAGAAGAAGTCTTGAATGCCGTTACAAGTGATAATAAAATAGAAAAACGTATATGTATTTACAGCACCTAAATATGTCACCTAAGTAGTTTACAATTTCCCTCTCAGGTCATGAATTGGTGCAACATGAACCTTTTGGACTTCTCAAAATCCTCAGATTTGTGGGCCACTATGGCTATTGGCCACTTGATTATACAGGTTAATTCATTTGCACTTCGGGGCTCTAAAAAGTCTATGGCCATTGGAGGACTTGGTCTTATTCTGCCTTCTACCAGATCCATTTCACCACCAAATAACTGATATCAGCATTGCTGTGAACAGTTAACCTGTTTTTAACTGTGTATGCAAATTACTGAAGTAGGTTGATATATCAGTTGGGAGGTTAATACTAAAATGTACTCAGTCGCCATTATCATTTTCATTGACAGTTGATGGTTATTGAATTAGTTGGCCGAAAACATAGGCACTCCTTGAAAACACAGTGACACTCTGTTAAGACTAAGCTTTATTCATCCCATCATACAGACAGCCCCTCACACTAGCAGTTTATATTTTGGCACTCTAAATTTATTTAGAAAAAGTCCATGTAAATAAGAAGAAATTCTGGTTACATCTACATGTCCCAAGCAACTCTGGAGACCTCATTTTCCACAGACCAGTGAACAGTGAACAGTGTTTCCACTTTTTTTAAATATTCTTGCTAGTGACAAGCAAATTAGTATAAAAATTTATCATCTTTGTGCCTCTAGCAAACTTACATGGGACATATTATGTGTACCTTCAGAACAAATCATTGGATTAGATGCTGTTGTAAAAAGAAATATATATATATATATTTTATTTATATATATATATATATATATATATATATATATACTGCCCTTCACTCTAAACATTTAATTTTGAGGGTGGGACCTCCCCCCTTTCCCCCCCTCTCCTATTGATCTAGACTACATTGCTAACTATGGGCCTCATTCAATTGCGATTTGGCCAATTGAATAGGGCTCTAAATAAGCACATAACATATTTTTTTTTTAAAGAGGTTTTTAGTTAGTAAGCATCTATCCAAAAGCAAGGTTTTCACTAACTAAAAACTTATTTTAAAAAAATATGCTATATGCTTATTTAGACCCCTATTCAATTGGCCAAATCGCAATTGAATGAGGGCCTTACTAACTAAAAACTTCTTTAAAAAATATATGTTATGTGCTTATTTAGAGCCCTATTCAATTGGCCAAATCGCAATTGAATGAGGGCCTAAATAATTTCAGTGTATGTAGTCTTTCTGCTCATAGACTTAGAACTTACTAAAAGACAGGAAGCATAGGGTTGTTATAAATAGAACATACTCAGATTGGACTAATGTGGTAAGTGGGGTTCCTCAGGGCTCGGTATTAGGTCCTCTCCTCTTTAACATATTTATTAATGACTTAGAAGTAGGATTGGAAATAATTGTCTCCATTTTTGCTGATGACACTAAATTGTGCAAGGTAATTAAATCAGAAAATGATGTACTTTCCCTCTAAAGGGATTTGCATAAATTAGAGAAATGGACAATTAAAAAAAATAGATTAATTATAATTAAATGTAAAGTTATGTATTTGGGCAGGAAAATTAGCCATGCAATTTATAATCTTAATGGAGCAATTCTAGGGGTATCAGATATAGGAAGGAATTTGGGTGTGCTTGTGGATAACCACCTAGGAAACAGTGCTCAATGCCAAGCAGCATCTGCAAAGGCAAGTAACATATTATCATATACAGTAAGAAGGGTATAGAAGCAAGGGAAGCAAATATGATTCTGCCACTATACAAATCTCTAGTACGCCTTCATTTGGAATATGGAGTACAATTTTGGGCCCCACTTCATAAAAAGAACATTTTAGAGCTGGACAGTACAGAGAAGGTCAACAAAACTAATAAGGGGAATGGAGGGAATAAACTTTGAAGAAAGACTAAACAAATTAAACTTATTTTCTCTGGAAAATGCACCATAAAGAAAGAAAATGGTACGTCACAGTAAGGATGGTTAAACTGTGGAATTCCCTACCAATAGAAGTTGTGACAGCAGATTTGATAAATAACTTTAAAAAGGGGTTGGATATATTTGGCAATGTTTCAGTGAGTTTTTTCTGTTTGCCTTCTTCTGGATCAACTAGCAAATAATCCACATATTATAAGGATCAGATTAAATGTAACAAAGTTGAATTTGATGGACTAAAAGTCTTTATTCATCATCAATTACTATCTAAAAAATCCCTTTTTCACGTATTTCCAGAGAAGAGCATTGAAAACATGTTGCAGTCTTATTTGGAAAACCTGACTGTACACTAGCAACTTATATGACACATTCTAGCTAGTATTTAAAAAATAAAAACAGCATAGTACCAAAATAGCTCTGCTTCTTTCCAAATGAGGTACTAATAACAAGAGACATGGCATTTGACACTATGAACCATGAGAGTTTGATTTACAGTCTGAAGTAATAATGTGGATTACAGGGGCACTGGGGTCTCTGAGGTTGATTCAGCCAACCAGTGCTCGGGTAGGGCATGGGGTGCGTGGCCGAAGGAGTCTCTTTCATGGCAAACATTGCACCTCCAATGGATATATGGACTATATCTAGATATTTATATCCCTGTGAGCAGAGTGGTCATAATGGGGGTACTACTGGATGTATGGGTTAGCGTTGCCCTGCTGGCATGTGTGGATTTATTAGCATTGTTGCATTTATGACATGCAAAACTATAATTGGGTAATATAGTTATTACCAGGGGAACCAGGGGAGAATGTATGGTAAGTGGCCATAGTGTGTTTGGTATCCAGGGGTTCCCCGCGGAGAGCCTATGACCACACCGTTAGGGAAAGGGGTCCAAGTTCTGGGGTTCTAGGGTACAGGACTCAGAAACTAGGGGGGCTGAAAGACAGTTGCAAGCCCAGGAAATTTGGTACAGGTGGGAAGGGTAGATCTAATTACCCAGTGTTGTTCCCTTGTGGCCATTGCTACCTTGGAAGTTTGTCATCTCTGACCACAGGTGGGCTTTTGTCTCAATGGGTGGGCAGGATACATAGTTACAAGGGCCCATAGCCACTCTTTCCTTAATTAGCCGGCTAGCTCTGCCTCACTAAACAAAAGATTAATTGGTTAATTACTTTACCAGGCCAAGGAAAGACTGACATCACTTGATTGACAGGTGGGCCTCATGGCAAGGAGAAAGGGGCTTGAGGATTGGTTAAAGGAAAGGTTTGATAAGGAGTGTGACCTGATGGGGATGGGTCTGTGACTAGTTAAGAGTGTTCAGTGTGATCAAACTGTATATAATTACATTTGTTTTCATTATTGAGGGAAGGAACAGTCCTGATAATTGTGTTTAATACTGTTACATCTGTTTAAGGAAGAGTTACAGCCAGTAACTCTGATACTCTGGCTAGGGGTTCCTGTGTCCTGTGTTCATCCTAAGGGCCCAATCCTGGTCTGGTTCCATCTCTGCTATCAGGGATAACATCAAGAAACATTAAATACCCCTGGGTGGATCATAACAGGTTCTGCGAAAAAAGCCAAATTATAGCAGTGGTCATGACAGAAGATATAAACTGTAGCTTGTTCAAATCTTTTCTATCAAGAGAGCATCCCCAGAGAGTATGTTCTTCTGCACCTATCCCACTGCCACATGGTGTTCCATAAGGATCCATTTTATCTCCCATGTTTCCTGTGCATAGGTTATTGATTAATGGTCTACCCCAATAGTTCTTATGGAGCGAGGGACCAGCTGTCAACCAACCAAAACTTCCAAGGACAGCCTTTAAGATCCACATCATTATTAACAGATCAGTATTCAATATTCTACTTACTACTGTGCTAGTGACATATTTAAGGGGTCAGTCTCTCCTATCATCAATCTATTATACCCTATTCATGCATATTTTTTAACGCACCCCTTCTTTTCCTTAGTTTCTGAGAACCAGCAGATAAGATCCCACAACCTTTTGAGAAACTATTTTTATGCTATCTGTGATATAAAAAGTATCTGTAAGGATCCAGTATCACTGTAGTATGATTTTCTTGTGGATCTCCTTGGGTGTATGATTGTCAGATGCATGATGTTGAACCCAGATAAAGAAGAGGTGCTGTTTGTGGCAGTAATCTACCTGATAACCAGTGGTGGGTGGGCACATTTTTTTTTTTTTGCGCTTACCGAACCTTCTCCAACATCAACTCACACAGTACATATATAAAATATATATAAAATATATAAAAAATAAATATATAAATAACTTCATTACCTGCCCGATGCTGCACTACACTTCCTGGGTTGAGGAGGGGCCACAGCAGGCCAGATGGCCAAGGGGGCCACAGAGGTCCAAGGGGTGCCACAGAGGTCCACGGGTGGCCACAGGCATCCACAAGGATGAAGGGGACCACACAGTGCCGCAGGGGCCATAGCGATCTGAGGGAGGTCCGCAAGGGCACCTCAGTGGCCTGGGCCCTTGGTGCCTTGCACCGGTTGTACCAGCGGTAGCTCCGCCTCTGCTGATAACAACAAAACTGTAGGAGGGTCAGGTGACCTAGAATACAGAGCAAGTTGTTGCAGTTATTTTTATTAATAATATAATCACCATTTCGCTGGGAAAATGTTGGATTCAAGAATGTACCCCATGAAACAGAGCCTCACAGCCCTATAACCAGCTGTATCTCCGTTCAATGGAGATATGAACAATATGTACATTCATGTACCACTTCTAATGCTCAGTTGTTTTATAATATTCTAAGTTGTTATTTTGTAAATAGCATTAAATGAAACCTGATATACATATGGCTGGTTTGTACTTACACATCTGTCTTACATATGCCTTCAGCACTTGCAGTATACTATATACTATATTTCCTTCCCACAACATTTATTACCCTCACTCTCTGTTCGAAACTTAAAAGCTGGCCTGAGTGTTAGTACTGTAGTTCATGAATACTGGTGTTACCCAACCCAACATGGTAAAGACTAGTGTTTCTGAAATCCAGTCCTCTGCGGAAACTAATAGCTTAAAATTAGTCCACTAGGAAAACCAACAGGCCAGATTTTAAGGATATTCATACCAAGTTGAGCACAGCTGGTTGAAAAGAAGGACTGAGGCAATTATTAACCTACCTCTCCTCAAACTTGGATTGACACAGTAATAAATCATGGAACACAATGGGTAATTATTTCCAAGATTGCATTTAAAGACGTTTTTATGAATCCTCATTATAAGCTTAAAATACATGTCTTGGCCAAATATGTTTCTTGGTTTTTGTTATTCTCCTTTAATGAATCTTTCACCCTTTGTTGCATCTGAGAGTGCTTAAGCTTCGTCCTTTATTGGATTGTATTTTGGATTGTTCAATCATTTTTCCTTGGCACAGCGAGCCTCCTTATCATCGTCTGTGTATTTCCCATCTGGATATTAAATGCTGTTCTTACAACTTTTGCACAGAATTATACCCAGACTTTTGCATAAAGATAAATATGCTGTTGAACAAAAACACAAGTGGTTTTGAATTCATATTCACATATTGTTGCATATGAAAACATGTATTAAGAAATGCACATTCACACTACAGAGATGAGTATTGATCAATATAAAATGCATGCATACACAATAAACTGAACAGTTGCACAGCTACAGAATTTGGAAGACAGAAGATAATCTTTGCAAAGTTTATTGGTTGGTGAATTTTATGTGGAGTAGGTGGTGCAAACTTAGATATTAGAGGACAGCTTGCACTACTGGTTGTCAACATGTGGTCGATGAAGGCTTCCACCACAACCCCCTGTTGTTCTCTGTAATGGGAATTCAAGCTCATCATCCACAGTATACAGTTACATAGTTACATAGGAATTAAGGTTGAGAAAAGACTTTTAGTCCATCAAGTTCAACCTTTTAAGATCTCCTCTGATCTGCAATATGCAGATTAGTTGTTAAGTGATCCAGAGGAAGGCAAACAGAAAAAAAAGGCAAACTTAGCCAATCGTCTCAAAAGGGGAAAAAAAAATAATTCCTTCCTGACCACAGATACTGGCGATCGGATTCCTCCCTGGATCAATACTCCACTTCTAATTAACCAGGGTAACCCTGAATGCCCTTTTTAAGTAAAAATATATCCAGTCCCTTTTTAAAGTTATCTATCAAATCTGCTGTCACCACCTCATTTGGTAGAGAAGGATGTATTTATATAAGGTAATCATATCCCCTCTTAGACACCTTTTTTCTAGAGAAAATAAGTTTAATTTGGTTAGTCTTTCTTCATAACTTAGCCCCTCCATTTTCCTTATTAGTTTTGTTGAACTTATCTGTGCTTTTTCCAGTTCTAAAATGTCCTTTTTATGAAGTGGTGCCCAAAATTGTACTCCACATTCCAAATGAGGGCATACTAGGGATTTGTATAGTGGCAAAATTATATTTGCTTCCCTTGCTTCTATATCCTTCTTAATACATGCTAATATTTTATTTGCCTTTGCAGCTGCTGCTTGGCTTTGAGCACTGTTACCTAGGTGGTTATCCACAAGTACTCCCAAATCCCTTTTAATATCAGATACCCCTAGATTTGCTCCATTAAGATTATAAATTGCATGGCTATTTTTTCTTCCCAGATGCATAACATCTCATCTGCCATTTAGATGCCCATTCCTCTAATTTATGCAAATCCCTTTGGAGGGAAAGTACATCATCATCAGATTGAATTACCTTTCACAACTTTGTGTGATCAGCAACAATGGAGACACTACTTTCCAGTCCCACTTCAATGTTATTAATAAATATGTTAAAAAGGAGAGAACCTAATACTGAACCCTGAGGAACTCCACTTACCACATAAGTTAAATCTGAGTATGTTCCATTTACTACAACCCTTTGCTTCCTGTATTTTAACCAGCTCTCGATCCATGAGCAGATATTTACTGCAATTCCTGTATCCCTTAGTTTGCGCAATAGTCTTCCATGTGGCACTGTATCAAAAGCCTTTGCAAAATCCAAAAAGAATATATCGACTGAGTTGCCTTGATCCAGATTCCTACTAAACTCCTCATAGAAACTAATTAGATTTGTTTGACATGACCTATCGCTCATAAATCCATGTTGGCGCCTACTTATAATTCTTTTCAAATTGACACATTTTTGTATATTATCCCTTATTAGCCTTTCCAAAAGCTTTCCCACTACAGAAGTGAGGCTCACTGGTCTATAACTCCCGGGATTTGCTCTTGCTCTCTTCTTAAATATAGGTATTACCTCTGCTTTTCGCCAGTCATCTGGTAGCGACCCTGTGTTGATTGAAACTTGAAAAATGTAATATAATGGTTTGGTTATTACAGAACCCAGTTCCCTCAGTAGTCTTGGATGTATTCGATTAGGACCTGGGGCTGTATTAACGTTTATTTTTTCCAACCTCTTTTGGATTTATTCCTGCGTTAACCAATTATTTGGTGAAGGTAGTGTAGCCCCATTATGTTGCAGTGACCCAACCACTGGTACCTCCCTTGTGTATACCGAAGAAAATAATTTATTTAGGTCATCTGCCTTTTCCTGGTCACTAATTATCAGACGGCCTGTGTTACATTGTAATCTTCCTATAGCTTCCTTCCTGGCCTTCTTCCCATTAATATATTTAAAAAATAAATTTTTCATTTTCTATTTTAGCCGTTTTGCAAGCCTTGTTGATTTCCTTGTACTCCCGTAAAGCAGTCTCTGTCCCCTCTTGTTTGTATAATTTAAATGCCTGTTTTTAACTCTGTATCTTGATCTTTAAATCATTATTAAGCCACATTGGATGTTGTTTACTCCTTTAACTTTCATTCCCACATGGTATATGGTGATAAGTATGTATATTTAGTAACAATTTAAATGTTTTACGTTATGTTCAGTATTTTTACCTGCCAGTTCTCTGTCCTAGTCTATACTTTGTATTGCTGCCCTTAGACCGTTAAAATCTGCCCTTTTAAAATTAAGAGTTTTTGTTGGCCGCTTACAGCTTTGTTTTTTAATTAAGTCTCAAATGAGACTGTGCTGTGATCACTGTTTCCCAAAGGTTGCCCTATTTCAACATTTGATACTATATCAATATTATATGTGATGACTAAATCCAAGATAGCCTCATTTCTAGTAGGTTCTTGTATACCCTGGTCCAGATAATGATCCCTGAGTGTACTCAAGAACCTGCTCCCCTTCACTGAACTGCTAATCTCATTTATCCAGTTTATCTCAGGGTAATAAAAATCTCCCATTATTAGAACTTGCCCATGCTTAGCTGCATTTCCAATCTGTAACAATAATTGTATTTCCTCACTTTCAGCTATATTTGGGGGTTTATAGCATACCCCTACCAATATTCTTTTGGAATTTGCTGCTTCGCTATGTAACTCTACCCACAAACATTCACCATTACTGCTAGTTTCAGCATAAATATTTTCTCTGACTATATGCTGAGACTGATAATGTATTTCACTACTAATACCATATTCCTCTTTTTCCTCTAATACCTATCTTATCTTTAATTTTACCCTTTGTTGTTCAAGAAACAAAAATATCATATTTTGAAGTTCTTTGGATGAATCAGGGCCTATATAAATATGGTCCTTTAACCAAATTATGTAGTTGCATTTTATTGGCTTACCCAACTAGATAAGAAGTTTGGGGGATATAGTAAGAAACCAAGGAATTAAAGGGCCAATCAAACTAACTACATTAGCAGCTGTGTAAATTATGGACATTAAACATTTTTTGGAGGAATCATATTTTTGTAATACTCTGTACAATAATTAATTTTGTGTCTGTTACATCACTTCCTTAAAGCTGGACCATGTGGGTGTATTTATTCATATATCATTAGAGAGAGAGGTGGAGAAGGCAACAGATATAAGTCCAGATTCTATGTTAGATAATAGGATAAAACTGAAAATGCCAATAAACCACTTCCCTCTCACAGGTCCAGCATCAGGTAGGTGACATCAGCAGATGCAACCATAGAGCCCTATGCTAATCCTGGAAAAATCACATACGTGTGCTGTAGCAGCATAGTAGATCCTACATAGCTATGTTAATCCCCCATCCCATAAAACATTGAGAGAGAACTGCTAAAGGTCACTGCTACGAGTGAACTTCACAACAAAGCCGAAAAGCAATGCAAAAATCTCCATTGACTCTTGCACTGACAATAAATTATGAGTTACTCCATTAGACTTTGACACTCAAACATTTGTTAGTAAGATTTTACAGATCACCCACAAATAACGGCACTGCCGTAACTGCAAAAAGCAGAAAAAAGATGTACGGGTACCAGAGACCACTTGCAAGTAGTTTTTAAACTCTTGCTGTGTCCCCAGAAGCATTTAAAGTGACACTAAAACACAAAAATCACTACAAAATGATGATTTTTTTTACATTATTTGACATTTAACAATCCAATATCATCATATGCGTAATTAAACAATCTTATATATAAGTATTAAGCCTTTTTATGATACAAATTCCAGGGTAACACACAAACCAGTACTCAAGGGGTTAATACACGTCAAAAAACCATGTTGAATAGGAGCTAATGCTCTAATGCATTGTCTATAAATATATTGTATGTTAACACAAAATAAACACATCTTTATTTATTGAATCTATAAATACAATCGTCCCATCTTTTTGGCACCCCAACCTTTGGCAGACGACAACTGCGTGCCAACATCAGCTCACTGTTAAAAAAATCAGGGACAAATGCGTGCCATTAAAAGAGCGCAAGGTTAGAATATGTGTATACCCTAACCGCCTGAACCCCTCTAACCCTAACCCTAAGACCTAAGTCTAACCCTAACGCTTAGACCCCATAACCTAACCATACGACCCCTAACCCTTTAACTTCTAAGCATAACCCTAACCCTTAGACCCCTAAACTTAACCCTAACCCTTAGACCTCTAAGTCTAAACCTAACACCCCTAAACCCACATTACCTTCATTCCGGTGCCCAGTTGTCGGTCGCTCAGCTGTGGGGGCGTGCATTTTTCAGCAAGCTTTTCACAGATGCGCAAAGGTCACGTCACACATCTTTTTAATATCAAAATATATTTATAAATAAAAAGCAATAACTTATATATATTATATATATATATATCTGTTTCTTTGCCGCAGCCTAGTTATGGCACTTGTTACGGCACTTCCCACCCATTATAATATTCATGACGTTCGCATTTCCTTTTGGTTTCTAGAGCCGTGTCTCATCTGTAAAGCTTGGTTTGACTACTCCCCATACAGAAATCTCATGCGGCTAAAGCAAGATTCATGGCTGTGGGCTGAGTGCCCTAACCTGGGGGAGTAAAAGATTTACATTAGTGTAGAGCACCTGATTTACATAGGATCATAGTTCTCTAAAAATGTTATCACCCTCTTACACACTCAACTTCCATCAAAACACCATGGATTCCTCCAGAGTCCTGCAGAAACATTGATATATGTTATTTTTCGAATTGAAACTAACTTTATGACTTTTTCTCTGTGTAATTGTGCTCTTATACTTAATTTTTTCAAACATATGTTTTTTTCATTGTGCAGTGGTTATTTAAACCAACTGAAATAAGTAGAACCATTTTCCTTTAATTAATTGAGAAATTTGACCACAATCCTGTTTTCCTGAAATTGTAATTGATTAATGTAATGTGTCTTTGCCTCGACAAGTGTGCTGCTTAGTAACAGTATAAGTGTGTTATCTCTGTTCTCACTTAGGTTTTTAGGTTTCTTACGGACAGGAAGTTGCAATAATAAGGTATATAATGTAATATATGATAATAATTGAAGAAACTTGTGTATAATAACACATTAATATCTCTGCATAGAAATTCTTACTTTCTATCCTGGCGTACCAACATTTTGAATTTAGTCAGATATGTACTATTTTTTTGCAAATTAAAATAAATAAATAAATATAAATGAAATAACTATATATATATATATATATATATTGTTGCAGAACCATCTCTATATTAAACTGGAAGAGTATGAATTTGAAACATCCAGGACTGCTTTTCTAATGACAAATTATTTGGATTAATGCCAGACTGAACAGTGCCTATGAGTCTCACTTCCATTCTGAGATTATTGGGATTTGCACCTTTATACAAAAGATTCATCCAAGACTTTTCCTGATTGTAGCCTCCATGAAAGCCATCGCAGGGAAATGTACAAACCTAAGCCATTGTCAACAGGAGGCAATATTGGTGTTTAAGAAGTTAGAAAAGACATTCAACTCTGCACCTATCCTATTGCACATTGACTCGTCTAAGTATTTTGTCCTTGAGAATGATGCCACCAACACTGGTTCTAGTGCCAACTAGCACATCATGGAGAATTATCACTGGCGCCAGCCGAAGACTTTATAGGATCATGAATATCAAATAGTCTCAAGTATCTGCAGAGTGAAACGAGAAGGCAATTCACATAAATAAATGCCACTTAAAAAGTCACAACTCTTATGTAATACAACAGTCAACCTTAACTGTAGGAAACATACATATATGGCCACCACCATTTTGTGGGTCACCACTCCAACCCCAAAAACTATCTCAATGACTGCTAAATTTGAAACATATTCCAAGAGTAAGATATGATATGATATCTAATGTCCATTCTCTGAAGCACGTAAATTGAATTGTACAATCTACAATTTAAAAGATTAAGTGCCAAGCATGTTATCCAAATTATATATAACAACTCTCCTATTACCTCTCATTAATTAACTTGCTAATGGCTTGGTTCGTGCAGTTAGAAAACAAGTGACATACATGTTTTAGAATGTAAGCTCTCAAGAACAGATACCTCTACTACGTCTGTATAAATATGTTTTACCTGTATGGTTATGTGCAACATACTCACTGAACTCAATGTATTTTTCCTTTGTAACCGTGTTGTATGTAAATAAAGGTTAATAATAATTATACATGCTCCGAGTGGCTGGGGAACTTGGGTCATGTTCTAAGATCTTATTTTTTATTCATCCATGACAGAACCTTGAAAAGGGAATTTTAGAAAATATTTGTGGTATTTTTAAAGGCTTAATACAATAGGATTCTGGATTATTTCTATCTGGGGCACTAGCACACCAATGAGGACTCATTTGAAATCAATGGCCCGTAGCTTTAGTCCTGGTGTATTCTGAACACACCACTTCTTCATCTTCTGCTTCCTCTTACCAGCACCACAATGAAAAACTATTGCAAATGATCTTTATGGCATTATCTCTAATAATTCACTGAATTGTGACAGATAAAACTCCTGCAAATACTACAGTTTGCACAAAAAGGCTACTACTTTTAAACAGGTTTACACGGCTAACCTAGAGCCACATTAAATTCCAAGCCCGTATGTGCGAGTTACAGATCTACTAAATTAGAACATGCTGCAAGTTAAGGGCTTGAGACGCAAACCCAAAAACCATTTGTCTTACGGGTTTCAGTTATGAGCTACAATCGGACCCACATTCCAGATATAATGGAATATTGATAAAGCCGTAAATATGATATTCTATTACATGCAAGTTACATTATATGTATTAACACATTGATTGCTGGGATCAATATAACACGGAAATTACACATGAAATAAAGTATTTTATATTGCAGATTTGCAAGCTTGAGAATGTTGTGCTATTAATTCTAATACCTAACATCAATTTCCTTTTTATTATATTTACAGTAGTGGGTGTATATTTGCATTTACAGTGCTATGGATTGGACTTTACCCCTCTAGCGGGTCCTCTCTAGTACCCGTTGGCTTCTTGGCTCCATTTGCGGTTTACGGGCTTTAACGCCAGTGCATTTATTGCAATTTAATAGCATGATTGGAATCGTAACAGTTACAGGCTTGATAGATCAAAGGATTTGCGAGCGCGCAAGTCGATTCTCAAGTCCCATGGGGTTTTCTCGCCCCTACCCCGCAAGTCGTCAGCAGGTTTTTTTTTATATTTGGAAATTTTTATTATCACACATGTCATAGGTAGCTGCATCGATTTCAGACTTGCAGGTCTGCAACATTTACAACATTGTTATTTGACATGATTCCAACCTTTATTGACATTCAACACTGTGATAACTCTCCTCTCCTTTTCCCTTTTCTGATACTTATATGTCTTCCCCTGATGTTAAACAAGTTAGCAGATATGCCCTAGCGGGCTTTGTGTGTGGGAATATAAAAGTAGTTTGAGTATAATGTATTCAGTTCGTAAAATTTATAGATCTCCTTCTTGTTCACGTAATTGTGCTGTCTGTATTTGCTACCCTATAGGTTTACCAACATAACTAAAAAACAAAACAAAACCTGTACCTCGTGTTTTACTAGATTTTGCACTCCGACCGTGATTCACGGTCTTACCTTCAATCTTGACGTCTCCCCCGGTGTGGAAGTGGCTGCCCCGATCCCTGCATCCATTCACCTCTTTCCTGCTAACACGGGGTCGCTTGTTGAGACCTATTCCATGTCCCCCAAATTTTATGAAAAATGATTAGTGTGCTGTTTAGCGAGTGTGTCATCTTTTCGTAAATTTGTATGTAATTCAGTTTATTTACGATTTCTGCTATGCTCAGAGTCAGCTTCAACCACTTTTGGGCTAAATGGCATTTGGCTGCTAGCATAACATATTGAATCCACTCGTTTTGGTATTTAGACAAGTTGGCGTCTGGTATTCCCAGCAAGCATCTATCAATCATGGGGCGTAAGTCTACTTCCAATGTGTCTGAAATTAGGCCGGTGACTTGACTCCACATGGTCTTTGCAACCTGGCAATCCCACCATATGTGTTGGAATGATCCGACCTCTTGGCAACCTCTAAAGCAGTTTTGGGGCGCTGCAGGGTACATTTTGTGTAACTTGTCCATGTGGCTAAAGTATAAGGAACCCCTGGTCAGTCTTGCACTAATTTTGTTCCATGCTTTGCAGTCCCAAACTACCCCCATTGGAGGACATTATTCGGTTTGTGCTCACCTCCAATTTTGTTTACTTCCATGTAAATTGTTTTAAGTATGCCTCTGGTCAGAGGTGCTTTACGGCACACCTTTGTGAGCCATGTTGTTTGTGGCATTCCATTCTCCCTAACTAGGGACGAGATAGCATGCCGTATTTTATTATAGTGGAAATACTCTCGGATGGGTAGTTCATATTTCTCGATAAATTTCTCTGTTGTCAGAAGACTATTTCCTTCTATCCAACCCTCTAGCCTGTCTAGTTTCCGCGTCGTCCACCAGCTCAGTGAGTCAGTGCCAATAACCTCCACGCCATTTAAACAGTTGAACGTGGGTGTTAGGGCGCTGATCGCTGGTTTCAAGTGGTGTCTGGACGAGGTCCTTTCCCACTCTCCCAGTCCTAATTTGATCATCAGGTTGTTATCTCCTAGCTTGTGAGGCACTATGCAATGAGTTATCCAGGGCAAAGTGTCCCATTTCATAAGGCCTCATCTGGAAGTTCTCTATAAATACCCACAGGGGTTGATGAGTGATGGAGTGTGCTTGCGGGATGAAGGATATTTGGGCCGCGTTGTAGTACCGCCTAAAGTTTGGGCAACCCATGCCTCCCAGAGTTTTGTATGCATACATGTTTTTTTTGTTAATTCTGGGTCTTTTATATCCCCATATAAATCTAAAGGTATCTCTTTGGAACATGTCAAGTTCTCTTTTATTAATGGGAACGGGGAGCGTCCTGAAGTAATACAGGATTTTTGGTAGGATATTCATTTTAATGGCGTTCAGTCGCCCTGACCAAGAGAGTTTATATTTATGCCACTTATTCAATTCTAGTCTTAGTTCCCGGTACAGGGGGGTATAGTTCACCCCATATATGTTTTCTATTTCCGGTGTTAACTTAACTCTTAGGTATTTGAGGTGTTTTGGGGGCCATGTGAATGGGAACTTGTCCTTAAGCTGCTTAATTTGTTGTTGGGGGAGTCTAGAGACCATTGCTTATTTACGTTAATTTTTAATCCCGAGATGCCCCCAAACGTTTCCAACAGGGCCAGGAGAGCGGGTATGGAGCTAAGGGGGTCTGTGAGGGTGCACACAATGTCGTCCGCAAAGAGGCAGCACTTAAAGTTGTGCAAACCCACCTCTACTCCCTTAATAGCTGTACTGCTCCTGATGGCTTGTGCCAGGGGTTCTACTGTTAATGCGAAGAGAAGCGGTGAGATTGGGCAGCCCTGCCTCGTGCCTCTACTTATCCGAATGGGCGCCCCCTGTCCCCCGGTAAGTTGACGTTCGCTATGGGGTTTTTGTAAAGTGTGTTGATAAGGTTAGTGAATTTCCCCGCAAATCCAAATTTCAAAAGGGTGGCTAGGAGAAACGGCCACTCGATCGAGTCGAACGCTTTTTCTAGATCTATGCTCAGGGTACAAAGTGGGATGTCTTTATGTTTAGCAATATGGAGGAGGTTCAGGATTCGTCTTACATTATCTCCTGCTTGCCGGAGAGGAATGAACCTCACCTGGTCTTTGTGTATCAGCCTAGGTATAATGGCTGCCAATCTGTCCGCCATTAATTTTGTCAGAATTTTTATGTCCCCGTTGAGTAGGCATATGGGGCGGTAGTTTTCTACTTTATTTGGGTCCCTTCCCTGTTTGGGGATAAATATAAGATTTGCCTGGTTAAACTCTGGGGGCATGCAAAACCCCCCCCCCCCCCCCCCCCCCCCCCCAGGGCTGCGTTACATAATTTTGTCAGTGGTATGGCCAGTTCCGCTTTGCACGCGGAATAGTATATGTTCGTGAAGCCATCAGGTCCGGGGGCTTTCCCTTTCTTAAGAGAAAGTATCGTCTTGCACACCTCTTCTACTGATATGTCTGCGTTTAGTTTGTCTACTTCCTCTTTAGATAGACTAGGGAAGTCCTGACTTCTTAAGAAGTCCTGGATCTGGAACTCACTTGCAACCTGCTTAGTGGAGTATATCTCTTGGAAGGCTGTTATGAAAGTTTATTTTATTTCGTTCTGTTTTTTGGTGATATTACCTTTCCTATCTCTTATTTGGTTTATTTTGTTATCACCCCTTTTATATCGGAGCCTCCTAGCTAACATTGAGGAAGGTTTATTAACTTGGGAGTAGAATTTTTTTATTTTATTTTTTTTATTCTTTTTATTAGTTTTCATGTAACAAATAAGACAATTAAGACAATAAATATGTACAATAACAGTCATCACAAAAATATACATTCCAATTATTCACATTCAGAGGCAGGAAACTCGTAACCATATTCTCACCAAGAGGGCTAGGAGGCAAGACATACAGGAGGAATATCAGGTCTTGCATGAGCGTAAGGTGCCGAAGGAGAGCAACGCTCGTCAATTGAGAGAGCATTTTCCTTTCCCTCTACACCCTACCCATTACTTCTTTCTTTTTTAAAAAGAATCCCATATTAACCATTGCTTGTCCATCCCCCTTTTTTTAAGCTTACTTGACCCGATGACCTTAAGTCAAATTCTCTATTTTTAGTAACCACCCTAGCTATTTCTGATATAGATGGAAGTGCATTTTCTTTCCAATATTTACACATTGACACTTTAATTACCAACAGGATATGAGATAGTAAAAAATACTGTTTTGGAAATATCTCCTTGAGATTAATGTGGAGTAATAGCACTTCTGGGTTAAAGGGGATTTCAACTTCTGTTATCATTTTCAGCCATAGACAACATTTCCTCCAAAAGGCCTTCACTTTAGTGCATTGCCACCAGACATGTTTAACATCCGCTCTCAAACCACACTCTTTCCAACACAGTATTATATCCTTTTTAGAAAATTTATTAATTGAGTCCGGTGTACGGTACCACATGTTAATTATTTTAAAATGTGTTTCATAATTAGCAGAGGATCTGGCCGATATTTTAACCATTTTTATTGTTTTAACCCATTCTTCCATACTAATAGATAGTGGTAAACTTTCATCCCATTTCACCATCCCTGGGGTTTTAATATTCTGGGTATTTAGAGAAATAATCTCCTGACATTTAGAAATCCTGTGGCGTGTATTTGTATTATATAATAGGAGTTCAAAAGATGTTAACCTGTCTATATTTTCCTTTTTAAAGCCTCTCCTTTTTATAGCACTCTGTATATTCATATAGTGTAACCATACATTTTTATCAAGTTTAAATTTGGCATGTAGTCTTGACCAACTGAGTAATATGCCTTCCTCACAAAAGTCTATTATACGATAAATACCTTTTTCTATCCATTTCTCCAGGGATATTATCTTAAGCTCTCCCTTAAGTATTTCTATTGGTGCGGCCAAAGATGGATATACTGATAGTTTCATTTTAGATCTAATTTTCATCCAGAATTTAAGCAGAGATTTAATATGTTTTGGCACTAATTTATTCTTTACCAAATCCATACTTGAAAACCAAATTATGGCATTTATAGGAGTAGGATCCAGGAATACTTTCTCCATCTCTTTCCAATTTGGCTTTACTGATGGAAGATTCCATGGAATGATCTGGGCAAGAGATATGGCTGTTGAAATATCTATTATACATGGTGAAGCAAGTCCTCCAAACTCTATTCTTTTCCTAGTAATCGTACCAGCTATCCTCGCTCTTTTACCCTGAAGGATATAGTTATCTATTAGCTGTTGAAATCTCTTTATCCAATATAGCATAGGGATATCAGGAATAGATCTAAAAATTTATGTTATTTTTGGAATAACAATCATTTTTATTACTGCTATTCTCGCAGTCCAGGATAGATGAATTGATCTCCACTCTTGAATATCTTTTAATATAGTTTTGTATATATTAGACAGATTATTTTTTTAAATATTTTTAATATTGAAGGATATATGTATTCCCAAATGTCTAATTTCTTTTACGTTCCAGTTATATTGATATCTCTCTCTTAGCTTCAACTTAATTTCTGGAGATAAACCTCAAGGGCCTCATTCAATTGCGATTTGGCCAATTGAATAGGACTCTAAATAAGTACACAGCATATTTTTTTAAAGAAGTTTTTAGTTAGTGAAAATCTTGCTTTTGGATAGATGTTTACTAACTAAAAACTTTAAAAAAACAAATATGTTATGTGCTTATTTAGAGCCCTATTCAATTGGCCAAACTGCAATTGAATGAGGGCCCTAGTGATTACATCTGTCTTAGATGTATTCACTTTAAAGTAAGAGACATTACTGAAGCTGTTTAATATCGCTTCTAGTTTTAATAAAGATTTTTCGGGATCCGTAAGAATGATAATCATATCGTCAGCATAGATAATTGTTTTATATTCTTTCTCCCCAATTTTAATACCGCTTATTTCCTTCGTTGTTCTTATTTTCTCTAGCAGAGGTTCCATATATAAAACAAATAATAGAGGAGACAGGGGACACCCCTGCCTTGTTCCATTTGTCATACTAAAAAAAATTGTCTCAAAATTTGTCCCCACTACTTTTGCTCTTAAATTACTATACAAGGCTTTTATTGCCTTATTTGCAAAATCCCCTAAACCATATTTCTGGAGCACTACCTGCAGGAACTCCCAGCTGACTCTGTCGAACGCTTTTTCTGCGTCTATTGACAGGGCCAGCATGGGAGCTCCTTTCTTAATTCTCGAAAAAAAAACATTCATTAAACTTCTAATATTGTCAGACCCCTGACGGGATCTAACAAAACCTACCTGATCTGGGTTTATAAGTTTATCTATTAAAGGATTTAGCCTTTTTACTAATATTTTGGAATATAATTTCAGATCGAAATTCAAAAGCGATATGGGTCTATAACTCTTCCTATCGGCCGGATCTTTATCCTCTTTTAATATATTTATAATTTTTGCTTCTGTTAGTTCCGCCGGGATGACACCGCTATCTTTTATTTCATTATACATCCTAGCCAGGGGAGCCTTAACTACCTCTATAAATCTCTGATAAAAAAGCTTATCTAACCCATCCGTGCCAGGGGCCTTATTGTTTTTACTTTCTTTAATCGCTTCTTCTATCTCCTCTTCCGTTATAGTTTTATTCAGGGTCTCTAATTCTGTTTCCGAGATTCTTGGGAGATTCAAGTCTCTTAGAAACTCCTCAATATCCCTTATATCTTTTTTTTATTTTTATCTCTGAATTACTCAGGTTATAAAGGTTAGAATAGTAGTTATGGAAGATATCACTTATGTCCCGAGGATCTCTATAAACCTTATTATCCTCCCCTCTGATCTCTTGGATGCAGTTATGAATTCTTTGCTTTTTCATTTTATTTGCCAAATTTTTTCCAGACTTATCTCCTTCTAAGAAAGTCTCCATCTGAGACCTCCAAATTAATCTGTCCAACCTATACTGTTCCACCTTCTTTATTTGTTGCTGTATATTTCCAATCTCTTCTCTTAGTTTTTTATTTGGAGATTTTTTATTCAAATTATGTTTATCTTCCAGATTTATATATAAGGATCTTAAGGAGTGTCCCCGCTCTTTTTTTAACAAAATTGTTTTAGATGTTAATATACCTCTAGTGAATGCCTTAAATGATAACCAAAGCATCGTGAAAGACTCAATTGAACCATTATTTATGTCAAAATATTCTATTAGGTTTCCCTTTATTTCATTAACTCTTGTTTCATCTTTCAAGACCATTGGCTCCAATCTCCAGTTTCTCTTTATTTTATAGTTTCCATTTTTTTAATTTAAAACTAGAGCTATTGGGGCATGATCCGAGATTGTATTTGTATATATATTAACTTTAGATGTATCATTCAGCACCGATTGATCTCCTAAAATGTAGTCAATTCTTGAATATGAATTGAATCTTTTAGAAAAACATGTGTAATCTTTTACCCAAGGAGACTTAATTCTCTATATATCATAATAGCCCATTTCTATAAGTAGTTCTGTAATTTTCTTAGATGCATTGGTGCTATTATTTCCTGTTTCTACTTTGGCTTTACTTGACCTGTCTATCTCTGGGTCCAAAACTAAATTAAGATCCCCACATATAATTGTCTTACCTTTTTTAAATTTGTTGACCATCTTCAGGATATTAATTACATACCTTTCTTGTTTACGATTGGGTGCATAAATATTTACAATTGTATATATCTGGTTATCTATGTTTCACACCCATATAATAAATCTTCCTTCTTCATCTATTTTAGAAAAATTCTTCTTTTACTACCAGATCTTTATCAAAGAGAATGGATACTCCCCTTGATTTACTATTGTACGAGGAGGCTATACTATAGACAAATATTTTATTCCTTAATAAGTAAGAATACTGTTTTTTTAGATGTGTTTCTTGGAGGCATACTATGTTTGCTTTTAATTTCACAAATTCCCGAAAGGCTAACTTTCTTTTCAGGGGGGAATTTAGTCCATTAATATTATATGAGATTAATCTAATATCCATATTAAAATACAAGGTATTATCCTACCCCTCCTCCTATCCTGCACTCCTTCCCTAGCTCCTGCCCAATCATTCACCCTTCCATTCTCATCCCAAAACATACATACACCATCGGGGGCGTGACCGGAAATGGTTTCTGGCGCCGTTTGAGCGACGCAGCGGCGGATGAGGTGATGTCGGGAGTGTAGCAGAGTGTGAGCAGCATCTCCCCCCTGTCCTGCAAGTTGTATTTTTCCCCTAAGACCCATATGCAATGTCTGGTAAGACAGGACCAGAGAGAAGGAGGAAAAGAGGCATTGGCAATATAGCTGAGGTTGAGCTGCGCTCTAAACTCCTGCACCATAAGCTGCTGGTCCTCCAGTTCTCCAGTGACCCCAAAGCAAAGCACAGTAAAGCACAGTAAACCGGATCAGAGGGAAGGAGGAGAGGAGACCTACAGGCAAATATTGGCAAAGGAGGCGGATGATATATCTCTGAAGCTGGGACTGTACCATTGCGATGCATATATGGAGCACGTATGTAATAATATACCCTGATAAACAGTACTGCATAGCAGGAGGCATTTCAGGGGTTGTAATAATTGCAAATTAAAGACACATAGGGAATTCAGGCATATATAACATTTTACAGACATGATACAGTTATGCTGCTTGTGGAGACCTAAAATGAACTATACTGTGAATACCTCAGAATCTTAAAGTGTCTCACAAAAGACCCCTGTATAAAAGGACTGTATGGGACTGAGAAAAACATTTCTGAAGTAAGATGGAGCTGTAATAATGTAACATGTATATAATAATATCTATCCTGTTAAACTGCACTGCATAGCAGAAGGCAATTCAGGTGCTGTATAATCACATGTATATAATAATATCTACCCTGTTAAACTGCACTGCATAGCAGAAGGCAATTCAGGTGCTGTATAATCACATGTATATAATAATATCTACCCTGTTAAACTGCACTGCATAGCAGAAGGCAATTCAGGTGCTGTATAATCACATGTATATAATAATATCTACCCTGTTAAACTGCACTGCATAGCAGAAGGAAATTCAGGTGTGGTTACCCTCACAATTAAAGACACACAGTGAAATCAGGGGCTTATTGAGAAAAGGTACAAAGCTACCAGAAGAGTCTCTAGTACTTAAAGGAGAACATATTTTAAAGAAATTTGCATTTCTGTATAAAGAGTCCTTTATAAAGGGAGTAGAATTTATGCAAGGTCTTTCTAATGGCTAGCTCCGTTCTTGCTGCTAGGACCGCATCCAGCTCTAGTCTAGTTTTATCGATAATATTTTGGGTTTCCCTACTAAACTTGGTTTGATTGTCTCTTTCTAACTTTTGCAGCTTGTTAGTGAGGGCATTTTCTGCCTGTAATTGCTGCCTTCTACGTGTCTCTGCTAATTTCATTAGTACCCCTCTTATGTACGCTTTATGGGCTACCCATGACCAGCCAATTCCTGTCTCGGGGATGTCGTTTATTTCAAAGAACGCTTTGATCTCCTCCTTAACCTGGGTTTGAATTGTAGGGTTGGACATGAGTCCCTCGTTGAGGCGCCACTTTGGCGAGCCTTTGTTTACCCCCTCCAGATTCAATCTGATATAAACTACTGCGTGATCTGACCAGGGGCATGGTAGAATTTGGGAATCAATCGTATGATTGAATAGCGAGGCTTGTACTAACAGCGTGTCAATTCTTGAGTATGTGCCGTGTGTGTTTGAGAAAAATGTGAACTGCTTGTCAGCGGGGTGTATCCCTCTCCATGCGTCTATCAATTCCAGTTTTGCGAGTAACTTATGTGCTATCTGGAGTTTCTTGGCATCTCTGTTAAGTGAGGATTTCCCCGATCTGTCTAGTAGGGGTTGCAGTGTCAGGTTTAGGTCACCTCCCATAATTACCCTTCCCATGTTAAGATGTTTCATAGTTCTTAGTAATGCTATTAATGTATTTGCTGGGTTGGTGGTTGGGGCGTACAGATTGACCAGGGAGACCATGTTTAGAATCGACCCAGTTACTATCAGGAAATTGCCCTCCTTGTCTTTTAGTTGATTCTCACATGTAAACGGTAGGTCCTTGTGTATTAGAGTGGCTATACCCGCTTTCTTAGATTGTTGGCAGCACGTGTATACATTTGGGTAATCACTATGTAGGAATGAGGGGACCCTGCCTTTCGCAAAGTGTGTTTCTTGGAGAAAAATAATTGCAGGTTTGATTTTTTTATAGTATAGAAATGCTTTACGCCTTTTGCAAGGTGAATTGAACCCCCTCACGTTGTGTGTGATTAAAGTGTGTGTACTATCCATCTGGTACCCTAGTTGTTTGTCTAAGATCTCTAGTTATGTACATCACCTGTAAGGGACCATCTCTTCTGAGTGCACTAGTGACCGTGAGGGATACAGGAGCGGGGCCTCCACTCCACACTCCAGGGATTTTTGACGTCTGATCGTTTCTGAGTTGCGAGGTACTAACTGTTTGCAGGCCTCTGTCAGCAGGTTTTTTTACGAGACCAATTTAGTAGCTGTAAGTCTTGCGGGCTAGATTACAAGGTACGGTTTTACACATTACGGGAATTTAAGGTAGTTCCTAATGTCACAGCAAACACTATAGTTGTTAATTATGACCAAATGTAACCCCTGTCTTGCTATACCCGAGAAGCCAGAGTATACCACATCCTATATACATATCAAGGCCCGGATTTATAAATTCTGCGCCTAGCTACCCCCTGGGCTTCACGAGCACATGTGCAACTCTGTTCCTCTACTACCATGTTGCTCCATCAGCATGGATTTAAGGTAGTTCCTAATGTCACAGCAAACACTATAGTTGTTAATTATGACCAAATGTAACCCCTGTCTTGCTATACCCGAGAAGCCACAGTATACCACATCCTATATATATATCAAGGCCCGGATTTATAAATTCTGCGCCTAGCTACCCCCTGGGCTTCACGAGCACATGTGCAACTCTGTTTCTCTACTACCATGTTGCTCCATCAGCAGCTCTAGGTCCAACCAATGAATCACTAATTTTAATATTTATTATTTTTAGATCGCCTGCATGTTCCATTATAGGGCAGAAAAAACAAGACAGTACATTTGTACATACACAGTGTTAGATTAGATGAGTGCCTTGCTCTTGGAATATCTTACAATCTAAGATAGAAATATGAGGTAGGGGGCCTGCTGGATCGAATAATGATGAGGGCGAGGTTTGCAAACCAGAATGGGTAATCTAATAAAAAGTTATAGATCAGATATAGTTAAGGATGGTCATATACTTCTTTGAATTGGATAAGATATAGTTAAAGGTATATGCAAGTGAGCTGGGTTATGAATGCATCTGATAGAGGAGAATCAGTAGTTTATGAAAACATTTTTTGTAAAAAAAAAAAAGTTAAATCCAGTGGTTCACACCCACAGGACACTTACATAAGCCGGGTACACACAGGAAATACAGCAGTGTACCCACAGGAAATACAGCAAGATACACATTTTGACCTTTCTGGTATAGAGCACAGGAAGTAACTGTTGCAGTTCTTGTACTGAGCACATGCCAGAAGCCACTGAGGTGAAGAATGATACAATTTATTATCCTGATTCTGAATTTGAATGTTATGCTAATTGAGGTGGAGTTTTCTAGGATCGTACACAATAAAATGCAAATGCCAAACAACATAGGAAATTTTGCTAACTTCAAGGTAAGCTAATTGATGTTTATTTTGGGATGTTTTCATGCCAAAAATATATTTTCATACTCTACTAATTCTCCTCTATCAGCTGCATTCATAATCCATCTCATTAAATATTCGTTTAAGGATGATCAAATACTTCAGAGAACATTTTAATATTTGAAGCAGTGGTGGAGGTAGTGAATAGAGGGCCCCAGTGCATTGTACTGCCTGTATCTTTGTCCCTGATTTGAAGACTATGAGAGAGTCTTCAGATTGGCTGAAGCATTCACGATGCACTAGAGTGGGGATAGGCCAATTAGTATAGAATTGCAATAGCCAACAAGTGACATTACATTGTTAAATTACATTATCTACATAGAGAAAATGTTCATACTATAATTTAATTTATAATGTATATACCAATTAACATTTCAATGCAATTGCCTCATGGTGGTGGCTAGAGTAACAGGTAGCATGCTATTGGTACAAGCAATTGTATAAGTTCTATACCAGTACACTACACTACACAATTTCCTTTTTTAAGAAATTCCTGAAAATTATCTTTTTGACAAAATGTTTTTATTTTTATTTTAAGGGAAATAGTGTAATAAACGTTAATACAAGTACATATGCAAAGAGTATATGTAAATAATTCTCTAAAAGCGTACCTCTCTCTGATGGAATAGGACATTTGGCTGGGAAATGTGGATATTCAAGTAGGTACAGGCACAAATAAAACATCATAACATATAAAAACAGACTTGCTTATGTAGTTTTCAATATAAATCATGATTCCTCTTACCGGAAAGAGCAAGTGATGTTGGTTTTTACTTATCTTGTTTGTTTTACTATAGTGCAGCACACTACAAGACTGTCTCTTCACATCTACCTCCACCACCACAAAATCATTTAATCATGGCACCTGGCTAGAGAGGCAGAGTTTATATGTGAAACATAAACAAACTGAAATTTAAATTATTGTTCTGCAAATGGGGAGACTCTCCATTTCTAATTATCACAGAATTATACCATAATTTCCTCAAGATTACAAATTAATTAATGACATACACTGTAAGTTATTCAGCATCTTTGTCCCTGATTTGAAGACTATGGGCCTCATTCTATTAGCGGCCGTAAATCGGCCGTAAGGCTGCGATTCCTTGCGAGGGTTCAGTTAACTCGCGATTCTATTATACGGCCCCGCAAGGATCTCCTTTTACGGCCGGCCGCATATCTTGGAACCGGCCGTAATCTCAGAAATATAAAAACTCAAAAATAAATTCAAGCCTGCACTGTACAGCTCTGTAAATGCTAGGGATCATATTGGGGGACATGAGGATTAAAAGGAACCCACTCTCAAGCTTGCACATCTGCCCAAACCCGAGTTCAAATTAACTGTTTATTTTCCGGCTGCGGCGTGGGTGTGTCTGAGGTGCTCCAAGCACTCTGGACTTTTTACATGGATATTTTACGGATATTAAAAATTAAATATTTTACGGATTTGAGTACAGGATAATTATGTGCTATTTTTTCTAACACCTAAAATCCCTTTATAGTCTTCACAAAGTGCAGGATGGCTTTATTTGAGCTATTTTATGTGCTTAATTGGTGCTAGCGAGACCTCTTTCCTGCAAGTAAGCTGCGGCTCGCTTTTAGCCTTGCAAAGAGGTTTCCCGGAGGAATTGAATTGCAAAACTCTTGCGGCCGTTTTAGATCAAAGGCTTTCCTCTGGCGCGAGCGGCCGCAAGAGATAGCAAGGCACCGGCCGCAAGCCTGCCGGAGCCTCCGGCCGTAAGGGAATAGAATAGCCGAATAGCTTGCGGCCGGTCCTTGCGGCCCCGCAACGGCTGCGGCCGCTAATAGAATGAGGCCCTATGAGAGAGTCTTCAGATTGGCTGAAGCATTCACGATGCACTAGAGTGGGGATAGGCCAATTAGTATAGAATTGCAATAGCCAACAAGTGACATTACATTGTTAAATTACATTATCTACATAGAGGAAATGTTCATACTATAATGTAATTTATAATGTATATACCAATTAACATTTCAATGCAATTGCCTCATGGTGGTGGCTAGAGTAACAGGTAGCATGCTATTGGTACAAGCAATTGTATAAGTTCTATACCAGTACACTACACTACACAATTTCCTTTTTTAAGAAATTCCTGAAAATTATCTTTTTGACAAAATGTTTTTATTTTTATTTTAAGGGAAATAGTGTAATAAACGTTAATACAAGTACATATGCAAAGAGTATATGTAAATAATTCTCTAAAAGCGTACCTCTCTCTGATGGAATAGGACATTTGGCTGGGAAATGTGTATATTCAAGTAGGTACAGGCACAAATAAAACATCATAACATATAAAAACAGACTTGCTTATGTAGTTCTAAATATAAATCATGATTCCTCTTACAGGAAAGAGCAAGTGATGTTGGTTTTTACTTATCTTGTTTGTTTTACTATAGTGCAGCACACTACAAGACTGTCTCTTCCCATCTACCTCCACCACCACCACAAAATCATTTAATCATGGCACCTGGCTAGAGAGGCAGAGTTTATATGTGAAACATAAACAAACTGAAATTTAAATTATTGTTCTGCAAATGGGAGACTCTCCATTTCTTATTATCACAGAATTACAGTATACCATAATCTCCTCAAGATTACAAATTAATTAATGACAAACACTGTAAGTTATTCAACATTTTCTCAATGATTATAGATTTATCCTTTACCCTTCTAAACAAGGACATCACTCTTGTTACATGAATAGCTCAGTTATAAGAATTTATCTGGTGGAAATAATAAACCTCACCAAGCGGATGCCCTAGTCAAGTAGACAGCCAAAAAAGGATATTAAAAGGCACAATATGAGTATTTTTGTAATGGTGCCAGCCATGATAGGACAATTGATATAAGAGGGTTTCAGAATTCAAATGGGAGGACAATTCGCAGAATCAAAACACACTTACATTGCACAACATTTCCAACTCTAACCTCATGAAACTAAGAATAGACATATATTGCCACCTACATAACTCAATAAACTCTTGTATGAGGAATTGAAACAACTGGAAATTTTCCATACGCAAGATATGATATCTAACAACCACTCTTGGGGCTTATATTTTGGATTACACATTTTTTCTATTTGGAAGGTGGTGTGTCAAACACATAGCTCCCAACACTTCAAACAGCTGAAAAAATATGAATATGTATGCACTATTAGGTACGGTTACCATCAATCTGGACGATGTGTAAACTACGTTTTAAAAATGTAATATGTGCCCAATGCTCTACACACATATGTATTGTATAAAACTAGCAATCCAAAACTAACAGTCTTTCTTTGAGATTTTGAGATAAAACAATTGAAAAAACAGAGAAAGTGGATATTGTCAGGACCAGTACGCAGGGTTTTCCTCTTAAATGTCTGAGTATCTTTAAAAGAGGGATATCTGGGAGGCTTGTGAAAACGTTGAAAATATGTTTTGTGTTCGACATGTTGATTCTAGCATGGATTTTTGTCAACACAGAGCAAACAAAGATTTTAACTTGGCAACATGTGCTAATTGTGTACGTAGGTCATGATGCACAGTAATAATGTATACATAGAATGTACTTTACATAAAAACAAGCTCATTAGTTTTTCATATGGCATGGAAAAATATTTGTTAATAGCTCAACATTTAAGCCAGGGATAGCAAAAATTGCTGTCATATAATGCAATTGTTAAACTCATTATACCAATAATAGAGCACAAATGGTACCTACATATATAAAAACATGATGTGAAAAAGTGTGGACATGATAGCCAGATTTGTTCATATCTAAGCCATAAAGTAACCAAAATTATGTTGATTTTTACAAGTTTTGAGCACGGAAATTAAACAATTGCATGAAATTATAAAATTATTTATTTAGTTTAATTGTTTTATTAATTAACACTTATCACATATTATAATTGTCAAACTGCGAGTCGTTGTCACGCTTTGTGAGCTCGCAAAGTGAGCATGCAAGAACTGCGTCCCAAATGTGGACCTGCAATGAAAATCCAAATAGGTTGTTAGCTCTTCAGGATATTGATTGCTGCATAATAAATATAAATAGGTAAAGTATATTCATTTATTTATTCATATTACTTTATTAATTCACTGTATTCACATTTTTCCACCTTTTTACACTGTACTTATATATCTGTCTTCACGATGACCGCCAAAGGTGATCGTTGCAAAGCCAGACAATTGAAGTACACGACGGGATAGGCTCACAATAAGCGCCGAAGGCGCTCATTGCGTGCCCTGCGATGAGTGCCGAAGGTCCACAGAGGAGCAAAAGCCTTACATTGTGTGGCAAACAGCATTGCTATGGCTTTAAATTGTATTGCCCCGTCATTTTTGACGTGCAAGTTGCTAGTTAGATCATAATGGATAATATGCAGTATGTGGAATAATATTTGATCATCCTAGGTAAAGATAATTTAGTACACAAGTTAACCTTTCTCTTATATTCTATGTCCAGCAAAGCCGACTAGTCAATTATTCATCCATCATTATAGACTATATCCTCACCTTTCCAATTTGGTAATTGTTGAATTTGAATTGTTCCTAGAACCAACTTGTTGAATTTACACTGAAAAAGCTGTCTTTCAACAACAGACATACTACCTAAAGGTATTTAGTTATTAAAGGATGAGCAATGCTGTCTAACTTAGGATGGAAATTTAGCACTGGTGACAGCTGATGACGCTACAGTGTCATTGATATCAAATGGTTTCAAGTATCTGAGGAGTGAAAGGAGAAGACAATTCCCCAAAGCAAATCTCCTAATCATACCTCTTCTAAAGAATAGGGACGATTCTAGGCTCATGATACTTAGAATAGACATATATTGTCACTTTCATCATATGGGTCAAGACACCCTTGTCTGAGCAACTGTTTCAATTATAAAATGTTCCAAGAACAAAATGTCTAACCTCCAGTGGATAGACAAGTACATAAGATTATTCAGCATACTATTTATGAAACGGAATGAAAACCATTAGCAAATGATAAGTAAAATACTTAACACATTTTACCCCTGGCGGACTATTAACACCATTAATTCTCAGCACAAGTATGATGGCACCTCTATTTAATGAATCAATAACCAACCTCTCTATCTGTTTTAATTACAGCAGGTAGAGTATATCAGAATGCACCCTGCAAGGAAAGAATCTGCATCAATCTTTTTTTTACACTTAAGAATACTGATTAATGTTGTTACGGTTTTCCTTCTCCTGCACTGTGTCCTCAATATAAATAATGTTCAATCCTTCGAAGGAAGCATCTGATGGCCCCTTCCCCAAAGATCTTCAGTTTAACTAGCCATACCTCTACAGAGTTGACAGTTGAACTGAACATGAAGGAGCCCCTATTGCTGAACTTTAAATGTACACAAAGTAAAATCTATTAAGAGCGGCCCATCCCTTGCCTACTATCCCATAATAACTTCACACACTTAAGTAGTCCAACTCAACTCCATCACATCATTAGTCCACAAAACACAGACACTGAAATGTCCATGAGAGACGTAAGGATGTGTCTACTCAAGGACCATTTCTGTTTCGTGGGTTCTATCTCTCAAAAGCAGTCTCTTGTACTAACAGTGCTGCTAGGTGCCTAGGTCAGAGATGGCCTACACTATTTAATTCTACCAGTTGGCCTCAATCATGCTCATTGATGCTGTGTTAATTATTAATTAATTATAAGCTTATTATAAGATTTTTTCAGATTTAATACACGAATACTTGGGGAATGAAGATAATTATGTGTAATAATTAAAGAAACACTGTAGTTCGATAAAAAGGTACTGAAGTATGTAACAAACTTACAACACTAGCAACTGTTTAAGCCATGCACATAAAACAGTATCAGAAAACATCATACACTGTATATGAATAAGATTTTTTTTTAACCTTCCTGAGTGGTCATGAGGGTATGTTTTTATCTATCCTCGGAGGGAAGAGTGAGGGTGAAGGAACAGGGACAGGGCAGTAGTATTTGTTAGATTATTGGATCTGATTGAAATTGGCACCATTCCCCTTTTCCCTAATAGGCTCAGAAGTGGGCAACTTGCAGCAATAGAAGCATCAACATTTATTTACAGTGGATATAAAAAGTCTACACACCCCTGTCAGGTTTCTGTGCTGTAAAAAAATGAGACAAAGATAAATAATTTCAGAACTTTTTCCACCTTTAATGTGACCTATAAACTGTACAACTCAATTGCAAAACAAACTGAAATCTTTTAGGTGGAGGGAATAAAAATAAAAAATAAAAATAATGTGGTTGCAGAAGTCTGCACACCCTCTTATAACTGGGGATGTAGCTGTGTTCAGAATTAAGCAATCACATTCCAAATCGTGTTAAATAGGAGTCAGCATACACCTGCCATCATTTAAAGTGCCTCTGATAAACCCCAAATAAAGTTTAGCTGCTCTAGTTGGTCTTTCCTGAAATGTTCTTTGTCGCATCCCACAGCAAAAGCCATGGTCCACAGAGAGCTTCCAAAGCATCAGAGGGATCTCATTGTTAAAAGGTATCCGTCAGGAGAAGGGTGCAAAAGAATTTACAAGGCATTAGATATACCATGGAACACAGTGAAGTCATCATCAAGTGGAGAAAATATGGCACAACAGGGACATTACCAAGAACTGGAGTTCCTTACAAAATTGATGAAAAGACAAGAAGAAAACTAGTCTGGGAGGCTACCAAGAGGCCTACAGCAACATTAAAGGAGCTGCAGGAATATCTGGCAAGTACTGGCTGTGTGGTACATGTGACAACAATCTCCCGTATCCTTCATATGTCTGGGCTATGGGGTAGAGTGGCAAGATGAAAGCCTTTTATTACGAAGAAAAACATCCAAGCCAGTCTACATTTTGCAAAAACACACCTGAAGTCTCCCAAAAGCATGTGGGAAAAGGTGTTATGGTCTGATGAAACCAAGGTTGAACTTTTTGGCCATAATTCCAAAAGATATGTTTGGCGCAAAAACAACACTGCACATCACCAAAAGAACACCATACCCACAGTGAAGCATGGTGGTGGCAGCATCATGCTTTGGGGCTGTTTTTCTTCAGATGGAACTGGAGCCTTAGTTAAGATAGAGGGAATTATGAACAGTTCCAAATACCAGTCAATATTGGCACAAAACCTTCAGGCTTCTGCTAGAAAGCTGAACATGAAGAGGAACTTCATCTTTCAGCATGACAACAACCCAAAGCATACATCCAAATCAACAAAGGAATGGCTTCAGAAGAAGATTAAAGTTTTGGAATGGCCCAGCCAGAGCCCAGACCTGAATCTGATTGAAAATCTGTGGGGTGATCTGAAGAGGGCTGTGCACAGGAGATGCCCTTGCAATCTGACAGATTTGGAGTGCTTTTGCAAAGAAAAGTGGGCAAATCTTGCCAAGTCAAAATGTGCCATGCTGATAGACTCATACCCAAAAAGACTGAGTGCTGTAATAAAATCAAAAGGTGCTTCAACAAAGTATTAGTTTAAGGGTGTGCATACTTATGCAATTATATTATTTTTTTTAAATATTTTTTCTTCCCTTTACCTAAAAGATTTCAGTTTATTTTTCAATTGAGTTGTACAGTTTATAGGTCACATTAAAGGTGGAAAAAGTTCTGAAATTATTTATCTTTGTCTAATTTTTTTACAGCACAGAAACCTGACATTTTAACAGGGGTGTGTAGACTTTTTATATCCACTGTATATTCTAATCAAACTAGCTTTATTAGTTTTTCCAGATTAACTATGCTCTTGGTCAGACTCAGTGAGCCCAAATCAGTTGAGCAATCGTAAGTTACTGGAGCTGTAAGTGAAGCCGTAATTTAATTTGCTATTCAACTGGCGTATTTTTGCGGGCTCCAAATGGTTTACTGCCTTGAAATCCTTGCTGTTGTTAAACCCGGAATTTACAGCCTCCCGAAGCCTTTGATCTTTCACATCCGCAACTGTAAAAGCAAATAAAAAATCAATACTGCACTGTAAATGATGGGGAAAGCGGGGAAATACATTAGATTTAATTGCACAACAGTCTCAAGCTAGCAAAACGGCAATGGAAAATTAATTTTATTATGTGTAATTTCAGGGTTAAATCGATTTTTGGAATCAATGAGTTAATACATATCAGGCCACCCACATTAAACATATAGAGCCTCATTCAATTGAGCTTTCGGAAGATCCGGGCTTCGCAAATGTAGCCCGCAAATTAATTTGCTATTCAATAAGGGCCTCATTCTATTATCGGCCGTAAATCGGCCGTAAGGCTGCGATTCCTTGCGAGGGTTCAGTTAACTCGCGATTCTATTATACGGCCCCGCAAGGATCTCCCCTTACGGCCGGCCGCATATCTTGGAACCGGCCGTAAGCTCTGAAATATAAAAACTCAAAAATAAATTCAAGCCTGCACTGTACAGCTCTGTAAATGCTAGGGATCATATTGGGGGACATGAGGATTAAAAGGAACCCACTCTCAAGCTTGCACATCTGCCCAAACCAGAGTTCAAATTAACTGTTTATTTTCCGGCTGCGGCGTGGGTGTGTCTGAGGTGCTCCAAGCACTCTGGACTTTTTACATGGATATTTTACGGATATTAAAAATAAAATATTTTACGGATTTGAGTACAGGATAATTATGTGCTATTTTTTCTAACACCTAAAATCCCTTTATAGTCTTCTAAAAGTGCAGGATGGTTTTATTTGAGCTATTTTATGTGCTTAATTGGTGCTAGCGAGACCTCTTTCCTGCAAGTAAGCTGCGGCTCGTTTTTAGCCTTGCAGAGAGGTTTCGCGGAGCAATTGAATTGCAAATCTCTTGCGGCCGTTTTAGATCAAAGGCTTTCCTCCGGCGCGAGCGGCCGCAAGAGATAGCAAGGCACCGGCCGCAAGCCTGCCGGAGCCTCCGGCTGTAAGGGAATAGAATAGCAGAATAGCTTGCGGCCGGTCCTTGCGGCCCCGCAACGGCTGCGGCCGCTAATAGAATGAGGCCCTCAGCGTCTTTTTGCTAGCTCGGATCGAATTACGGGCTCCGGCCTCCGATTCACTGGGATGGTTCAAACCTCCAAGCCTTTGATATTTCATGGCCACAAGAGTCCCGAAAGCTAAAAGTGCAAATCACTATTCAATTGCCCTGATTCCCCCTCGCTAACCACTCCTTCAAGCCCACAAATGGCAAAAGTCAAACCACTGGTACCAAGGAGGTCTCACAAAGAGCTTAATAACATGTCCGGAGCACTTTAAAAGCAAATAAAAAATCAATACTGTACTTTTATTAAACATGAAAGTGATGTTAGGTCTTAGAATTTGTAAATCGGCTGAAAAAAATAATTGATTTCATGTTTAATTTACGTGTTCTATCAATCCTGGCAATCAATATGTTAATACATATAATGGAACTCGCATGTAATAGAATATCATATTTACGGCTTTATCAATATTGCAGTATATCTGGAATGTGGGTCCGATCTTAACTCATAATTCAAGCCCGTAGGACTTCTTTGAAAAATGGAGGTTGGATATCAAAGTCTTACGGTCTTGAACCACAATCGGACCCACATTCCATTGGCTGTTTCTAACTGGGAGTTACGGCCTTGCGTCATTGATCATGTTCAGGCTCGCAAATGCTACTTTCGATAGCATGGTTTGCGATGTGCACTATTGGGCCCAGCCAATTGAATAGCACCTTAATTTGCGGACGCTGCTGGCCTGCAGGATGCCTGCTGACTTATGTCCTCTAACTCCATAACTTGTGCCTCCGAACTGAATGAGGCTCATATATTTTCTCATTGTACAATGGTCCTTTAAAACTTATGCTTTTGATTATTATGGATAAATGGGACGGCTGTATTAGTATCAACTGTAAAGATGTATGTTTAGTCTGTTAGTTAATATCAGCTGTCAAAATCTAAAGTAATTCAATTAAGTAGCACATATATAGTTCTCAGCAGCGCGACCTTGCCAAAATCCGTTGGTTGCAGTCAGGCAAGGAGCACCAAAGGCGCTCCTTGCGCTGGTGGAGATGAGCGCCGAACCACGCACAGCGAAAAACACGAAAAACACACAAAATACAAACTAAAATAAAAAATAAAAAAAGAGGAGGACAGCCAGGACATCTAGGAGTAAGGTTACACGACAATTTAAATAGAATTTTAAGATTTTTGCCACTCGAAAATCACCTAAACGAGAAAAAAAATGGGCGCCAAAAAAAATAAAAAAACGAAAACAAGGCTACACGACCCCCAAGCACGCAAAACACCACCAAGCACATACGCCTTTTACACAGACCTCTACGACCTACTAAATACACTATCAGCAAGCACGCTAAATGCTTCACACCGGCCTAACACATACACAATCGCAGCCATTTTACAACACTAACTGCAAACTAATAACATTACCATTACAAAATGCGGAACTACACAGCTAAACAAACAGTTTCCCCTCGCGCACACAGCCTATTTACACTACGCACTGCACACATTGCTGACACTTACACCTCAGCTCACCAACAGTGCAAATATACATTGTATGCTGCAGGAACATCAAAACAGATGGTTAGCTCTTCAGCATATTGCTTCCTGCACATATTAATTACAAATAAGTAAAGTATATTAATTTATAACTTTACAAATGAATTAATTAACATTACAAAATACATATCCAGAAAAAAAAAACAGAATCACAATATACGCTAAAGGCGCTCAGCGCGCGCTTCACAAGGAGCGCCAACGGTGTTTAGAGGACCACAACTACACCAGGGGAGAGGCTCACAATGCGAGCCAAAAGGCCATCAGCGCAAACCTTGCAATCAGCGCAAAGGAGCTCTCATAACCAAACATACACCAACCAAGAGGCTTGCAATGAGCGCCGAAGGTACAACCAAAATATTTACTTTGTGTACCAAACAGCATTACCTGCATTACAATTCTATTGCTTTCATTTTTTGACAGGCAAGTCACTAGTCACATATATAGTTGTCATAACTGTGAGTTTGTTGGTAACGCTATGTTAAAAGGGTTGCGCATGCTCAAGGAGCACCAAAGTTACGGGTAGAAAGTGAGAGGCCCGTACGTGACTGGCTCGAGAGGCGGAGAGGCTCCAAACGGCTTACGAATTACAGGCTTCAAAAAAAGTATGAATTTAACGGCCGCCATTTATTTCAAGCCATAACTCGGAAGCCATCGGAAGACTGACAAAAGACGTTTAATAATTAAAAAATGTGCTTACAACCTCACACACAGCACAGGAGGAGAGGCAGGGTGCCTGTAAGTGAGGATGCAAGCTAATTTGATATTTAATTGCATTTTTGGAAGGTCTAAAAACGGCTAAGCGAGGAAAACAATGGCTTCTGTAAAGCTGTAACTTTTTTCAAGCCCGTAATTCAGAAACACATTTCAGGCTTGGGGAAAATTAACAATTTCCCAAGCCCGCAAATGGTTTCACACCCGTAAATGCAAACAGGGGCACAGAGGAAGGAGTGGGTTGAGAAAGACACAGGGGAGGGAGAGGGTGGAGAGGGTGGAAAGAGACACAAAGGGGGGAGTGGGTGGAAAGAGACTAAGGGGAGGGAGTGGGGGGGAGAAACACAGGGGTGAGAGAAGGCGATAAAGAGACACAGGTGAGGGAGAGAGGGGAAAAAACAGGGGAGGAAGAGGGGGCAAAGAGACATGGGAGAGAGAGAGTGGGGAGAGGCTCTCAATGAGTGTTGGTCGAGGTCGGCGAAGCCGCTCATTGCACGGCTCATTGCTTATCGTGAGGCCTGCAAAGTAGAGGGGGGAGAGGCCAAAGGCACTCATTGCAGGGCACAAAAGTTGCTGGTTGGCCGAGGCCTACAATGAGCTCATCGCAAGGCCCCAAGTTAGTGGGGGAAGAACCTTGCATTGTGTGGCAAATAGTATTGCCAGGCTACAAGTTTTATTGCCACCATTTTTGATGGGCATGTTGCTAGTCACTTATGTAATTGCCAGTCACGCCTGCACCGCCAGGTGTACAACTGCTTCACTGTCAGACAAGGAGAGAGAGACAGGACAGAGAGAGAGAGACAGGACAGAGAGCGAGACCGCACACAGACAGACCACACAGAGTGAGACAGACAGCAAAAGAAAGAGAGATGACAAAGAGTAAGAGAGAGCTCCCTACACCACATTGCAAGTGCCAGGAAACGCAATACACCAAAGGAAGTGGCATAACAGCCACACCTCAGAGAGAGAGATAGCATAGAGAGAGACAGGACAGAGAGAGACAGCACACAGACAGCACAGAGAGAGACGTCACATAGAGAGAGAGAGAGAGCAAAGAG
Organism: Discoglossus pictus; assembly: GCA_027410445.1. Classification (NCBI taxonomy): domain Eukaryota; kingdom Metazoa; phylum Chordata; class Amphibia; order Anura; family Alytidae; genus Discoglossus; species Discoglossus pictus. Next base: position 88,245,339 of record CM050167.1, read on the forward strand.
AGAGAGAGATCAAAGAGAGAGAGAGCGAGATTGACCGTTCCACAATACACAGCAATCAGCATAACAGCCTCCATTACACACCTCAGAGAAAGAGAGAGAGCACACAGGCAGACAGCACACAGAGACAGCACAGAGACAGACAGCAAAGAGTGAGATAAAATGTGCCACACAACACAGCAAGCAGCAAAACAACCAACAATATATACCTCAGAAAGAGAGACATATCACAAAGAGAGACAGCACAGAGACAGACAGCATAAAGACAGGCAGCACAGCGAGAGAGAGACAGCATACTTGCCACATAACAGAGAGAGAGAGCACACAGAGAGACATAACAGATAGAGACCACACAGGCAATTCAAGATAACATTCTATTATTTACTACAGGCAAGTTACAAATTCAAAATAAGTGCCATACTATTTTTTTTTTCACTGTTCATAAATCAATTTGGAGAAGGACAAGTTATGGAGTAGTCTATGGAAAACAATCAGGTTTTGAACTGTATTGTCTAATCAACATACATTTGTATATAGTTCTCTAGAATACTGTGCTGCCTTTTATAGGGTGTCTACAGAAGTGCTTGCACTAGTGCATTGTTAATGGGGTTTCTGAATTGTTTATCTCCACTGGGGGTTCACCTACATAAAAAAAAAATATATATATATACTGTATATATATATATATATCACATATAATAATTGTCAAACTGCGAGACGTCGTCACGCTTTGCGTGGTGCGTACGAGTTAGACGATGAGCGCCACAGGCACTCATCGCTTGCGAGATGAGCTAAGCGAGACGAGCCGTTAACACGCAGCACTTAGGCGATGAGTGCAGAAAGCGCACCTCACTGCGAGCCTCGCAAAGCGAGGTGAACCGTTAACTCGAAGCACTTAGTCGCTGAGTGCCAAAGGCGCTCAGCGCCTGCGAGCCCGGTATATGCTAATGGCGTGGCATGCATGTGACTTCACGTCATTAGCATATACCGGGTGTCGGCACCCGGTATATGCTAATGACGCGGCACGCATGTGACGTCACATGCGCGCCGGGTCAAGGAGCGGAGGCAGGAGCAGAAGCAGGTAAGTGAGGGGAGATGGGAGGCATTTATGGGGGTTTATGTTGAGGAGGGGGGTTGAGGGGGGTTTAAGTTGAGGAGGGGGGTTGAGGGGGGTTTAGGTTGAGGAGGGGGTTGAGGAGGGGGGTTGAAGAGGGAGGTTGAGGAGGGTGGTTGAGGTTGAGGAGGGAGGTTGAGGATGGGGGGTTTAGGATGAGGATGGGGGTTGAGGAGGGGCGATGAGGATTGGGGTTTGAGGAGGGAGGATGAGGATGGGGGGGTTGAGGAGGGAGGATGAGGGGAGGGTTGAGGAGGGAGGTTGAGGAGGGGGGTTGAGGATGGGAGGGTTGAAGAGGGGGGTTGAGGATAGGGGTATTGAGGAGGGGGTTGAGGATAGGGGGGTTGAGGAGGGGGTTGAGGATGGGGGGTTGAGGAGGGGGTTGAGGAGGGAGGATGAGGATGGGGGGGTTGAGGTGGGAGGTTGAGGATGAGGAGGGAGGTTGAGGAGGGGGGTTGAGGAGGGGGTTGAGGATGGAGGGTTGAGGAGGGAGGATGAGGATGGGGGGGTTGAGGAGGGGGTTAAGGAGGGGGGTTGAGGGGTTGAGGAGGGAGGATGAGGAGGGGGGTTGAGGATGAGGAGGGAGGTTGAGGATGAGGAGGGAGGTTGAGGATGAGGAGGAGGGGTTGAGGAGGGGGGTTGAGGTTGAGGAGGGGGGTTGACGATGGGGGGTTGAGGAGGGGGTTGAGGATGGGGGGTTGAGGGGAGAGGATGAGGATGGGGGGTTGAGGAGGGAGGTTGAGGAGGGGGGTTGAGGAGGGGGTTGAGGATGGGGGGGTTGGGGAGGGAGGATGAGGAGGGAGGTTGAGGAGGGAGGTTGAGGATGAGGAGGGAGGATGAGGATGAGGAGGGGGGTTGAGGATGGGGGGGTTGAGGATGAGGGGGTTGAGGATGAGGGGGTTGAGGAAGGAGGTTGAGGATGAGGAGGGAGGATGAGGAGTGGGGTTGAGGAGGGAGGTTGAGAATGAGGAGGGGGGTTGAGGAGGGTGATAAGGAAGGGGGTAAGAGACACAGGGGAGGGAGAGGTTAGAAGAGACACAGGGAAGGGAGAGGGGAGAAGAGACACAGGGAAGAGAGAGGGGAGAAGAGACACGGGAGAGAGAGGGGGACACAAGAGGGGGATGCAGAGGGCAAGGGAGGGACACAGGGGGCAGCACATTTCCCACCCTCGGCTTATACTCGAGTCACTCATTTTACCCAGTATTTTGTGGTAAAATAGGTGCCTCGGCTTATACTCGGGTCGGCTTATTCTCGAGTATACACGGTACATTGGTGCTTTAGTGCTCATTTGTTTGTGAGACATCGACAATCAATTGAAAAAGCGTACCCACCCATTAATATATTTATTTTTCATTATAGAAAAATAATAACAATATTGTGAATACTGTTTTAAAATGCATGTCCCACATTTAATCCACCCCCTTCCAAATTAGAAAAATATGTCTCCCAAACATTTCCCATGTACAGGTATGTGAAGACCATCTGTCATCAGTCAAGACCATTTTGATTTGCAGGTTGAATATAAACATGTTCTTGTAAGTTGAGGCCCTGCTGGTCCCCATGGTCGTGCTCTATTGTACATAAAAGGAATAGTCAAAGTGAAAATCATTTTTGGTCAAGATAAACTCAAGTAAATTAGCAAGGAACACCACTTCAAAATACTTCAACTTATTATCTTTAAATAGCACAGTCTGTACAAACTCCAGACCGTTAGCATGTGGAATACAGATTTTGAGCAACCAAAACCATCTGTTATTCGCCAATATTGAAATGGGAAGTATTTTCTAAATGTAAATTGCTCTTATATCAAAGAACACAATCAGAGAAATTCAAATATGTATGTCAAATGTATTGAAATTGTCATTTATTGCCCCTAAAGGAGACTGGCAACGTCAACTGTATAGTAACACGTAAATGCTATATTGTTTTCTGATTGGCTCTTGGTCTTTTGAGCCAAACAGATTACTCACCTAGAAATCTCGTCAATGGCTACAACAAAAGTTCCATGGCAGCTCCTTCTCTGCTCAGGCAAGTGAAGTGATAGGCAAACTTCTGATGTTTTATACATAGTTTGAAATCTCTCTACATGTATTCTTCCTTGCAAAAGCAATGTAATGTAGATCTTGACTTTGAAAGTGCATGAAAAAGCAACACTTAGGGTGGAACTTGTTCTTTATTTTAGAAAATGTGCTTAGAATGACTGAAGTGTCTGATAGATGTAAGATCTTGTATTGTATTAAGTACATAAAAGCAAAATGGATCTTAAACCTTATCTGCATGATGCTACCCCGAATCACCAACATTGGACTTAAAGATATACTTAAATAAGCTTTTGTTTGCAGTAATTCAAAGAAAGAGTTTAACATTAACTTTTTATCTTCCATAACAAATTTGCTTTATGTTAAATGAGCACACTAAAATAAGACAAGAAAAGACACAAGGGTGATTTTCATGAGGATGATCATGCAAGGTTAACAATTCTCCTAACCCGGAACCCTACAGTTGTTTAAAGCTTTTTAGCCATCCTTTAGGACGTGACTCTGAACCTTTTGTATATCAGGCTTAAAATGGACTGGTAATTATGAGTGCTATTCTATTCTCCCCATCTCAAAGTTGCACCACTAAAAAGTGCAAAGTCACTTTTCCTAGCTATTCTATTTCTTCCTCGCGGGATGATTGCAAGAGAGCTACCCCTGAGGACTACGACAAGCCAAATAGGCATAATACTGCCCGGCCTCTGATTTCCCCACGTCATAAATATTACGAGTTGCTTGAGCACCAAAAAGCTATTTAATTCCAAATCATTTAAAATTACTTGGCATTCACACCTTCTAATATTGCTGATTGTTCCTAAAAATATTGCAAGTACTCCAGAGCACTTCAGAGCTTTCACCTTTCCTTTTCACTTCCTGATCGCCCTCTTCTGTGCTTCAAACCCATCCCCCTACCCTATCACCTCATCTACATAAGTGTGGGGGCCTATTGAGACCCCCATGGCAGCTAAAATATTAACCCTGTGCAACGGGGGTCCATGGAGGACATCAGTTGCACCTATAAATTAACCCCAATGCTGTGGAGGTCCATCGAGGACCCCTGCAGCATCTAAATAGTTACCCGTGCTGCGGGCTTAACCAAAAATTAAAAATAATTACCAATAAAATAAAAAAATACAATTAAAATAATAAAAGTTTCATAAAATAAAAATGAGATAAAACCTGTAAAATAAAATAAAATAAAGATACTTACCTAGCCCAAGTGATCCTTGCCACACACGTTACCACCCATTACGACCTCGCAAAAAACGGCCGCAACACGCGCACATCAAAACATCAAAAATACAACAAATACACACAACAAATACATAAAAAGCTTACCTACAGCAAGAGGGAGCATCCAGGACCTCGAAAACTAAAGTTACACCTTAATTTAAATAAAATGAAAGCAGTTTAGACACAAAAAAATTCTCTAAGTGAGAGAAAAAATGGCCGCTGAAAAAACCCAAAACGAGGCTACAGCACTCTAAAGACGCAAAACGCCACCAAACACCTACGGATTTGCCGAAAAACACCTACCAGATTAGAAAACAAGAACGCAACCCGCGCAACACCAAAAACATTACAAACACAACAAATACAAACAACAAACACATAAAAAGGTTACTCACAGCAAGGGGAGGCACCGGGGACCTCTGCAAGTGAAGTTACACCTTCATTTAACCACAAATTTAGGAGTTTAGAGACCTGAAAATCACCTAAGCGAGAGAAAAAATGGCCGCCGAACAAAACGAAAACGAGGCTAAAGGTCCCTAAACACGCATAACACTACCATAAACATGCAAAACACCACCAAACATCTACTGATATTCAGAAAAAGACCACCAAACAGCTATGCATATTCCGAAAAACTTGCACGACATAGAAAACTAATATTACGAAAAACTTGCACGACATAGAAAACAAACTACGCTACATCAGACACATTATATACACCAAACACCCTTAGCTCACTTACACTTTCATTGCCGTCATTTTTTGACGGGCAATATTCTAGTTAAAAATAATTACCAATAAAATAAAAAAATACAATTAAAATAATAAAAGTTCCATAAAATAAAAAAAGAGATAAAACCTGTAAAATAAAATAAAATAAAATAAAGATACTTACCTATGCCAAGTGATCATCCAGTGAGGATCAATGATACCTCGTCCTCTATCGTTTTCACTGGACTAGGCGGAGCATCTCCCCGGCAAATGACCATTGCCACACTTTCTGTGGCTTAAATCGAGTTTTTGAGCATTCTTATTGGCTGAAATAGATGTCAATCATATTTCAGCCAAACAGAATGGGCATACGTTTCAATAAAAATGGTCTAAAATATCAGCGCTACGGAATATGTTGGCGCGTTGTAAATAAACGATAATAATAATATTGATTTTTAAACTTTTTTGACCAATCAGATTGCTCAGATTTTACATCACTCGATCTGAACAATCTGGTTATCCACACATTTAAAAAATCATATTGAGCAGGGTAACAACTGTAAATCCATTCTGATTGGCTGAAATATTATTGACATCTATTTCAGCCAATCAGAATGCTCAAAAACCCTATTTAAGCTTCAGAAAGCGAGGCAATGCCCATTTTCAGCAGGAGAGCTCCTCCTTGGAGGAACTCTGTTAGTTTAGTTAGCGGGGTTTCTTTGGAGCGCCCTTTCCCAGCCCAGAAGAGAGGATCATGCTCTTCAACCAAGAATGAAGAGGACCTTAAACTTCTCAATCAACATGAATAGCTCGCCTGGTCCAGGGCAGAAGACTGAGGACCAGGTCGTCAATGAATGATGTTTTGGGCTAGGTAAGTATCGTCAATTTATTTTAAGTTATTTTTTACAGCTTTTTTTTTATTTTATTGTACTTTTATTGTTTTAATTGTAATATTTTGTTTTTCATAATTATTTTCAGTAATATTTTTTATTTTCGTAATTTTATTTTTTTATTTCTTTTAATTTAGTGGATTGTTATTTTTAGTAGTATATTGGGGGGTTATTGTTAATAGTTTAGTGTAGTGCTTTACTTAGAATGCCATTGGGTCCTTGTGGACACGGCAAAAACATGGCACTTCATGTTTTAATTTAGGTTACCATGGCAGTCTGTATAGATCCCCATGGTAGGTAGGGGTTAATTTAGGTACCATGATGGTCTGTATAGACCCTGATGGCACGTCATTAAATTTGGTATCATGGTAGTCTATAAACACCCAAATGGTAGGTAAGGGTTAATGAGGAGACTATGGGGGTCCTTACAGACCCCATGGAAGCCAAGGGGTTAATAGGAGTACCATAGGGGTCTGTATAGACCTCCATGGTATGGAGTTAATTTTTTCTGTGCTGCAGGGCTCCTTAAAGGATCTCTGTGAATAGGGTTAATTATTTAGGTGCCGCAGGGGTCCTTGATGGATTCCCGCGACAGGGGTTAACTGTTTGTTAGATGCCGTGGAACCTTGTAGTGGATCCCTTTGGTGGGGGTTAACTTATAGGTCCAACAGGCATCCTTTAAGGACCTCCGTTCCATGGGGTTAACATTTTAAATGTCATGGGGGTATCAATGCACCCCAGTGGTTATGTAGGTGGGGTGATCGGCGTAGGGGAATGGTTTTGGAGCAGGGAGGGGGAGATTGGGGAGGGAAAGGGTAGGTAATCCCTTGGAATTCCCTCCACCGCGTGTATGGATGGAGTGAATCCCCAGGGATTCTCATTTGTGTGAATTTGTTTGTGCTCAGTAATAATACTGAGCACAGCCTTCACCATAATCCTGAGACTTGTAACTTTACTTCATAACTTGGGTTTACAAGAAGTGGCTGTGCTCAGTAATATTTTTTGTGTGAAGCATTGAATTAAGGTGTAACATTGCTGCAAATACTGTAGCTCTGGCAGATGATTTTACTTTTGTCAATAGTTTACTTGGCTCGAATAAAATAGGCTCCATTTTTTGTTGTTGAAAATCAGCAGTTGTGAAACTGGAACTTGCAACACCCTGCAGTCTGAAAGAAGCCAATGGACCATGAGTCCCTGACTCCATTGTTGGTTCCAACTGCTCTTGTCTATGGCTGAAATTGCCAGTTCCTGTTTTGAATGGACTATGTAACTACAGTTTTATGACCAGTTAGGTATATATTATGCACCACTTTCCTCCATTTACATTGTCATTCTTTGGTACATGTTTCATGCTGTATTTCATGAACCCCCTTACTGACCACTTTATGACTGTAGATCTTTTATTACTGCACCTAAAGAGTACCCAGCCAGTTCTGTCTTCTGTTTCTCCATCTGCTGGTGTTCTCACAAATTACCTCCAATATAATTATGTTTATTTAGGAACAGTTGACTATTAATGCCTGTTCAGTATTTAATAAAGTAAAAACATTAACAGCTCTATAAGCCATGAAAATATAAACAAAAAAATCTTACAGGCTGGAACCTGAGGGCAAGTACTTAACTTCTGAACATGGATTGAGTGGTAATGAAGGAGGGCATCACCACTTTTTAGAGTGAGGTATACTTTCAGAATTTGATATATATATAGTCACCAGCTTGACTATAAACACTGCACCTGCATAGATCCAAATGTCCCTCTTATACCTCCAACTCCACCAAGGTATCATGGATGCCTACAGGATTCAGAAGACATTAACATTTATTTGTTGCAATGAAATGCTAGCTTTATGATTATTTTTCCTGGCTAATTATGTTCTTATGTCAGACTGCTTTTAATTATATTTTTTTCAGAACACAGAAACCCTTTTAACAACTGTGTATGTGAAATGTGTAGAATTGCAGACATTTAAGACATTCAATAGCAAACATTCAAGCAAATATTTGCATTTTTAAAAATGTAAAAAGGTCCTTAAAAAAAAAATGCAGTTAAAAGAATGAAATACAATATTAAACATATTTTTTTCATAGTTGTTTAATTAAAATATATTTTATAAATTACAAAGAAAAGTAAATAGGAAGTTCTTATTATATTATGTGTATGTTTTAACATCTAAAATGTGTTCAAATTGTTTAAATATTAAGAAAAGAATTATTTGTACAATATTTAAAACATCTTTGTTTTGAAATTGACTGGAATTATTGATTGGTAGATTTGACTTTAAAGGGGCGTGGGGTGTGGAGTTCACCAATCCTGCTCTACATCCCTTAAACAAGCACTGAAATCCAGTAGGTGAATTTTTAAAAAAAATGTATTCTTTTTACGAGTTTTTATGTTTACCTTTCTGTAGAGTGAGTGAGTCCAGTTACTGCAAGGACCAACAGCCCTATTAAATTGGAGCCTAAGTCCAATGTGTAGCTCGTAAGGGCTGCGTGCTTGTAATTTGGACGTTTTACATCGCTATTAAATTAGAAGTTCTGCAAGATACGAGCTAGAGACGCTAAATCGTAAACCAGTTCTCGCCCATCAGTTACGGGTTTAGATGGAGCCAATGGCAACAGAGATCGTCATCATTGTGTCACAAGAAAATGGAGGATGGATTTCAAAGTCTTACGGGGTTCAATTACGAGCTATGAGCGAACCCACATTCCAGTCATAATGCAATATTAATAAAGCCGCAAATATGATATTCTATCACATGCGAGTTACAGTATATGTGTTAACACATTGATTGCTGGGATCAATATAACACAAAATATATACATGAAATTAATTATTTTTTGGGGGTGATTTGCGGGATTGAGAATGTTGTGCTATTAATTTTAAGACCTAATATAATATTAGTACAGTAGTGTGTTTTTATTTGATTTAGTGCTATGTGTTGGACTTTACCCCTCTTGTGAGTCCTCTCGAATACAGGTTGGCCTTTGGGCTCCATTTGCGGGTTACGGCTTGCTCGCGTTTCAATTTAATAGCTAAATTGAAAATGTAGCGGTTATGGGCTTGACAGATCAAAGGATTTACGGCCGCGAACTTCAACGTTGCTCAACACATAGCCTATTCTCGACCGTCCTGCATATCTCACAAGCTCCCTGCATATGTCAATAAAACTCTCTTTGCTGCAATCAAACAATTTTAAGCTTGTTTCCTAAAATAGTAAAATTAAAAACTTCTAAACGTATTCCTTAAATTAATATAGATGTGGAATTTAATGGGAGCTTGCAATTTTTGGTCCATTGAGGCCTTATCTACCTTTCTGTGCATAATCTCCTGTTTAGGGTTAGGTTAAATCAGCAATTAAAGCTTTCACAGAAGCATTTTCTATCAACTATAAAAAGATGAAGAGCATCAAATGAAAATATTTTACACATTTCTGGTGTTCTGAGAGTTTTAATGACTTAGTGAGCTTTTCAATAAATTATAATATGTGTTATATTTTATAAGGAGTCACTAATTTGACTTATCAAAAAGAGTCATGCATACATTTAATTACAGCGTGGTGATTAATTGGACATTGGGCATATTAGGTGAAACTTAATTAATTATTTTATTGTGCTGTTGTTTTACAGTATTAACATAAAAATAATGCAGTGAGAGTTCTGTCAGGGTTTGTAGTAGTTAAATCCACAGAATCATGAGGCTGAGAGCTAGAGGAGTGCATGACAGCTTGGAGTGGGGAGCTAGTGACAGATGAGGATGATAGTGCAGAGTGAGTTTGAGTGATTTCTCACCCCCCAGCATGCCGGGGAACGACTCAAGATAACTCCCCAAGTGCATCTCTTCCCCTAACGGATAGAGAGAGGAGAGGCAGAGGGACGGATAAGGGCCTCTCTCCCAACAGAAGATAATCCAGCAATTATACCTCTTAAAAGTTGACAGCAGCAGACAGCTCTGACACACATCAAGCATTAGCTCCAAAACCTCTGGGATCTCAGACTTTTTCACCAGACTTTTTGGTACTTAGAAGAGATAAGATAGAGTATATATTTTCCCAGCTTGTTTTTTTACATTTGGTGTCTGGGTACATTTAAAGATGAATAGTTTTGTTATGTCTGTATGGCTATTTATAACAAATTGAGGAACAAGGTCTAGCGTGCTAGGGCCGATATTTCAGCTATAGGTTCCACGTACAATAACCCCATAGTCTAAAACCTGGTTAGACAACACACATATATCAAAGGTGGGGGGAAGGCATGGGAGTAGGAGCCCAAAAAATCTGAGGGAGATAAGATAACTGCACTCCCAGGATAGAAAGCAGGGGCAGATCTACCACTGATGCACACGGTGCAGTGCACTGGGGCCCTGCTCTAAGGAGGCCCCATTGCTGCAGTGCCCCTCAAAAGAAAACATTTTTTATTTCTTTGTTCCTTTGTTTACATTCCCAATGCCCTTGTCCCCCTATTATAATTAAAAATTATATATATATATATATATATATATATATATATAGTACATTGTGTTCACATTTCAACATCTAAAATAAGCTTTAAAAAAAACTGTTTCCTGCTCAGAATTCCGAGAAATACAGTTATTGCACTGCACTCTGCGAACCTTGGCAGAGACATGCAAATGTGCCCACACAGGCTTTGCACTTGCAATCCATTACCATTTTAAACGTGGCTTCCTTTAAGTATATACCTGCTGTAATACACAGATTTGAGCAAATCTAAGGTTGGATTATACATAAGCCAGGAATCCCACCCACATACAGCTGTTTCAAGGTTACTGCCTCTCATCAGCATGGGGCTGGTTCCTAGCCTGTTTAGTAAATTTTTTGAGAGGTAGTTTACCAGAACAATCATTTAATTTATGATGGGCAAATCACATACATAGTTGTCAGTGTTGGTGATGTTTGCAATGTTAGTAATGCGAAGCGAGCAGTTGAGACACGCAGGACTTTGCTGCAATGAGCGCTGAAGGCGCTCATTGCACTGCGAGCCTCGAGAAGCGAGGCAAGCAGTTGAGGCACGCAGCACTTAGGCTGCAATGATGGCAAGGCATGCAGTTGGTTTAAACGCGTAACTCAAAAACACCAAAAAAACACCAAAATAATAATAAAAAATAATAACACACTCACACACAGCACAGGGGGAGAGCCAGGAAGCCTGGGAGTGAAGTTGCAAACTAACCGGAGACATATTTTTTGTTCGAAAATCGGCTAAATGATGAAAAAATGGCCGCCGAAAACCGTAAAAATTCTGAAACAGGATGAAAACGGGTCTCAGCAGCACCAGGCACGCAGAACACAACGACGAAGACAGTAACACACACGAAGAACGTGGGACTTAGAAAATACACGATGGCGAAAACAGTAACACTTACACTAACCACGCCAGGCATTCGGGACTTTGAAAGTAAAACAAACGCAGGTGCTCAGAGGAGCAAAAGCCTCACATTGTATGGCAAACAGCATTGCCAGCCTTACAATTTTATTGCCGTTATTTTTGATGGGCAATTTCCTAGTTATTATATATATATATATATATGTTAAATTATGGGTGAAAGCTTTCAATGAGAAAAACATACCATAGCCCAAATGGTGGCCAAATATGGTAATGCATGATTAGGCTTAATTTCGCTATTTGTTGTGTCCCCTGGGTGAGGGTCTCGTGACACCTTGTGGAATTACCATCTATAAATACTTTGTACTGACAATCAAAATACCAAACTAGTAGTTTAATTATGAATCATATATCTTAAAGAGGAAAGATACACCTATCTAAGACTAGTTGTTAATCCCATATCGTAATTATTTTGGGGCAAAGAAAAATGGTCAAGAATTCACCCAATGAAATAATACTTAACACTGATTAAAAAATCAATGATTAAAATACTATATATACACCAAGTTTTATTTTCAAAACTGTGATAGTCCAAATATATGCTTGAATATTGTAGATATTAAACCTTGCAATGTACAGACAATTAAATTACAGTTTATATGGCAATTCGTGCTGGTGCTGAACAAGTAGTCTCAAGACAAAAGTCACAGACCTCTGCAAGTCAAGACAGATCAATTGGAGTCGACTGGAGCATAGTGCACCTTCAAGTCAAAAAATAATGTATTGTATATATATGTGGCTGTACATGTTGTCCCCCCTTCTGGCTCGCTGCCTTGTCATGGTGAAGGGGCTTGTGTACTTCGATGAAGCTATAAGCTATACTATGTAGGGTGGGCCAAGATGGGTAGGTCATGGCAGAGAGGTTGGACAAATCGCGGTACACTGGAGAAGGAACTGGCTACAAAAACTTTATGGACAGGCACAACCAGAGACATAACAATATGGCCCCGGAAGATGAGTCCCTCAGGTCAGAAGGTGCCTACCACATCACTGAGGAAGAGCAGAGGGCAAGTACAAGTAACACCAGATCATATGAAGGGCTTGGACCATAGCCGAAAGGACACCGATCTGTGGATGTGTCTGGAGGGGAAAGGAAAGTCTGATGCTGCAAAGACCAATTCAGAATAGGAACCTGGAATGTTAGAACTATGAACCAAGGCAAACTAGATGTGGTCAAGAATGAGATGACAAGGTTAAACATTGATATCCTGGGAATTGATGAACCTAATTGGACTGGAATGGGACATTTCACATCAGACAACCACCAGATCTTCTACTGTGGTCAAGAATCGTGCAGAAGAAATGGAGAAGCTGTCCTAGTCAATCAAAGAGTGGTCAAAGCAGTGCTCTGTTACCACCCAATAAATGACAGAATGATTTCACATCGTAGATATAACACCAAGAAAAGATATTACTATCATCATAGGAGTTCAGAATGCTAAAGTATGGAACCAAGGGACATCTGGAATATATGGCAAATTTGGACTTGGAGTACAAAATGAAGCAGGTCAGAGATTAGTAGAATCCTGTGAAGACAAATCTCTGGTCGTAGCAACCACCTTCTTCAAACAGCCTCCAAGACGACTCTACACATGGACATCACCAGATGGACAACATAGAAATCAGATTGACTATATACTTTGCAGCCAAATATGGAGGGGCTCTATACAGTCATCAAAAAACAAGAACTGGAGCTGACTGTGGCTCGGACCATGAGCTTCTTATTGCAAAGTTGAAAATGAAACTGAAGAAAAGAGGGAAAACCATCAGGCCAAGTAGATACAAAATAAATAATATCCCTTGTGAATATGCAGTGGAAGTACAGAATAGATTTAAGGAACTAAACATGGATGATAGAATGCCTGAAGAAGTTTTACCGGAGTTTGCAACATAATCCAGGAAACAGTAATAAAGAATATCCCTAAAAGAAAAAAAAAGTAAGAATTCAAACTGGATGTCTGATGAGGCTTTGAAAGTAGCCCAGGAAAGAAGGAAAGCGAAAGGTAGTGGAGATAAGAAAAGATTTGTCCAACTGAATGCAGAATTCCAGAGGATAGCAAGAAGAGACAAGGAGACATTCTACAATGAGCTATGTAAAGAGATTGAAGAAGATAACCGAATGGGTAAAACAAGAGATCTCTTCAAGAAAATTGGGAACCTAAAAGGCACCTTTCATGCAAAAGTGGGTGTGATAAAAGACAAAAATGGTAGGGACTTAACAGAAGATCAGATAAAGAAGAGGTGGCAGGAATACACTGAAGATCTATACACTATCTTAACAGCAGTGATGACCTCAATAATTTATCCAATGAGTTGGAGACAGACATCTTGGAGAGTGAAGTGAGATGGGCCCTCGGATGTCTTGCTGATAATAAGGCTGCAGGAGGTAATGTAACCCAATCGAACAATTCAAAATTTGAAGGGATGATGCTGTGTAAGTGCTGCTTGCCTAATGCCAACACACTCAACAATGGCCAATAGACTGGAAATGGTCAGTCTACAACCCAATCCCAAAAAAGGCAGTGCCAAAGAGTGCTCCAATTATCGAACAATTGCACTCATTTCACATGCCAGCAAGGTAATGCTTAAGACTCTACAAGCTCGACTCCAACAATATGTGTACCAGGAACTACCAGATGTGCAAGCTGGGTTCCGCTGAGGATGAGGCACAAGAGATCAAATTGCCAATGTCCGCTGGATAATCGAGAAAGCAAGAGAGTTCCAAAAAAACATTTACTTTTGCTTCATATACTATTCTAAAGCCTTTGACTGTGTGGATCACAACAAAATGTGGCATGTCCTTAAAGAGTTGAGAGTACCAGATCATCTCATTCTCCTCCTAAAGAATCTGTATGTCGACCAAGAAGCCACCGTCAGAACCGAACATTGGACAACAGAATGTTTCAAGATCAGAAAAAGGAGTGCGACAAGGTTGTATATTGTCACCTTATTTATTTAACTAATATGCAGAATACATCATGCGTAAGGCTGGACTGGATGAATCCAAAGCTGGAACCAATATTGCTGGAAGGAATATCAACAACCTCAGATACGCGGATGATACTACTCTAATGGCTGAAAGTGAGGAGGAACTAAAGGACTTATTGATGAGGGTAAAAGAAGAGAGTGCAAAAGTTGACCTGCTATTCAACCTTTAAAAAGACGAAGATCATGGCAAACTGCAAGCTTACTTCCTGGCAAATAGAGGGGGAACAAGTGGAGGCAGCAACAGATTTTATTTTCCTTGGATCCAAGATCTCTGCAGTCATTAAATAAAAAAGTTGTTTGCTTCTGGAGAGGAAACCTATGGCAAGATGGACAAGCTTGTATAACGTAAACATATTAAACTATCAACAAAGGTCTGCATAGTTCGAACTATGGTATTCCCAGTAGTAACATACGGATGTGAGAGCTGGACCATAAAGAAATCTGAGCGCCGTAGAATGGACGCCTTTGAATTGTGGTGCTGCTTAGAGTCCCTTGGAGTGCAAGAAGATCCAACAAATCAATACTTCAGGAAATCAAGACAAACTGTTCACTAGAAGGTATGATCATGAGGCTGAAGCTCAAATATTTTGGCCATATTATGAGACGGCAGGATTCCCTAGAAAAGACTCTTATGCTGGGAAAGATTGAAGGCACAAGAAGAAGGGGACGACAGAGGCAGAGATGGATAGATGAGGTCACTGAAGCAGTGAACATGAACTTGATGGAGCTCAGAGGGGCAGTGACTGAGAGATGCACCTGGAGTGCTGTGGTCTATAGAGTCACGGAGGGTCGGACGCAACTGAATGACTAAACAACAACAACATGTTGTGCACTAAAAAATTCCTCTAGTGACCCTGGCATTCAGACTCCAGTAATATTGCACCAAGATTGTCTATATATAAAATCTCCAAGCAATCTAACAGGGGAAGGTGCACAAGGACCCTAATAATAAAATAGAGGAACTCCCTGTCTGTAAACACGACTGAGCTATTAGGACCCGCTATTTGTCCTCTAGATTCACTATGTGGAAATTCTATCTTCCTGTGCTATGTGCCTTGCCTGTAATTATTACTTGTTCGGGATAAACACTTTACTTGTGTTGACGGAGCAATGCCATTGGACCAGCTATCTACAGCTCTCATAATAAGATGACGCTGTATAGCCTGACGTGCCCGTTTTTCGTAAGATGGCTTCTACTGAGGTCTGTATAGTTATGGCATATATCTATCCCACTGCTTTTCTGTCATGTGTAAAGCAAAAGGTCTCACTTTCCCAGTATAGCAGAACCTAGAATATATACATCCTTGGTGTGTTTATTGGAAAACTGAAGGTTTTATAGTATAACCTCCAAGAGGAAATAGTAAACAATACACCATGAAGGGCCACACTGTAGTTTGGTAAAAAAAAAAACTTTCCATGCTTGTGAACTGTGTAACATAATAACAACTTTAGCAATTTAAGATCAAATCCCTCATGGTCCATTTTAGATTGATAGTCTGTATGTAGATCATATGAGAGCTTACACTTCCATTGAGTTATTTTGTCATTTATGCTATTTAGTATGCCATTTTCAACAGAACTGAATAGACATCTTATTTGAACCCATGGTTCCTACCATTCCCCCCAGGTTTCTAATATTTTTAGGAACAAAGACAAAATGCCTATTGTGACGATCCGGGAGAGAGACTATTGCTGCCCAGGGCCACCTGCTATAGACTACAGGTTAACTACCCACAAGGACCGTTTGGGTTCTTGGAAATCTCGGAACCAGCACACTGATATTTGGCTTCTGTATCAGTCAGGGTCTCCCCATCAGGAATCAGCACTTCCAGGAGTCTCAGTAACCTTCCTGTGGTAGTGAACAGGACACTTGCAGGGTGGAGATAGGATCAGTATCGCAGCCACTAGGAGCAAAATAATAGGCAAACAATTTCTGTATGTCTAAGAAGTGAACTGACTGTTTATTCTTTCTCTGCGCAGAACACACACACACAAAAAATACCAACCCCCTTTGTCACTAAGACTCCCAGCCTCCCACAATAGTCAGGATGTATGCCTGACTACCTCCAGTAGTCGTAAACCCACATCAATTCCTGTAGACTTAAACCTTTGTTACACCTGTGAATGCATTAACTCTATATACACATTTCATCCATGATATAAATATACTCACACATTAATTCTTTAAACAGAACACAGTAATATTACATGGGGAATTACAGATAGTATACAGGATAAGGCAAAGACATACAGTATAAGACCATATGAAGCATGGTGGGACAGTATGGCCCTATGTTTTGGGGTTATTCACCCCACCATCCACCTGCCGAAATTTTTTATGTGGCAATATAATTCCCCTACCTATTTTCCAATGGAGCGGTATGTCTTCTATGGTGGCTCAATGCACCAGGATCCAGGCCCTGGAAAGCGAAACGTGACACCTGTCACCACTAAAGCAACAAAAAAATTAACAGATTGCAATTTTTTTTTTTTTTTTACTTTGTAAAATAATTTTGCACATTATCAAGTCAAGTTCTTCAAAAGAACTCATCTTGATCATAGGAGGAACTGGAGTGGGTTGCCAGTTCCTCCTATTGTGGACTGTGATTTGTATGACCTTTCTGCTATCACCTGCCCACCTACACTGGCCCTACATGGTATAGCTCATAGCTTCATTCAGGTACACAAGCCCCTTCACCAGCACCATTTAGCAATCCACACTAATGTAAATTGATGAATAGCAGAACATACAGTAATGGGAGGTCACCAAGAGGGAATGGCTATACAACTTGGCACATGGCCACCAGCAATGGCGTGGGACTCTCCAGAATGAGCATAGCGGAGATGGAGGTGAGTTGGCTGTTGATCCACGTGCCTCTGCACAGCCTTCATGTGTTTTTGCAGCCCCTCCTGATGGGTTAGAGTAGATTAGTGTGGTGTATTTTCCCCGGGTCCCCTTCAGCATGGCTAAGTGGTGGTGGTGAAGGGGCTTCTGTACTACAATGAAGCTGTGAGCTGTACCATGTAGGGTCACTCCAGGTGGGCAGGTCATAGCAGAGAGGTCAGACAAATCACAGTCCACTAGAGAAGGAACTAGCAACTCACTCCAGTATCACCTGTCATATTCCTATCAGGCCCTCAGGGAAATGTTGATACTCCACAGTATCACTAATTGGACTTGGCATGTGTATTAACCCTTTATTATTATTATATATGATATATAGTATTATATGATTTCTAATGCTATAATGTGTATTTTTTTACCTTCTAAGTCGCTGGCAAAGTCGTACTTACCTGGTGGTGTTTTGCGCGCTTTGGGGTCATGTAGCCTTGTTTACATTTTTTTTTAGCGCCATTTTTTTTTCTCGCTTAGTCGATTTTGAATTTCCGAAACTCCTTCGACTTTAATTTGCGTGCAAGTTCACTGGCAGATGTGGTGGCTGTCCCCCCATGCTGTGTGTGAGTTTTTTTAATGTTTTTTGTTGTTGTTTTTTTCATTGTATTTGTTGTTTTTGGATGTACTCGTATCGGCCGTTAACTTCGTATTTTTGCAACCTTGTAATAATTTTTTTCTAAAATCCCGCGGGTCTTTTTTTTTTTCAAAGTCCCACTTTTCTGGGTTGTTTTTGACCGTGAATGAGGCGCCATAGAGCCTCCACCTCCGCAAATGCGGACACTTGCTTCGCGAGGTCCGCATTTGAGGCCTGCAATGTGCCTTCGGCTCATTGCAGTTTATGTCCCCCTCCGCATATGCGGCCCCTCGCTTCTTGAGGGTCCGTATTTGCGGCCTGCAATGAGCCTTTGGCTCATTGCAGGAGACGTTGTAGCCTCCACCTTCGCAAATGCGGCCCTCTCACGAGGGACGAAGTTCTTGCGAACTCGCAAATCGCGACGACTTGCAGTTTGACAACTATTATATGTGATATGTATTGATCTATTGCATGGTAACTAGGGCTCATTAGCTTACATTTATAGGAATGTGACACTAATGTGATGCATATGGATGTCCCATAGCCCCAAACATTGAAAGCACACTGACATGGTTAGAACGGTATAACAAAGCTTTATTTCATACACAGAGCACAATCATAAATGGACAAGACTGTGCATTAATATCATGGGTATGGTGTGTGCGGATCCCGAGAGAGCAAGAGGCTTGAGGGAAAAAGGGGATAACCAAAGGGGCTAATGTCATAGTCTAGAATAAGCATGATGCATAGCACCTACCAGGGTTATATGTGGTCACAACACCACTGCAACTGGAATCTGATGAAAAAAAGGATCATCAGAAATCAGTCCATTTAATTGACAAAACCTTTAATGTGCATAGCACTCACAACTTGTCTATATCTGCTCAATGAAACAGATGATTCAACCTCTGGACTGTGTAATCCAATCCAGTTTCACACGTGTGGTGACAAAAACAAAAATCTGAAAAAAAAGTGGTCAACTACAAAAAGGCAGAGAAGGATAAAAAACTAATCAACATGCATGTACAGTACAGTGATAAATATTGTAAAAATATAACAACTCACCTGATTCCCATATGCAATCATTACTATTAGCTAGGTCTCTGGATAATCATAAATATGGGAAAATACCCATTAATAAGGAGAGGACACAAAGGTCAGCAGCCAAATTCACTGTTACTTACATCAGACTCAAGGATCTGTTCTCAGACTGATATTGAGGTCAGGATCACATGCTTCACTAGTGCATATATTATTGCTGGCTGTCATTAACATGCCATTGTGAGACTTTGCAAGTCCACCACCATAGCGGTATTAGTCTACATTTAAGCTAACAACAAGCATGTCTTAGATATCTGGCTATATGATAGCTTTAAGATTGTAGGAGTTACATGTTAAGGGGGGGCTGTCACTGAAGGAATGTCTACCTGAGAGAAACTGGGAAAACCTTACAACTCATACATTTCCTCCACAATGCTTGCAGATGCAGGAGATGCCTTCATGGACCTGAAATGTACCTAAAACAAAAAAAGAGAAACAAAAAAATAAATAAACCTACAAAATAAGGCCTGAAAAATCATAGGGACTGCGGCATCTCTTCTCAACAGCATTCCTCAGTGACCATCAATTGGTGACATGTTAAACAGAACCCTACATGTCCGCAGAGAACAGGATCATGGACCATGTGATGAGAGGTAGCCATCTGCATACAAAATATCACCATCACATAAGCCAAGATCCAAGACTCTGTAGCCAGACTAGATTAGGTTAAGATTGTGACCAATAGATTGTCACTGAGGAGTGCTGTTGAGAAGGCACAAACATATGCGCAGCCCCTTTTGTCCTCCTCCGCCTAGCCTTTGTCCTCTCCATCCTCCACCTCCTCCACCACCTCCACCTCCTCTCCCTCCTCTTCCTTCTTTACCTCCTCTCCCTGCTCCATCTCCTCTCCTCCACAACTCCTCTCCACCTCCCCAACACTCCTCACCTCTCCACCTCTACTTCCCATGGCCACCTCGCTCTACTCTCTCTCCTTTTCACCTCTCCTCTTCTCCTCCTCCCCACCTCTCCCCTCCTCTCTCATCCCTCCATAATAATCCCAAAAGGAAAATATGGATAAATAAAAATAAATGGAACTGTGTATGTCTGATCGAAAAAACAAATGTGTGTAATTAATAACTGTTGGGGGATGGGGTGTGTGCGGTGTGTGTATGGAGTGTCCTAGCTCTATATGTCTTTATGTGTGTTCTTTAAATTATGTGTATTGCAAATATGTGTAATCTGTAAATATGTGTTAGCAAGTATTAAGTGTAAAATTGTATCTAATAGAATATAAATTAATAAAACCGCAAACTACCTCTCTCCAAACTCTCCTACTCTCTCTCAAATTAGAACCTGACCACCAACTCCGGGACCTGCGTGCTACTTCGAAAGAAAGTACAACACAGTCAACGCATGAAATGCAAATTTATAATCTCCCTCTGTCAATCATCTTCAGCTAAACTGCTTTCTATTGGCTGGAAGGCCTGTGTCGCACAACATTATACCGTAATTAGAAAGTTACGGACGATCGCGGCTCGGCCAGCCCCTTTACAGCTTATGTGCGGAGAGGGTTTACTGGCTTGCGTCTACGGTCCGTAACTCGCGGCATTGTCTAATGTAATAGCTCTGTAACATTTCAAGCCCGCAGACTTTGCGGGTGCCCCGTAGATGTTACAGGCTTCGAATTTTATGTGGCTGATGGTGTAGTGGGTAAAAGCTTTTGCTTTAGAACTGTATGTGTATACTTCAAATGTTGATAAACACAAGAATTGTATATAATCAACATCAAAAAGACTATATGTTAACTTTTGGATTCAAATGTATTTCAAAGATCAGAATTTAAAAATAGGACCACTGAACATAGACTTATTCCTATAAAATTTAACTTTTAATTATACTATTAAAATAAATCAATGGGGATATGCTACTATTTGTAATCAGAAGACAATTGTGTTACACTTATAAAGCAGTGTTGGTGGTTATTGGTTAAATTGCCAATTAATAACTTGACAAGTCACTACATGGGTGGTCATATTATACGTATTTTAACAATTCCTCTTGATTTATTTTAATAGTATAAATACAAGTAAAATTTCTGTTCAGTGGTCCTATTTTTAAACCCAAATGGTAACTTAAATGTAAATACTTCCTGCACCCCTTTCTCCATTACAGTGGGAGTCCCATACCTGATTCTCAGCAATTCACATCCCAGGATGCTTTTTTCTCTACGATCTTGTATAACTGGCCAACTAGACTTTGTCACTGCAAAGGAAAACTGGCAAAAGGTAGTGTGACAAACTACTACATTCTTCAGTTCCAATTACTGCATATATTTCTTTCAGCGACTCACACAAATCTCTGGGAGCACTCAGGCACAGTAGGTAACAAAACATTAGGACCATACTTTTTTGTTTACTGTATTAGGATGAATTTGTAATATTATAAAGGGGTGTGGAATGCACATTTGTCTAGCATACATTTAAATAGTGTCAAGACCTCCCTATAAGATATTCTACTGTTGAAATGTCAGCTTTAGCCAGTCAGTTTAGAATAATTAAACACATTTCCATAGAGTCTCAGCTTGAGCAGTGCCCTGACACTCCCTAATAAAGTTTTACAGAAGGAACTCTTGTCACTACTTCAAAGGCAGTCTGTAGATGTATTAATGATTATTTAGTCTGTATTATTAATATTTAAAATTAAAAGTATTTTAAGGTCATGCTTAGATGCATATTTGTGTTTTTAAATCTTATTAAAAGCCTTTTTATTTTTAGTACACTGGCACTTTTTTTTGTGAAGCTTTTGCTTATTCTGTGGAGGTAAATTATTGCAGAATCCTTTTAAAGAACCACTGTATAGAAGTTTGTTTTTAAAGGCACACTGTCCATGTTACTTCTTTTGCAGGTGTGACCAAGCACTACTTGGGAGTTATCCCAGAAGCAGCTCTGTGCCCAACCCTCATAATTTACATAAAAGCCTCATAAAGTGACTAAGCGGCAAAGGAGGGCAAAGTGGTTTGATCAGGTCTGGAAATGGAGCTACATGAAATAAAATAAAATGTTTTAAAAATGCATAAATTTTATTTTTTTGAATGAACGCTCAATTCCTATTCTCATACTGCCTACACAAGCACTATGCCTTAAAAAAAAAAGAGATATTTTCATACAGTGGTCCTTTTAAGATCTGTGTTTTTAAAGAATTGTAGTATCAGAATCCGCAGTTATTGCAATTCATCTCAGGTGTCTAATCCTGTAGATAATTGTAGATCATACACTTTCCCTGGCCTACTCGTCGAAAACAGAACTGGATGAAATCCCTACTCTCGAAAAGACTGTAAAAGCTATTGAGCAGCTAAAAAATGGTAAGTTTGCAGGAGTTGACAGGATCCCAGCTGAGATCATGGGGCCCAGCACTTCACGCTAAACTCCATGAGCTTTTTGTTTGCTGCTGGCGCCAAGGCTAACTGCCACAGGACCTTTGTAACACAATCATCATCATCCTGTACAAGAAGAAGGGAGAAAAGTCAGACTGCTCCAATTACCAGGGGATAACTGCACTCTGTCACAGGGAAAATCCTTGCAAGAGTACTCCTCAACAGACTGGGGCCCACAATCGCAGAATAACTCCTCCCCGAGAGTCAGTGTGGTTTTAGAGCCAACAGGAGCACCACTGACATGGTTTTTGTTCTCAGGTCGCTCCAAGAGAAATGCAGAGAACAGAACAAGGGACTTTATGTGATGTTTGTCGACCTTACCAAAATGTTCTAAACTATGAGCAGGAAGGGTTTGAGGCAACTCCTGGAACGTATAGGATGTCCTTCCAAGTTCCTCAACATGATCATACAGCTACATGAAGATCAGCGTGGCCAAGTTAGGCACAACAATAAACAACGGCGTGAAGCAGGGCTGTGTCCTTGCACCCACTCAATTTACACTATTCTTCTGTGTGATGCTGCAAAGGGCCAGAACCGACCTTGATGTTGAGGATAGACTCTACATCCAATTCCACACAGACGGCAGTCTGTTCAACCTGAGGCCACTAAAGTTCCACCCCAAGACAGTGGAACAACTCGTTCGAGAGCTACACTGAAGTCCTAGAACAGACAGGAGTCACCGGCATTGAGGCCATACTGTTGAAGAAGCAGTTACGCTGGGCAGGACACATCTCTAGGATGCAGGATGATCAATTTCCAAAGATTGTGCTATATGGTGATCTCACCATTGGCAATTGGGACAGAGGAGGGCCGAAGAAGAGGTACAAGGACACACTGAGACAGTCCCTTGATGCCTGTCATATTGACCATCGCCGATGGTCCGCCTTAGCTTCAGACTGAAAGGCATGGAGAAGTACCATTTACCAGGCTGTCTCCTCTTTCGAGACCACATGTAGGGCTGGTCTTGAGGACAAAAGAAAATGTAGAAAAAATAGTGTTACTACAGCACCCAACCAAGAACAAACCTTCCTGTGCAACCATTGCGGTCGAGTCTGCCTGTCCCGCATTGGCCTCCTCAGCCATCTGAGAGCCCATAGATGTGGACACCTTTCTTAAATCTTTGTTCGCGAAGCCAAGCCTATACATATAAAAATAATAAGACCTTGATGATCTTGTAATGTAAGACTGTATCATTATCACATATATAGTTGTCAGCAAGTGGGTTGTTGCTGTCACATAGCGAGCCCGCGCAACTGCGACCACTCTGAAGCCTGTCGGTACTTGGATGGGAGACTACCTAGGAATACCAAGAGCTGTATGCTGTGGCTCACTGGAGAAGGAACTGACAACCCACTCTAGTATCTCTGCCATGAATACCAAGTGGATCAGCATGACCATGGACAAAAAGATATCCTGGTGTATTACGGTCCATGAGGTCACATTAAGATTAAGATTTGGAGATCAACTGCTATCCTGATTACACAGAGTTCTGGAGGGGAGCAGGGGAAGAGATGTGTGAATAACCGGCACCCAAGTAATATGAAGACTTGGAGGGTAGGACAGAGGGATTATGGTCTTTTATTGGTCTACCTTCACATGCCAAATGCACTGTAGTGCTTATAAAGTATGATTTTTATGTATATATATATATATATATATATATATCTATCAAGAAACATATTAGACAGGGTACACTACAGGGTACACTACAGGTAAACCTAGGGCTATCTGAAAAAAAAAGAAGAAAAGAAGAAAAAGGAATTAAGAAAAGAAAAAAAAAGAAAAGAAGAAAAAGAAAAAAGAAAGGAAAAAAAGAAGAAAAAAAGAAGAAAAGAAATAAAATAAAATATTGTATTGAATTATATTGAATTATTGTATTGAATTATAAATTCAGATTCCAATTAATGTTCTATCAATTTAAAATTCTATTTTTCAATAAATACTGTACATTTCAATGTCCAGCTAACTTCCGAATGAAATTGACTAATACCATCATTTATGATGGGTAATTACTCTAGTTCATATATATACAAATACATGCTCATGTGGTTTATCACTCTCACTATGAAAGATAATTAATTAATTAATCCGTTAGATGATGTCTTTAGAAGAATTGGATAATTCCTCCAGAAATTTATGCTTAAAAAAATCACCTTTCAAACTAAGATATATAACATTTTCGCTCAACATTCTTAATAACAACTAGTTGTAATTGTATTTTTTATGTGTACTTTTCATTTCAGCCCTAACTGGGACCTGTGTGAAAAAAAAGTACATATTAAACAACAACATTAGCAGCTGCAGGCATAATTAAAAAAAAAAAAAAAAGCTAAATTCTGAAACTCTGTTTATGAATATAAACAATATCTCACAAAAGTTAGTACACCCCTCACATTTTTGTAAGTATTTTATTATATATTTTCATGTGACAACACTGAAGAAATGACACTCTGCTACAATGTAAAGTAGTAAGTGTACAGCCTGTATAACAGTGTCAATTTGCTGTCTCCTCAAAATAACTCAACACACAGCCATTAATGTCTAAACCGTTGGCAACAAAAGTGAGTACATGTCCAAATTGGGCCCAAAGTGTCAATATTTTTTGTGGCCACCATTATTTTCCAGCACTGCCTTAAGCCTCATGAGCATGGAGTTCACCAGATCGTCACAGGTTGCCACTGGAGTCCTCTATCACTCCTCCATGATGACATCACGGAGCTGGTGGATGTTAGAGACCTTGCACTCTCCCACCTCCCATTTGAGGATGAGTGCTGCCGGCACTGGAGAGCTACAGTTCATTGAGTGAACCATGAATGCCAACATGTACTGTGACATACTGAAGCAGACTGGGCCACAGGGCAGTATTCCAACATGATAACAAACCCAAACACACCTCCAAGACAAACACTGCCTTGCTAAAAAAGCTGAAGATAAGGGTGATGGACTGGCCAAGCATGTCACCAGACTTAAACCCTATTGAGCATCTGTGGGGCATCCTCAAACGGAAGGTGGGGGAGTGCAAGGTCTCTAACATCCACCAGCTCTGTGATGTCATTATGGAGCAGTGGAAGAGGACTATCCATTAGGCAAAATAGACAGCTGCCTAAGGGCGCCTCCCTGTGGGGGGCTACGGTTCTTTGTAACTTTTTTTAATCTCAAAATAGTTTTTTGGTTTAAAGACTAAAAGCTGTAGTCCACAAACTAGCCACTAAAATAAGAGTACAGTATAGAGCACAGCTCTCTGTCATCCCATGCAGTTCCTGCAACAGAGAAGCATTAGTGAGTTTACACAATGTAATTATTTCTCACTAAAATGGTTTTATTTAAGGACATGTTGGTAGAAAGTAATGTATTGATTATAGGTATTCTGTGTGAATGGGTATTAATACTGTATGATAAGTATTCCTAGATTAATATTTATTTATGTATTTATATATACATTTATATGTTGCTATGTTAATTATAGGTGACCTTGCTGGATATGTGTACATTTGCTTAATTATAGTTGTTTATATTGTATTCTTGTTGAATATTTATGTATTTGTATAATAATGGTGACCCTGGGTGAATATATGTAAATATATATGATTTGGGGGCTCTGTCTGAATATATATTTAGAAAATAAAAATAGGGGATCCTGGAGCTATTATGATTAGAGATGACCCTGATTAGATATCTATGGCTTGTAATTATAATTGAAAATTGCGGTTGAATATTTATATTATATTGTCCGCTGGCTTATGTCCTGTATATGTCTATAGCAGACCTTGGCTAAATATGTGTTTGTTTGTATGTGAAACTGACTAAATATTGATATAATGTAATACTATGATGATTAAAAGTGACCCTCTCTGAATATTTATACATTAATATGATTATAGGAGACCCTGTCTAATATGTGTACATATATAGTAATAGAGGGGATATGTACATATTTATTTGATTGCACAGGACCATGGCTGAATATGTATATACTTATTTTAATGTAGGGGACCTTAGCTGATTATGTATATATTTGTATTATAATTATAGTGGGCCCTTAGTAAATGCTGATATAATATTAAGAGGTTCTGGCCCAGTATGTTTAGATTGTATGAGTAAAAGTGATCCTGACTGAATATAATTACATTTATATGTAGGGAACCCAGTGGCGGCTGTATATATACAGTATATACGCACATACATATATACATATGTGTCATGGATTTTCCCAGGGCCCAGTAGAGGTATCAAAATTTATTTTATCTAATTAAAAACTAGCTGTATTAATTTTTTTCCTGATATATTATGCTCTTAGTCACACTACATTTTTTCAAACAATTTCAGTTTTCATTGTGCAGTGGCCCTTTAACTCCCATAATTAGTTTTTACGTGTGATACAAGTGATCATGATTTATGTTTGTGTAACATGCGCTCGCTGTCCTCCCATACAAAAATAAAAATAATATGGTCCATCATCAAATGCATTTAGTAAGCAAGTAATAGCATGGTGAGTGTATGAGTAGCTACTGTATGTTGTTAAAATGTCTGTTATGGGGAAATGTCTGTGATTTGCTCACAAAGCAAGAGAGCGATATACACGCACAGAAAAGGTAAAAATGGGTGCGTGCATACCCGGCGTGCAGGGGCTCTTCCACTTTACTGCCTAGGAACTCCAAAAAGGTAGATCCCGCACTCCTTTTCACCTGTGTATTTATGCTCTTAGTCAAACTCAAAGTTTTCAAACATAGATTATGCTTCTTTAATCCTAACTTGGACTGTGCCTGTTCTGTAGCTAATTATACATTTTAGGGCCTTATTCAAATGCAATTTGTCCTATTGAATAGGGCTCTATATAAGCACATAGAATTTTTTTTTTAAAGAAGTTTTTAGTTAGTGAAGACCTTGCTTTTGGATAGAAGTTTACTATCTAAAAACATCTGTAAAAAAATGCTATGTGCTTATATAGGCCCTCATTCAATTGCGATTTGGCCAATTGAACAGGGCTCTAAATAAGTACATAACATATTTTTTAAATAAGTTTTTAGTTAGCGAAAATCTTGCTTTTGGGTAGATGTTTACTAACTAAAAACTTATTTAAAATAAATATGTTATGTGCTTATTTAGAGCCCTATTCAATTGGCAAATCGCAATTGAATGAGGGCCATAGAGTCCTATTCAATTGGCCAAATAGCATTTGAATGAGGCCCTAATTCAGTTTGGCTTAATATAGTAATATGATGATCTCTGTGCTATTTCTTGCTGTTCTAATGAATCTATCAGAGTACAAAATATCCAGTTAAACCTTTCACCATCACACCCAAGTGTTATGTTCAGACAGCTTCTATCCATAGCGTTTTGTCAAGTTTCCACATGCGTGCCACTGACACTTTACAGGACACGTGGCGATGAAAAGCTATGTGTTAAGTGAGAAATCTGAATGCACAGTGGGCCTTGTCCTGCAGATACAGTAACAGGGACATACACAGCGGCAGTTTGTGTTAATTGCTGTAGCAACCACTAATCAGACTGATTAGCTGACAGAGAGACAGATAAGGTGCCAGTTTGGATGGCTATGCTTATGAATAGGCTTTACTTATAGCACATACAGAAAAACATCCAGCGGAAGTGCTAGGATGGCAGTGGCATACGTGTAGTGCGTGTAGTAATGTAGGAGTATAATGGCTGTAAATGTATACATATCTAATTAGTGTCACAGATACTTTGTTGCAGCACCTAAATAAATAGCTGCCAACATAGCTGTAAGTTGTTTTTTTGAGGTCCACTTAAGGAGGATATTTGAGTTACATTGCATGCAGTTTTCAAAGAGCTCTGACATTAGATTACTTTTCATAATAAAAGTAAATTGCAAACCTGTGTTTTACTCTACAAGGGCTGGAACCTTTCTCTGGCTAAACATTTCCCAAGAGTGTGTGAGTGAGTGTGTCTGTGAGTGAGAGTGTGTCTGTGAGTGAGTGTGTCTGTGTAAGTGAGTGTGTGTGTCTGTGTGAGTGAGTGTGTATGTCTGTGTGAGTGAGTGTGTGAGTGAATGCGTCTGTGAGTGAGAGTGTGTCTGTGTGTCTGTGTGATTGAGTATGTGTGTCTGTGTGAGCGAGTCTGTGTCTGTGTGAGTGAGTTTGTGTCTGTTTGAGTGTGTCTGTGTGAGTGTGTATGTCTGTGTGAGTGAATGTGTCTGTGAGTGAGAGTGTGTCTGTGTGAGTGTGTCTGTGTGAGTGTCTGTGTGTGTGTGTGTGTGTCTGTGTGAGTGAGTGTGTATGTCTGTGTGAGTGAGTCTGTGTGAGTGTGTATGTCTGTGTGAGTGAGTGTGAGTGTGTCTGTGAGTGAGAGTGTGTCTGTGTGAGTTTCTGAGTGTGTGTGTGTGTGTCTCAGTGAGTGAGTGTCTGAGTTTTTGAGTGTCTGTGTGCGTGTGTGAGTCTGTGTCGGTGTGATTGTGTCTGTGTGAGTGAGTGTGTCTGTGAGTGAGAGCGTGTCTGTGAGTGAGAGTGTGTCTGTGTGAGTGTGTGAGTTTCTGAGTGTCTGTGTGAGTGTGTGTGGGAGAGTTTTTCACGAGTCAATTCCCTGGGGCTGGGGGAGGTCATGGGACAATTCACTGGGGCTGGAGGCAATTCACTGGGCCTGGGGGAAGAGATGGGGCAATTCACTGGGGCTAGGGCAGGTGATGGGGCAGTTCACTGGGGCTGGGGGAGGTGATGGGATAATTCACTGGGGCTGGGGGAGGTCACAGGGCAATTAGGGCAGATGATGGGGCAATTCACTGGGACTGGGGAGGTGATGGGATAATTCACTGGGGCTGGGGGAGGTCACAGGGCAATTCACTGGGGCTGGGGCAGGTGATGGGGAAATTCCCTGGGGCAGTGGGAGGTCACAGGGCAATTTACTGGGGCTGGGGGAGGTCACAGGGCAATTCACTGGGGCTGGAGGGCAATTCACTGGGGCTGGGGGGTTACAGGGGCAATTTACTGAGGCTGGGGTAGATCACAGGTGCAATTCACTGAGGCTGGGGGAAGTATCACCTGGGATGTAGATAAAACAATCAGTGAATGACGGGGACACAGACCTTGTTCTGGGTATTACAGAAATCTAAAGAAAAGCTGCAGCTCAATTCACAGACCAAAATATGTATTATGTATGCTAATTTTCGCTGGGATTTTCCAGGGGTGTCAACATTGATTGAAAACAGTTTGCAAATGCAAGAAATTTAGCAAACTTCAGGGTTACGGTTTAAATGTTTATTTTGGTATTTCTCATGCAAACAATATTTTTTATATAAACTACTAATTCTCCTACATCAGATGCATTAATAACCCAGCTCACTTGCATATACCTTTAACTGTTCACTGCAGTCACATCTTTATATGATTCTTTGAATCATTAAACTTGATAATAAGCAAAACATTTATAAAATAAGAACTATGTCTAATTGTTTCATTTTTATATGCAAATATTTTTTTTTATATTTTTTTAATATTAATAGTTTTTTAATATTTTAATATTTTTTATAAATATGTTCTAATATTCTATAGATATTCTTTAATAAACAATCCATTTCGACTATTGGGTTGTTTCTTGCAGTTCAGTGCGAGGGGTGTCATTGTAAACTAATGAGCTCTCGACTAGTCTTAATTGACTAAGCTACTATATTTCCAATTTTCTTTGCTTTCAAATTCTCTTCCCGCTTCCAGAAGTAGATCAGTAGAAAATACAATGGTAGCGTCTATGACTGCTTAATTGCCTATAAAGGTAATACATTAGATGCTCTGTTATTTAGTTTTATATGCTAAACATTTTCAAGTACAGTTCTTCAAAATAATATATTTAAAATATATGACTGCAGTGGTCTTGTAATTATTTAACCCTTTAAGTGGTGAGTTATATCCCAAAGGGCTGCTAATCAAATTTTATAACTTTTTAATTTGTAATAGCAAGTGATTTATAAATACGTTCATAAAATATGTTATCATTTGATCTTTAAAACTAAGCTCAAGCTGTCATTAACACTAAGAGGATTAAACAAAGCTTTGCTTTAGTGATAGTGTTTAGATAAAGGGCTTTAAAATTGACATAAACTATCAGAGCTGTTGATAACATGATGTATATTTAATCTAGTCTTAACAGATTCTTCAGAGACTTTATGACATTGCACCAATGTGTTTGTGCAGTTCAGTCATGTCCAACTCTCCGTGACCTCATGGACTGTAGCACACCATGCTGGTCCACTTTGTATTCATGCAGCTCCTGGTATTCCTAGGTGGTCTCCTATCCAAGTACTGATCAGGCCCAATCCTGCTTGTCTTCAGGGTGGTGTGACCTCTTGTTTCCCTGACTGGAATCGAACACAGGTTGCAGGGGTAAAAGCATCAAATCCTAACCACTGGACCACCAGGGAACTCATTACACCAATACAAACTGCTAAGAAGATACAATATAATAAGCAAGGAATAGTAAAAAAAAAAAGTGCATATTCTTAATTAAAGTATATTGCAAAGTTGTTTGTCTTAATACAGACTAAATTGTACTATAGTTGATTTAATCATTACAGGCACCCTTTAATTTATTGTTTTAGGCACATTTCAGACAAGAGCATTCTAGACTTTATTAAATGAACCCCAGTGTTTGGCAGCTTTACATCATAAGTAAATAAATATCATACTTAATTAAAAGGTTAAGCTTACTTGATTAAATCATTCCAGCACGTACACTTCGGAAATCTTCTATGGGTCAGTGTGAAGGACATTCCACTGTACACAGTAAACATCTTAGTCATAATTTTTTTCCATTCTCTAACAGATCTCCCACTGCTTCATAAGGAAAAAATATTTCTGTCATTGACTCATATTCTATTTTTTATATATTTTAACACCATATGTCAATTAGTTCCCATTTGCTCATTTCAATGCATCAGCAGCAAACTTTTCCAAATATTGACGTCTGTGTATTTTTTAATATTATACCGTACCACTCCCAGTAACTCATGAGGCTATACTAGCTAAGCTTCACGGAGGAGGCTAAATGACTGCAACACCTGTTTTTGCAGCATTAATACATGTTCAGTATTCACTAACCTATGCTTCTACTACATTGTGCAAGCCATCACAAGCATGGGTGTAGCGTTTTAAATGTGTTTATGTGTAGAGAAGCAGTTGTGTGGTATTTTTATAGTATATGCGGTATCCCCCCCATATTTTCATTGGCTTCTACACCCATGATCACAAGCATTCCTGATGGAGGTTTAGTTGAGGCATGCTACACAATCCTATTCACTATTCAATAGGCACCTGCCAGTCTTGGATATAAAAGTGTACCTCCTATATGGGCTGTTGGCTCTGGCCATGATTGCTCCATCCTTCATTACCTCCTCCCTTGACTGCCTACAGGACTTCTGAAGCGCGGCACCGACTCTCTGGAAATTCCTGCCTCTCAACATCACACATTACCCTAGTCTCAGATATTCAAATGTTCTCTGAAAGACCACTTGTATGGAGAAGCAAATCGCTTACCTCATGACCAAAAAAACAACTTCAAGTAAGGGTATTTCTTCTGGTTCTCCATCACTCTACAACATCTAATTCTACCACTCTTTTATTTCTTAGATTTTCAGCTTTTATGAGATCTGCCCCCCTCACCTCCTCCTGTACTAAAGTATATATACCAAAGTGCCATCTCATCTTATTTTCACTGTCTTCAAAAATATTTGACAGTGCCCATGGCATTTCGGGCGGCAAATGCGAACCCTCGCGAAGGGCCGCATTTGCGGAAGGTGGAGGCTCCAACGTCGGCTGAAATGAGCCAAAGGTTCATTGCAGGCCACAAATGCTGCAAATGCGGACCCTCGCGACCACAACGCAGGATTTAGAAAAAAAAACAATAACGGGCAATGACTAAATACGGACGTACACAAAAAATACGCGCCGCGGGACTTAGAAAGAAAAAAAATGACGACCTTGCAAAAATACGAAATTAACGGCCGTAACGCGGACATCCACAAACAACAAAAACGCTTCAAAATAAAAAAATAAAAAAATTATTAAGCACACACACAGCATGGGGGGCCAGACACAACATCTGCCAGTGAGGTTGCCCCCCAATTAAAGACGAATTTAAGGAGTTTTGGAACTTGAAAATCGGCTAAGCAAGAAAAAACATGGAGGACGAAATAAATGAAAACGAGACTACACGACCCAAAACCCGCAAATAATAGCCAAGCACGTACGACTTTTGACAAGGATGTACAAGGTACAAAAATGCGAAATTACGAGGTCGCAAAAATACAAACTTAACGGCCAAACTGCGCACATCGAAAAAACATGAAAAACACACAAAATACAAACACAAATTAAAAAAAAAAAATTACACACAGCAAATGTGGACAGCCAGGCTGTCTGGGAGTCAGGTTGCACGCAAATTTAAGTCCAATTTACAGAGTTTAGCCACTCGAAAATCCCCTAAGTGAGAGAAAAAATAGCCACCGAAACAAACGAAAACGAGACTACACAACCCCTAAACTCGCAAAACCCAGCCAGGCACATACAACAAACCGAGCTACAAAAGACACTATTAGCAAGGATGCAAAATCATCCACACCTGCATACCACATACACAATCACCGCCGTTTTACAACAGTAACTTACAAAATGCGGAATTACACAGCTAAACAAGCGGTTTGCCCTCTCGCACGCAGCCTATTTACACTACACACTACACACATTTCTGACACTTACACCTCAGCTCAACAACAGTGCAAATCTACATTGTATGCTGCAGGAACATCAAAACAGATTGTTAGCTCTTCAGCACATTGCTTGCTGCATATATTAATTACAATTACGTAAAGTATATTCATTTATAATTTTAATAATTAATTAATTATCATTAAGAAATACATATACAGAAAAAAAACCACCACAAGATCGCAATAAACGACAAAGGCCTTCACCACACGCCTCACAAGGAGCGCCAATGGAGCTCAGAGGACACAAAGTACACCAGGTGAGAGGCTCGCAATGAGCGCCAAAAGGAGATCAGCGCAGACCTTACAATGAGCGCAAAAGTGGCTCTGATAAAAAATACACCAACCAAGAGGCTCGCAATGAGCGCCCAAGGTACTTACACAACCAAAACACTTACTTTCTGTGGCAAACAGCATTACCTTCCTTACAATTTTATTGCCTCATCATTTTTGACGGGCAAGTCGCTAGTAATAAAATAATAATAATGCAACTTCTCCATTATAATATTGAGAGGTTACCTTTTCCATAATTGTAACTTGCTGTGTACTTATATTGTTGCTTTGAATTATAATACAAATTATTATTTGTTATATATTATAAATCATGTAGACGTTTTGTGACATTTATATGCTGAACTCCATGCTAATTAGTACTATTACTGCAGGTGGTTACTTAACAGAAGGACCCGTGAGAAGAAAGTTTGAGATCAAAAACCGTTCCACTGGGGCCAAGACCATGTTAGCAGACAGGCCTTTCCATTTTCAGGGGCTGGCAACAGGGATCAGTGCCGTGGTCACTTGCAGGCAGTTAGCCGGCACCAGAATGTTTTGGGAGGCGGCAGCCAAACAGAGGGTAGTCTCTAGCCAAAGTCAATATAGGGAAATCCAACAAATAAATCTCAAGAGCACATTCTTAGCACATAAATCATTGGTTAGGCAAGGTAGCTTGAGATGGATGCTTAATTAAGGCTGTTTTCACAAGTATGATGTAAAAATAAGGCACGAAAATCTCTAGTGAAAAATTTAAGTACGGAACCAGTTTAAAACTAGTGTATTTCAAAGAGTAAGAGTTGGAAATACACTTCAAACTAGTAGCCCATGTGTTGGCCTGACTTATGCTGGAATATTCAAATTCTATTTTTTATATCCTCAGAATTTTTTTTACTTTAAAGTGGCAATAAATATTTTCTAATTCCTCTTCCGGTTGCAGTTCTCTGGGTATAATCCAGTATATCCTGTTTAGACTGCTGTAGCACCCCCTCATTTCCATCCCTGTTAGCCTCTTATTCCCTTTTCAATTCATGATCATCTCCGTGGCTGGCTTATCTTCCTAACTCATTGCTCCAACTATTTACACTAACTTACACTTGCCTACAGAATCAAATTCAAACTACTAGTCCTGGCCAATCCCTCAATCTGTGATGCTGCTTCCTCTCCATACACCTTAGACTTCGTTTACAAAAAAATCCCCCACACATCCATCCCATCCCTATATGGGCTTACACTACATCTCTAGTCTCAAAACAACATAATTATAATTGACCAGTGGAATGGGAACATATGACCGAAAATAGACTTGGGACGAATGTTATCAAGTGACATAAGATGTTTATAGCTTGTTTACCCACAATGCATGTGAGAATGTACTAGAAAAATTGCATTGTGCTGACATCACTAGGAAATACTAATGAGAACAATTTAGACCAGTGGTTCTCAAAAGACGGGCCTAGGACTGCTGCTTGTCCCTGAGGCTCCTTAGAGATGAGAACCCTTTATATATATCATTACAATTAGTCACAGTGATAGACAGTGTATAGAGGGATTTATAAGTAGTTAAACTTTATTCAAATCAGTGCAAAGCTAGATGGAAATTCAGTAAGTCACGTGAAGTATCACCCAGTTAAACATGTTTAAGATATTGCAGTTGGTCCCCATGGACACTGGAAGCCGGGCCCCAGACCAACAAATAGCTTAAGAACCACTGCAATAGACATTAATAATGATTACAGGGGCACACAAACTTGCCCTCCTCATACCTTGAGAATAATTTCTTGTGCAGACCTTGATGTGATTGTAAGATATTTGGGCATTTTACTCATTTTGGTTTTAATAGTAGGTAGGACATAACAAATAAGAGTAAATGATAAATTTGTAGTCCTTTGTACAAGCAAAAATAACCTAAATAATGTTAATATCAGGTGGGAACTAGTAGTGGGCTCACAGGTACCATGGCTTGTAAGAACGTCATATGGTGTTCACTAGCCAGATCATTGCAGTATACAGTGATACCTTTATGGACAAATATTGTGATGAGTGATGAGCTTTCAAAAAAGTATGACATGGTCTTAGACAATCAGAAAAAAAGCATCCTGGGATGTTTTTCTCATGATGCCACTGCTTACTCCATCGGGGAAACGGTCAAACCTGTGAAAGCCAGGTTCAACGGGAAGGCCAGGTTGGACCAATCAGCACTGGGGGAATCCTGGTCACGTGATCACTACTAGTCAGTGATTAGACAATTTTTATTTTAAAATGTTTCCTCCCCCCATACCTTTCTATCTGTCTATCCACACATACACACACATTTATATAGGTTCATAAAAAAAAATAAAAAAAACTGGATTATAGTGGAAAATTATTGTATGCAATTGTTTTGTATTATTAAAGAAATCATAAAATAATCTGCAGTCTTGCTATTTGTATTTCACCACTGAACAATGCAAGTAATTTGGGAGACATAGAGAATAAAAAAGCAGGGAATAAACAAACCACTGAAAAGTAAGTTATCAAATTTTTGCAAGCATTTTTTTTTTGTGATATATGCAACAAGCTTCCTATTTTACATTTTATCTTAAAATGGATGCAAATAAATAAAATACCGGTACTTTCCAGTATCTCTTTAATGACGAAGCATTTTTGTTACATTACCATACAAATAAATCTGTATATATTACAGGAAGTGTCATTCAAAATATTTTAAATAATTGCGAAGCATGTGGTTTCTGTCTGATTTGTATGATTTGTGTCCACAGAGCTGGATGGAGCAAAAATCTTAGTACTGTCTGGGCGTTTGAAGTAACTTCCTCTTTTTCTTCAATGTTATTCCCAGGTCATAGAAGTTTATATTATTAGCTAAAATTAGCAAGGGCTATTCTGTACTCATGATGTTCTTGTCCCGATTAAACAAATTAGTCTTGAGTGTAAAACCAGGGTAAGAATAGATCACTTCCTGTCACAAGTTACATTTTGGATAATGGAACCTATTTAGCTAGAGGTACTTAAATCATTAAAAGGCAGGTACCATCTACATTTAAAGTGACACAGAAAAGTGAAAAGTACACAAATAAATATTATTACAATTGATTGAGTGGAGGTATAATTAATAGAGCTTGAATTTAGAGTATTTTAAGTATAACTTAAAGTATACATGACCTTCCTCTCTGTAAGTCTCCTTATCAAGGCAATTACTTAACGCTTACAGTGTAGGTTTATAAAGAAGATAAGCATGTCCAGTTAAATAAATGGCAATAGTCACAGATATATTTGAATGTTAAAGTGACATGGAACATAGTTCTTTTTTCCACATATTTTAAAAAAATTATGTTTTAAACATTACCCAATATTAAGTACAACCTGTTGAAACTGCATTGAAACTAACAGGAAAAGCACAGAGCATATATACATCTATAGATTTCTTTGGCAAACAACTATGACTCATACATATATACTACTACTCACTGGCTGGCAAAGACAAGCTTTCCAGAATAGTTACACATTAGAATCATTATTTTTTCTGTTTTCCATTTAAAAAAAGAAAACAGAGGAGTACAAATATCTTCTTTCTGATGCAACAAACAAAAACAATTCCCTTTAAGTCTGTTGCATTACATTTATAACAGCTGAGAATCCTTATGTTCCTTATCACCCCACACTGCCATTAATTGGCTGCCACAACATTATTATTACTACAGCATTATTATAAAGTTATACCCATTATTATACAGTTCTTTGAAACTATTCTTGGACGATCTTCACCCTGTTTTCCCAAGGATTTAATATTGCCTAGAATATTATTGAAGTTGTTTGCCATGTGTATGTTTTATGACACCCAGGGGCCCCTATGGACTTTTGGGACTGAGTAAACTAATAGGCCTGCGTCGGCATGGGTTAAAGTGGCACAAATGGTTCCTTTCTTCAAAGTCATTGCCCCACCATCTAGATACATGGATTGGTATTGCCATGTTGGCATGCGATGGTTAATAGTGATGTTG
Source organism: Discoglossus pictus (assembly GCA_027410445.1). Classification (NCBI taxonomy): domain Eukaryota; kingdom Metazoa; phylum Chordata; class Amphibia; order Anura; family Alytidae; genus Discoglossus; species Discoglossus pictus. The sequence continues at coordinate 88,282,649 of CM050167.1, forward strand.
GTATGGTTGTAACATATATGACTTAAGCATAAAAATCCCCATAACATGTTTGGTATTAAAATGACAGGTGTTCCCCAAGGAATATAATAAAGCACATCACCTGAATCCTCGAGGAATAGGGTCAGAGTTATGGTGTAAAAGGTTGATGGAGTTTGGGAAGACTTTGGAGGTTCAAGGGAGGGCCATTAGACTCCTAGAAGTCCTGCTATGCAATTTAGTGAAGGGTGAGGAAGATCTAACTAACCCTTATTGTTCTCTGGGGACATTTAGTTGGTACCACTTTTAAGAGCTGACCAAATGACTTGCTTTCATCCCAGCGTGAGCTGTCACGTAGGCAACGAGACAAGCTGTCTTCATCTTTGATTAGTCTGCTAACCCCCTTTGACAGGCTGCTCAAAGGAGTCAGTTATTAATTACTGTTTCAGGTTCCCAAGGACCTGGGGATTCATTAAGAACTCAGGGCCCACAAGGTAGGAAAAAAAGAGCTTGAGAATGTTTGACCCTGTACATAAATATGAGTTGTCCTTGCTAATAAACAGTTGTCAGTTTGGATATACATAATTTATTCTGGAGAATAAATAAACCTATACACTGGGGTTTTTGTTGCTGCATCTGAGTGACTAGTTACAGTCACTGACTCTGCAATCCTCCTATCCTGGTTCCGGTGGTCCATTGGTCCGGTTTGGTGGTCGAATGCAGGTCTGAGTTTATTCCTGCTAGTAGGGATATCAAAAATAACCCTCACAATCTGCTGGGTAGGTCAGACCCAGGTTCTGGGCAAGCCCAATTGAAGAAGCGGGTTGTGGCACTGACCTTTATTGATAGTGTAATATCTTTGTTTTTTACTAGCTTGGTCAAGCTTGCCATAGCTTTCCTCATCAAAAGAAAACATCTGTTAATTTCATGGCTACAGTCTGAAGAGATCTTGGATCCCAGGAAAATAAAGGCTTCCACTGCCTCCACTTCTTGCCCATCTATTTGCTAGGAACTGAAATTACCATTTGTCATGATCTTCATCTTTTTAATGTTGGGCAGTAGGTCAGCTTTTGCACGCTCTTATTTCACCCTTATCAATAGGTCCTTTAGGTCCTCCTAACTTTCAACCATCAGAGTAATATCATCTGAGGTTGTTGATATTTCTTCCATCAGTATTGATTCCGGCTTTTGATTCATCCAGCCTGGACTTACCCATGATGTACTCCGTGTATAAGTTGACTAAATAACAAATGACAATATACAAGCTTGTCGCATACCTGTCCTGATCTTGAACCATTCTGTTGTTCCATGTTCGGTTGTGACCATGGCTTCTTGGTCCACATACGGATTCATGAGGAGGCCTATGAGGTGATCTTGTACACCCATTTCTTCAAGAACTTGCCACATTTTGTTTTGATCCACACAGTCAAAGTCTTTAGAATAGTCTATGAAGCAGAGGTAAATGTTTTTTTCTGGAAATCTCTTTCTCTTTCCATCAGACATTTGCAATTTTATCTCATGTGCCTCTTCCTCTGCGGAATCCAGCTTGCACATCTGGTAGTTCTCGGTCCATATATTGTTGGAGCTGAGATTTAAGCATTACCTTGCTGGCATGAGAAATTAGTACAATTGTTCAATAATTGGAGTACTCTTTGGCACTACTTTTTTGGGAATTGGGATGTAGACTAACCTTTTTTGAGTTCTTTGGCCACTGTTGAATTCTTCCAATATATTGGCATAAGGTAAGTAACACTTTCACAGCAACATCTTGTATGATTTTAAATAGTTCAACTGGGAGTCCATCAATTCCTGCAGCCTTGTTATCCGCAAGGCATCCTAGGGTCCATCTCACTTCACTCTCCAAGATGTCTGGCTCCAGCTCACTGGACAAACTATTGTTGTTAAGATCCCACTTGTACAGATATTCAATGTATTCTTGCCACCTCATCTCATCTTCTGTTAAGTGCATACCATTTTTGTCTTTAATCATGCCCACTTTAGGATGAAGGTTTCTTTGAGATCACCAATTTTCTTGAAAAGAACTCCTGACTTTCCCATTCTGTTATCTTCTTTTATCTCTTTACATCGCTTATTAGAGAATGTCTCCTTGTCTCTTCTTGCTATCCTCTTCAATTCTGCATTCAGTTGGACAAATCTTTACCTATTTCCACTACTTTTCACTTTCCTTTTTTCCTGGGCTACTTTCAAAGCCTCATCAGATAGCCAGTTTGCCATCATGGTTTTCTTTCTTTTGTGGATATACTTTGCTGCTGTTTCCTGGATAATGTTGTAAACTTAGACCCAAAGCTCTTCAGGCACTCTACCTTCCATGTCTAGTCCCTTAAATCGATTCTTTACTTACACTGCACATTCACAGGGGATATTATTCACTTCGTACATGCTTGATTAATTGCCCTCTTTCTTCAGTTTGTGCAATAAGAATCTCATGGTCTGAACCCATGGTCTCATATAGAGCTCCTCCATCTTTGGCTGCAAAGTATATAGTCAAACTGATTTCTATATTGTCCATCTGGTGATGTCCATGTGTAGAGTCGTCTCAGATGCTGTTGGAAGAGGGTGTTTGCTATGGCCAGATACTTATCTTGACAGAATTCTACTAATCTCTGACCTGCTTCATTTTGTAAACAAAGGCCAAATTTGCCACTTATTCCTTTTGATTCCCTACTTTAGCATTCCAGTCTCCTATGATGAGAGTAACATTTTTACTTGTGAAGACGTGTTAAATGTCTTCATAGAACTGGACAACTTCCGCCTCTTCAGCATCCATGGTTGGAGCATAGACTTGGATCACTGTGATGTTAAATGGCTTGCCTTGAACTTGAATTGAAATCATTCTGTCATTTATTTGGTTGTAACCAATCACTTCTTTGGCCACCCTTTGATTGACTATGAGGGCTATTCCATTTCTTCTGTGTGATTCTTTGGCCACCACTTGGTTGTCTGATAGGAAATGTGCCATTCTAGTCTATTTAGGTTTACTAATTGCCAGAATATCAATGTTTAACCTTGTGATCTCATTCTTCACCACATCTAGATTGCCTTGGTTCATAGTTCTAACATTCCAGGTTCCAATGCTGAATTGTTCTTTGCAGCAGCAGACTTTCTGTTTCCCTCCAGATACATCCACAGCTGGGTGACCTCTCAATTTGGTCCAACCACTTCATTAGATCTGCTGCTACTTGTACTTGCCCTCTGCACATCCTCAGTAATGCTGTAGACACCTTCTGCTCTGGTGGACTCAACTTCTGGTGGCATATCGTTATGTCTCTGGTTGTGCCGTGTCTATAAAGTTATCTTAGCAAAGGTACTGGAGTGGGTTGCCAGTTCCTTTTACAGTGGATCACAATTTGTCTGACTTCTCTGCTATGACCTTCCCATCATGGGTGCCTCTGCATGGTAGAGCTCACAGCTTCATTGAGATACACAAGCTGTTCACCATGACAAGCTAGCCTTCCATAAGGGAGAAAACTATTATACCACTAGCAAATTGCCCGTCAAAAAATGACGGGCATGAAATCGTAATGCAGGTAATGTTGTTTTATCAATTTTTTTGCGTTAGGACCTTCGGCGCTCATTGCATGCCTCGCATTGCGTGGCTGTTGTTTGTTATTAGAGGGGCTTTTTTGTGTATATGTCTTATTGGATGCCAATGAAATAATGAATAAATTAATAAAATAATATACTTTACCTATTCCTAAGTAATATATGCAGGAAGCATTGTGCTGAAGAGCTGACAATCTGTTTTGATGTTCCTGCAGCATATAATGTCGTTTTGCACTGTTGTGTACCTGAGGTGTAAGTGTCAGCAATGTGTGCAGTGTGTAGTGTAAATGTGGTGCGTGCGCGAGGTAAAGCCGTGTAGCTGTGTACTTCCGCATTGATAAATGTCGCAAATGTGTATGTGACGCTGGTGTGTATGAATTTCCATCCTTAGTAAAAGTGTATCTTTACCTCGTACGGCTTTTAGGAAAAGCTGTATGTGCTTGGTGCTGTTTTGCGTGTCTAGGGTCCTGTAGCCTCGCTTTGTTTTTTTTCGGCGGCCATTTTTTCTCTCGCTTAGGAGATTTTCGTGTGTCTAAACTCGTGAATTTGGACTTAAATGGAGGTGTTGCTTCTCTTGCAGAGGTCCTGGGTGCCCCCCCCCCCCTGCTGTGGGTAAGTTTTTTATGTGTTTTTTATGTGTATTTATTGTGTTGTGACTGTTTTCCGTTGCGCGCGGTTCGGCCGTTAAGTTCGTATTTTTGCGAGGTCGTAATGTTTTTTTTTCTAAGTCCTGCGTCTCCTATTTTTTGTCTACTAAGTCCGTAAATGTGCGTCGGGTCGTATTGTTGGTAAAGTGTCGCTTGTGTGGGTGTTTGTAACCGCGTGTGAGGTGCCTTTGAGCCTCCACCTCCGCAAATGTGGCCCCTCTCTTTGCGAGGGTCCGCATTTGCGGGCTGCAATGAGCCTTCGGCTCATTGCAGCCGATGTTAGAGCCTCCACCTTCCACAAATGCGACCCCTCGCTTGGCGAAGTCCGCATTTGCGGACCAAACTGCGTCCCTTGCTTTGGGAGGGACGCAGTTCTTGCGAGCTCGCTTCGCAATCTCTTAAGAACTGCGTTGCTCGCTACGCGAGCTTGCAAAGCGTGACGAAGATTTGTAGTACAGAATAAAGCAAGTATACAGAGGAAGAAGTCAGCAAACACCAGGAGCGGGCAACTCTAATCAAGGAATTGATCAGTATATGACAGCAGCTCCAGCAGGAGTTACAGCCTTATCATTGTCTACAGACAGGAGGCATAGTGGTGAGTATGCAGAAAACGCACAATTTGAAAATGCCACACAGAGCAATCTTTTAAGTTTTGTTGCAAGTTTAAAAGGTTTGCTGTCACAATTTGAGGATAGTAAGGGATTGGGCCAGAAAGCAACATGGGTAAAACCCGATAGGCCGCCAGGTATTATACTCCCGAGTAGTCAGGTTTATCCCAGTACAATGTTGAGAGAGAGAGACACAGGGGAGGGAGAGGGGGGAGAGAGGCAGACACAGTGGAGGGAGGGGGGAGAGACATGGGGAGGGAGAGGGGGGAGAGAGAGAGAGACACAGGGGAGGGAGGGGAGAGAGAGGGGAGGGAGAGAGGGAGACACAGTGAAGGGAGGGGAGAGACACACGAGAGACAAGGGAAGCTGAGGGTGTTTCATTAGGAGCAGTGGAAGCAGGAAGCTCAAGTAAAGCCAGTTTGCAGGAGGTGGTGCAGAAACAGTGTTTAAAGTCGTTGATACAGTGTTCCTTTGGACCTTTTGGGGAACACGTTTGTAAATAACTAAAATATAAGATATGGAAACTGAGTTTATAGAGATATTCTCATTGCTCCTTTAGATAATTTCATAGAAGTAAAGCACAATGAAAAGAAGGAGGACTCTAAAAAGGAGGAGGAAGAACATAGGCGTATATACAGGAAAATACCTCAAACTTTCAGTATTTGGCTACAAGCTTATGTTATCATTGCCAGTATAGTAGGAGAAAATAATTCTGAGTGTTGCTCTGCACTGTTCTATTTTTTAGACAAGATTGTGGGGATACATAGGACTTATGGAGGCCTAGCCTGGTGGGTTTATGACGAGAAATTTAGCAGAAAATGGCTGTTAGACCCACCATGCAATGGGATGACAGGGACATGGGGAGTTGGTTGAAAATTGTTACTCCTTTATGCCCGGCAACAGGAACAGGGCCAGAACTGACAGTGGCTAGCACAGGTAAAAAAGGCTTTTGTTTTACATTCAATGAAGGATTTCGTAGCTGGGGGGGCTTTGTGTAAATTCAGACATGATTGTTCAGAATGTGGGAGTGGACATCCTCTTTTCCGTTTAATAAAAACAAAGAACCAGAAATCTGGTGAGTCCATTGATAAATAGGAAAAGTCCGGTGCTGCTAGAAAAGATGTTGGTGTGGATAAAGTTATACGCTAAGAGGCCGGACAGAGCAAACAATTTGCAGTAGGTTTTACTACCCCATCATTCATTTTGGCTCCATTGGGGTGGCCTCCAAATTTAAGATCAGCTAGAGACAATCCCTTGTTAGTTTTGAGCAAGCAATTAAGTGAGGTGGAGAAAGGCAGAATGGCTGGTCCTTTTGATGCCACCCCCATTAAAGATTTGAGGATTTCACCATTAGGTCTTGTTCCTAAAAAACATTTGGGTTCGTTTAGGCTCATACATCACCTGTCTTACCCAAAAGGCTTATCGGTTAATTATGGGATTGATAAGGACATGGCATTGGTTACCTATGCTTCAGTTAAGCAAGCAGTCAAGTTGGTTAGGAAAGCTTGGAGGGGCACTTGGTTACCAAAAGTGGACATAAAGTTAGCTTTTAGGTTGTTACCGGTCCATTCAGATTCTCATCATTTACTGGGGTGTCATATTATGAATACGTTTTTTGCGGATTTGTGTTTACCAATGGGGTCTTCTATTTCTTGTTCACTTTGAGAAGTTTAGTACTTTTTTACACTGGGTAGTTTGCGTAAAAACTGGCTTATGTTCTGTGGTTCATTAGTTAGATGATTTTTTCTTTGTGGGATCGGCGGGTTCTCAGGATACTATGCACTTATTTCATGCTTTTCAGGCCTTGGCAGTTGATCTTGGTATTCCACTGGCAGAGAAGAAGTTGGAGGGCCCATACCATGCTTTGAGTTTTTTAGGGATTCAGATTGATACTGAAACGTTTGAATGTAGGCTGCCATGGTTGCCAGTGTAGGCTGCCATGGGATAAAGTGGTTGATTTAAAGAACAATGTGTTATTGGTTATGACTGCTAAAAAAGTGACTTTGAGGACTATGCAGTCTTTGCTAGGTAAGCTTAACTTTGCTTATCGTATTATCCTAACGGGCAGGATCTTCTACCTCAGGTGTGTGCCAGCCGCACATAACATAAGAATAACAGCAGAACACAAAACGGACCTACGCATATGTTATCTCTTTCTTCAACATTTTAATAGTTGCACTCTGATTTTGAAGGCACCAGTCTTTAATGAGGTTTTAGAACTTTATACTGATGCAGCGGGTTCAATTGGTTTTGGTGCTTATTTTAAAGGTTATTGGGGCACCCAAGCATGGCCTGAAGGTTGGAGGCCTAGTAAATTGATTAGGATTTTAACCTTTTTAGAGTTGTTTCATATTGTGGTTGCAATATTCTTATGGGGAGATAGTTTTAGAAATCACCATGTTGAGTTCCATTGCGATAATCTAAATGTAGACAAGGGCATCAACTCCATAACTGCTTCTTCACCTCCAGTGTTTAAGCTACTGAGGCAACTGGTATTAAAATGGTTACAAATGAATATGCTGGATAGGTCTTCTCCCATAGAGGGAGTAAAGAATGTCATAGCTGCTGCACTGTCACAATTTAATTGGAAGGGGTTTAGGGAAGTTGCACCATCAGTTAATATAGAGCCTATGCCATTTTCGCCTGACATGTGGAACATGGGACAATAGTTCAAAGACTTTGAAAGTTGTCACTGGGTAAAATATATATATTGCCTGAGAGATGAGGTATCAGTAGTAACTATCTGGACAATAAAATTACTTGTTTCGTTTATATAATTGTATCTTTTTTCAGGGTCTCCATTACATTTATGGATTGTGGGCCCTTCTTTCATTTACTGGGCCAGAAGGTCGGCGTCAATAACATAGTAAGGACATCAGATGGGTTTTCCAGAGGATGCAGTTTTATTTAGATGTTTGGGATCCGTGGGATGAATTGGGGCAAGTTTTGTTAACGGTAGTGGGATATGCTAGATCCTACCCCACCACCACCACCACTGGAGTCATCATTAATATATGCAGGTGGGAATGATTTGGGCTATATGCCAATGAAATAATTGATTAGAACTATGAGGAGGGATGTGTTAAGGCTCATAGAGCTGTTTCTGGGGTTACTCATCATATGGTCTCAGATAACACCTAGGATGAAATGGCTGGGGGCTAAGGATCCCAAAAAGCTGGACAAGGCTAGACTCAGACTTAACAAGATCATGTCATCCTTCATCAAAAAATGGGTGTTTTTTTCTATCAGGCATAGGGATTTAGAAACCCTAGAAGCTAATACATTTTTCTTACTGATGGTGTATACTTAATGAGGTGGGGCTTTCATTATTTAATTATTTTTTGAAGGAGGGTATTATCCACGCCAAGGTGAGTTTTGGCAGTGCTGAGCCCGTAAGGCTTGCGGGTGGCAGGGGTGCTGCATCACCTTAGGCTGGAGCTCATTAGCTGGTAAGGTATCCGGTGTTGGTTGATTCCAGAGGTTTCTTGGGCACAGGGTTCCATTGGGCCTCTGGCTGGAATGAGCTCCTTCCTGGTGAGGTGTACAGCTACCTCTTGTTATATGTTTCATATTATGTTAAATAAAGCTGTGGCCTGGTAATTCCCATAAAAGCAATTATCGTGTCTGTCATTATTTGGTTAAGTGGGGGTTCTTTATGGGTTTCAGCAAACCATGCCACGTATGCTTAGTTCAACGCAGCCCCTGGAGACTGCATGGGGGCAGGGAAATTTGACCGGGCATAGGGCTGGGTAGTCATTGGGTAGTTCAGATTAGCAGGGATCAGAAGGTAATATAGGGAAGTGGTTTCCAGCCTTTTTGTCACTCAGCAATTAGGAGATAAGCAGAGCATCTCAACCTCCCACCCACCCTAAATGTTTTGTGTGGTTTGTCCCAGCTTAAGGCGAGGGTGCTGCATCACCATAGGCTGGAGCTCATTAGCTGGTAAGGTATCCAGTGTTGGTCGATTCCAGAGCTCTCTTGGGCATGGGGTTCCATTGGGCCTCTGGCTGAGATGAGCTCCTTCCAGGTGAGGTGTACAGCTACCTCTTTTTATATGTTTCATGTTATGTTAAATAAAGCCGTGGCCTGGTAATACCCAAAAAAGTAATTATTGTGTCTGTCATTATTTGGTCAAGTGGGGGTTCTTTATAGGTTTGAGCAAACCATGGGCCTTATTCAATTGCAACTTGTTACAGTTACAGAGCGATTCAATTGAAAAAGCATGCAACTACCTGACGAAAGCCTAAACCGTAAACTATGCAATCTTAAGTAGCATTTCAGAGTGTGATCATGATCACTTAAGCAAGTCCGTAACTACCAATTTAGAAACAGCCAATAGTACATGACATCATCATGACGTCAGTAAAACGTGGAGGTGGAGGCAATGTACAAAATAAGAAAAATGAATAAAGGAAATGTTCTAATCTATGTGGGTGGCCTGATATGTATTAACTCATTGATTCCTGGAATCAATATAACATGAAAATAAAACGTAAAGAAACTAATTTTTGATTGCAAATTTGTGACCTTGAGACTGTTGTGCAATTAATACTAATGTCTTTCATCGCTTTCCCGTCTTTCAAAGTGCAGTATTGATTTTGTATTTGCATTCACAGTGCTTTAACCCCATTGTGGGTCCTATCTGGTACTCATAGGATTTTCTTCTACATTTGCCATTTACGGGTGTGAAAACAATTGTAGCAATTGAATAGCTATTTGCGATTGTACCATTTACAGGCTTGAACGATCAAAGGCTTAGATGGGTTGGAGTTACGATTTTGACAACCGCAGAGGTTTTCAGCCTGTAATCCGCAAATCGTTTGCAGCTAGCTAAAATAAGCCAATTGAATAGCAAATTAATTTACGGGCTACGTTACGGGCTCCAGTAATTGCTCAATTGAATATTGGGCCATGTCACGTATGCCTAGATTAAGGGTTATGTGGAGTGTTTTCTTTGCATTGGGCCTCTGGGTTGGGGGATTCGCTGTACTAGTGGTACCATGTTTAGTTCTGGACTGGGTACATTGCATTTGTAAGTAACAGCTATAAAAGAATAGCTGTAGATGCAATATTCATGTTCAACATGCCTGATATATGTATGTATTGTTTTATAAGTGGTTTGTGGTAATTTTACCAATACTGTGTTACCTGGAGGTGTAATTAAATAATTGTTTGCAGATATAAAAGGCCGTTTGTGGACCTGAAACAATGCTTCAGATTGGGCACCTTATTATTGAAGGGAAATATGCAAACAACCAGATACCAAAACCAGTCTTGTTACCATTGTACTTTTACTATAAATATGAGTGGATTAAATGCTCTGTTTGGGGCTGTTTCATCTGCTGAAAAGCTACCGAAATTCTGCAGTCTACTGCAGGTGAGGTGTGGAAATGAACCCTTGCACGGACAGAGAGTCAACCATGTGTTGCGACATTATAGTATTATTATAAAGTTCAATAGCTAATGCAGTTAAAACATGAATTTTAACCATAATCATTTAAATAAGAAATAAATAGAGGGTATTTGGCACCAATTTCAGTCAAGTTAATTTTATCTGACCTTTGTGGCTTTTAGTTTTCAACCAGAACAGGTTTGCCCTTGGCTATTTGTTTCCCACATAAATACAGAATAAAATTTAGCAGATACTTGAACTGAATCAATATATTTCCTTTAAATTTAAAAAGAGCATAGTTGTTGCTTAATCTATAGTGCCACCTTCTGGTCATGAAAGCAACTACATATCCTAATGTAATAATAGTACTAATACATGATTACTATTATTATTTACTAGCGATTTGACGGGGCAAAGGGAATGCTGTTTGACACAGAATGTAAACCGTTTTGGACTGTGAGAACCTTCGGCGCTCATTGCGAGGCTTGCGCTGAGCGCCTTCAACGCTCATTGCAAGCCTCTCCTGTTTTGTACTTTTGGTCCTCTGAGAGAGATATATATTTGTATGTATATGTAGTTAAGTAATAATGAATGATTTCTTAAATAAATTAATATACTTTAATTATTTATAAGTCATATATGCAGCGAGCAATAGGCTGAAGAGCTAACAATCTGTTTGTATTTTGCGTCTGCATAGAATATACAGTTTGAGTGTTAGTGCCCTGCTTATAAAGTGTAATGAATGATCCAAGTGTGCATTCTAAATAGGCTGCGTGCGCGAGGTAAAGTCGTTGGTTTATTGTGTAAAGCGCCATTGTATAGTCGTAATGTTATTAATGTGTTACGCGTCTCGTGAGTGTTTTCCGGCTTTTGTAATAGGTCGTAGTGTGATGTGTAAAGTGCTACGCGTTTGGTAGTGTTTTGCGCGGTTCCTGGTCGTGTCACCTAGTTTTCAGTTTTTTCGGCGGCCATTTTTTTCCTTGCTTAAGCGGTTTTCGAGTGGCGAAAATCGTCTAAATCAAGTTAAATTTGCGTTCCACCTCACTCACAGACGTCCTGGCTGTTGCCCCTTGCTGTCTGTGATGTTTTTGTATTTTTTTAGGGTGTATTTAGTGTGTTTTTATTCGGCTGCTAATCTCGTAATTTTTGGCGTCTCGTATCTTTTTTTTCTAAGTCCCGCGTCTCATATTTTTTTTTTTTCTAAGTCCTGCGTCTCGTATTTTTTTTTTCTAAGTCCCGGGGTTGTGAACCGCTTGCACGCCAAGGCGATCCCGAGTTTAGGAAGTGTTTTTCGGCTAAGTCCCACGCTTTGTAGTGGCTTAACGGCTCGCAAGGCTCGCCGCTCGTCTCCCATGTGCTACGTGTGCTCATCGGCTAAGTGCTATGTGTTATCGGCTCGCTATGCACCTCGCAAAGGGTGACGACGTCTCGCAGTTTGACAACTATTATATGTGATAATTATAAAAATTATTATTATTATTGCTATTACTATACTACTATTATTTTTTGGATCATTACATACAAGAGTTACAAAAAAGTACAAGTTTAAAGTGAATGCATAACAGTTATGACATTAAAAAAAAGTATTTTAGGACAAAATGAAAGCATTTGTCAGATATTTGTTTCCATCATACACTGATGTTTTAAGAACAAAACATTCGGTGGAAAAGGAGTTGAAGTTTGTGAGCAATAAAGTTTTTAATCGAAGAGGAGATGATTTTGACAAGATGGTGAGAGAGATGTCCATGTGAATACATTGCGACCGAAGTCAGCTGGATCAGAGCTTGAAGCGCTACTGGTTAGACCCTATGATTTCCCACCAAGATTCACTCTTACAGGATGCTGGAACTGCCAGCAGATCCCCATGTCTAAAGAATACAGGTGAATACAAGCCATTAAAAACTCTTGGATCATAATCCTTAGAGATCAAGGAACTAAATATGTCTTCTGACCAACTAGTTTTGCAAAAGAACCAAGTTTTTGGGACTTTCTAAATCCATATTCATAGCAAGAAAGCCCTCCCCTGGAAACTACACATTGGCCAACATGTGGTCTGCTGTCTTTTTCCCATAATAGACTATGGTCTGGGCTGCTTCTGATGTCATCAACAGTATCCCATAATGCACAGTGACCAGGGAGATGTTGCTGATTCTCATACATATAGGGAAAATCAATATTATGGATCTATAGTTGTAAATCTTTGCCATTTCTCCTATAAACTTCAAGGCACATCATGCCCAAGACACGTGATACATTTTAAAATTAAATAACTAAATAACGTCTAATAGCGCAATAGATCACCAATGAGGCAACATATAAGAATGATAATCTGCACATATGAAAATATACAACTTAATTGGTAGTAAATAACATAATCTAAAAATGAAATGAAGCAAGATGAATTCTCAGTTGTAAAGTGTTTAAAGTGTTCCATGGGAAGAAATGTCCAGTATTCATTTTTATTGGTTATTGTATGTAAGTATTATTATTATTATTATTATTATTATCTTATATGTATAATGTGCCAACATATTCAGCAGTGCCATACATAGGACAAGCACAAGGTAAAAACTATTTCAATACAAATTAATGAAGAGAGCCCTGTCTTTGAGGTTAGAATCTTGCATGTAGAGTGCTTTGTCAAGCAACAGGTGATAAGAGAACAGCAAAAAAGATCATTAGCAGAACAGAGGGGGGCGATGGGGGAGTATTTTGAGACGAGAGCACAGATATACAGGGGATGTATTATTGTTGAGGGCTTTATGTGTTAGGGTCATGATAAATATAGTTGTGAGCATGCGAGTTGTTGCTAACGCTTGTGGGCTCGCACAGTGAGCCTGTGGCCTTTGTGAAGCAACTGAGACCCTCGCAAAATTTCCGAGGGTTGCAGTTGCAAAAATACAACAAATACATAAAAAAGCTTACTTACAGGAAGAGGAAGCATCCAGGACCTCGAAAACTAAAGTTACACCTCAATTTAAGTCAAATTAAAAGAGTTTAGACACTAAAAAATTCTGTAAGCGAGAGAAAAAATGCCTGCCGAAAAAAACGAAAACGAGGCTACAGCTGTCTAAAGACGCAAAACACCACCAAACACCTACGTATTTGCACCGGGGACCTCTGCAAGTGAAGTTACACCTCCATTTAACCACAAATTTCGGAGTTTAGAGACCCGAAAATCACCTAAGCGAGAGAAAAAAGGGCCGCTGAACAAAACGAAAACGAGGCTAAAGGTCCCTAAACACGCAAAACACTACCATAAACACGCAAAACACCACCAAACAGCTACGGATATTCCGAAAAAGTTGCACGACATAGAAAACGAACAACGTTACATCAGCCACATTATATACACCAAACACCATTAGCTCACTTACAATTTCATTGCCGTCATTTTTTGACGGGCAATTCGCTAGTATATATATATATATATATATATATATATATATATATACTGTATATATAGATTCCTCTATTTCTTAAATTATTTTTCTATTTCTATGGAGGAGATTCGTTAATAGTCCCATTACAAAAACTAAAGATGAACTTAATATATTATGTGGGCCATATTTTGCAAACATTTATTATTATTCATAAATCATTTTAGGAACAAGAGCATTTATTCTCAAATATACAACCATCAAGGTTATTAAATCAGACCATGATATATTTTCCGTCCACTCATCTAAAACTAGTAGGGGCAATAGATGGACAAAATAAGCATGCTCTTTATTATCTAAATGGAGCAAATTTAATAGAATCATAAAAATAAAAAGGTAAGCTGGTTTATAACCAACTACATAACAGTGCTCAATGTCATGCAGCAGCTCCAAAATTCAACAAGATAGCAAGAAGAGACAAGGAGACATTCCAAAATGAACAATGTAAACAGACTGAAGAAGATAACAGAATGGGAATGTCAAAAGATCCCTTCAAGAAATTGTGCTTCTCAAGGGAACCTTTCATCCCAAAGTGGATGTGATATAAGACAAAAATGGCAATGACTTAAAAGAAGCAAATCAAAACAAGAAGAGGTGGCAGGAATTAATTGAAGATCTATACAGGAAGGATCTTAACAGCAGTGGTGACTTTGACCAATGAGCTGGAGCCAGACATCTTGGAGAGTGACGTTAGATGGGCCCTAGGAAGCCTTGCTGATAACAAGGTTGTAGGAGTTGATGGAATCTCAGCTGAACTATTCATAATCCTAAAAAATGATGCTGCGAAAGTTTTGCTTGCCTTATGCCAACAAATTTGGAAAACATCCCAAAAAAGGTAGTACCAAAGAGTATTCCAGTTATTGAACTATTGCACTAATTTCTCCTGCCAGCAAGGTAATGCTAATATTGTTGGAGCTTGCAAGCTCGACTCCAACAATACATGGACCGCAAACTACCAGATGTGCAAGCCGAGTTCAGAAAAAAACATTTACTACTGCTTCATACATTATTCTAAAGCCTTTGACTGTGTGGATCACGACAAAGTGTTGGAAGTTCTTTAAGAGATAGAAGTACCAGATCATTTTCATCTGCCTCCTGAGGAATCTGAATGTGGACCAAAAACACAAGGTTAGAACCAAACATCAAACAACAAAATGGTTTAAGATCGGGAAAGGAGTGCTACATGGTTGTATATCGTCACCTTATTCATTGAATTCATATAGTAAAAACTTCATGGTAAACAAAGGGCTGGATGAATCCAAAGCCGGAATCAATATTGCTGGAAAAAATATCAACAACCTCAGATACGCCGATGATGCTACTTTGATGGCTGAAAGTGAGGAGGAACTAAAGGACCTATTGGTGAGAGTGAAAGAAGAGAGTGCAAAAGTTGGCCTGCTGCTTAATGTTAAAAAGATGAAGATCATGGCAAACAGTAATCTCAGTTCCTGGCAAATAGGTGGGGAAGTGGAGGCAGTGACAGATTTTATTTTCCTGTGATCCAAGATCTCTTCAGATGGTGACTACAGCCATGAAATGAAAATATGTTTGCTTTTAAGGAGGACAAGCTAGTAAAAAATACAGATATTACATTGTCAACAAAGGTCTACTTAGTTACAACTATGGCATTCCGAGTAGTAACTTACGGGTGTGAGAGTTGGACCATAAAGAAGTCCTTTGATGCCTTTGAATTGTGGTGTTGGGGAAAACTACTTAGAGTGCCTTGGACTACAAGAAGATCCAATAAATCTGTACTTCAGGAAATCATAACAAGCTGTTTACTTGAAGGTATTCTGAAGCTGAAGCTCAAAGATTTTTACCATATCATGAGAAGACATGGCTCCCTAGAGAAGAGTCTGATGCTGGGAAAGATTTAATGCACACGAAGAAGGGGACAACAGAGGCCGAGATGGATAGATGAGATAATTGAAGCAATGGAGCTCAGAGGGGCAGTAGCCGACAGATGTGCCTGGCATGCTGTGGTCCAAAGGGTAACGGAGAATCTCACATGACTGAACAACTAAACAACAAGATAAAATAAGTAATCTAGTTAAAATATGTATTAAAACAAATACCTAAAAATAACGAAAACAACTCTATACATCTCAACTATCCCTCTTTTGGAGAGAAAAAAATCATCTTTTAAAGGGACTCTGCTACCCCAAAATTAGGTTTTTTTTGAAGGTTATTCTTAAAGAGCATGAACAACTGACTATATGTTACCAGTTTTGAATCAAACCTTGGAAATTCCATGATGTTGTTGTGATATTTATATACAAATGAGCAGCTCATGGATATTAATTAGTTTTATTGCTGTAATTAGGATTACAGTCTGCTTGTTTAACTCTGTACTGGCTAAAATAAAGATGCGCAGTGTTATCTGGCAGTTAGATCCTTCTTCCACCTTTATCAATAACTCTGATTAGCATAACAAGCCAGACTTTAACATACAGGAGCCACAAAAGCAATTCTAAGCAGTTCGGAAATGATTTACTGTAGAGAAAAACTGCCAGTTTAAATGCTCTTTAAAATTATCGTGTTTGGGTTACCCTTAAGGGAATATCACCTCTTCCTCTACCCTCCTAAATGCCCCTCTTTTGATGGAAGGACTGATCTTTATTTTACAGTCTATGGCATGCATGTAATTAAAAAACCTGGACAGTTTTCTCACCATAGCAAATGGTGGTAACTCGTGAATATTTGAAGAAAATATGTGGCTGTTTATGGGAAATTTGGGGAGGTATGTACCCCATAAATATGACTGTTAGCAAGAACAAAATAGCTGTACCCCTGACTGCTAGGGATCCCCTGCATCATTTGTCCCATGAATAGTCCGGTATGGAGCGTGCATGTTGAACATTGAGCAACGCTGCAGGAAATAGTATAATGTAAATTTCCTTTTTTAAGCATTTGCTTGAACTAGCACTAATTAGTACAATATGTTGATTTGAGAGAAATTGGCCTGTCTCACTCAGCGCTCCAAGGTCATATTAATAATTGAACAAACTGGGCTACTGCCCAAACTCTACGAAATAGGGGCTCCCCACTACTAACTTTATGGAACTACTGCTAAAAGCAGACATTTATGCAATATAAAGGAATTAATATGGATGTTATCTAAAGATGTAAACATCTTACTATATGGTTAGTTATTCAATACGACCACTATAATTTTGGGACAGGGTTCACTGGTGGTCCAGTGGTTAGGATTCAGTGCTTTCACCACTGCAACCTTGGTTTGATTCCAGTCAGAGGTCACATCAGACTGAAGCTGAGGAGGGTTGGGCCTGGTCAGTACATGGATGGGAGACCACCTAGCAATACCAGGAGCTGTATGCTGTGGCCCACTGGATAAGGAATTGGCAATCCTCTTCAGTATCTCTGCCATGAATACCAAGTGAATCAGCATGACCATGGACATAAAGATGTGCACGGTGTGTTACGGCCCATGAGGTCACAAAGAGTTGAAAACGACTGAATCCCACAAAATATTGTTTTTGGAAAGCATTACATGTTTGTTAAGATTCTGCTTCTGTATAGAGTGGACTTTTGTGGACTTCTGGCGCAATGGTTGTTTTCCTGGAGCTTGATGTTGAAAGTGGTTCTACTGTGAGTTGCACTTCCATGCAATCCCTTTGTTCAGTCTCACAACATTGTGGCAGCTATTCTATAGGATTAGTTGAACATTTTCTAAAGAGCATTACTATATATTTCAGCATTCTCTGCATTTTATGATATTTCTTGTTACTGTAGATGTGAGATGTTTGTGATATGACATCTGGAATTATAGAACGGATCTTCTCATGTAAACATTGTAAGATTTATTCTATCACTGATGGAATATTTATTACACCCAGGAACAGCTCTACTGTATGGACAATGCGTCTGGTTGGCCAGGGAGCCATGATAGTGAGCTAACTTATGGTGGGAGCCATCAACGGCATAACATAAAACATTTTAGAATAATGAAAAAACTATTTTTCCCCTTTACTTTAAAGTATATCTTCACTTGTTTCCTTATGTCACTTATATGTAGAGAAGCATAGTATCATTATACCATAATTATAGTGCCTCTATAAATTGACTTGTAAAAATGAAACTTGACCTTGCCTTTATCTACATTGAAATTCTAGTATTTTTTTCCAAATAACCAAAGGTTTTCCCTTTTCCTGTACTTACAACTTATATGGGGTGCAGTATCTAATGACTCAACCAGAGCACAGAATCAGCTTGGTCCAAACTTGATAACATCTAATGTGACTATTAAAATATATCTTATATTTTAAAATGTTATAAGTATTTGTTCATTACCTAAAAAGTGCTGCACCTCTGTGAGACATCGCCATTTGCTGGGTAACTTGTACACCTTAAAGACACATTGAAGGTTTCTTAATATCTCTAGGAATATAATATACCTTTTATGAACGTTATTGTATTAGGAAATGCGTAAAAGCTCTGTTCTGCCTAAAATCCTACAATGTGTAACTGTTTGAGTCTGTCCTCTGTAGCTTGTGCAACTCATGAATACACCAACTGTGACGAACAGTGTTTCAAGTTAGACAATCAGCTAATATGCTGTAGAATGTTGTCACTTGATTGGTTACTATGAGACTTAGAAGTACATTGTCTTCATGAGCTGCAGAGGGGAGAAACCTACCAGGAACTAATTGTAAGAATGTAGGCAGAAAAATCTGAGATATTAAGCACTTCTTGATAAAATAAAGTATACAAAATTAGAGATATATACTGTAGGTATGTTATATTCCTAAGCCCAATTAGGTCAAACATTAGCCACACGTTTCTAGACATCCAGGTGGTGGGAGCAGATTTGTCCAAGACCAGCCATAAAGTTTCTGCTAGACCAGTCTAGATGACCACTGCAAAGGAAGGAGGCAGATAAGTCTTCTGGGCAGATCCTTGCCACTCCAAGTACACCTCTGCTCTACTGAAATCTGAAAATCTAAAGTTAACATTTGAGCATAAAAGTTAAATTTAAAAGTTTTTTTTTAATTTTGCACATGCCTAGGAAGACAAAATAATTGTATATGCTATTTACCAACTATCTGCTAGATCAGAATTGCTATGGAATTGTTTAGCCAGTGTTTTTTCCCAATAATATCAATAGGTTTCAGTGGATACTAATGGGGGGGGGGGGGGGGGAGAATTGTTCATACATTTATACTGTTCACGCCAGTGTGGTCTAGCCCTAGATTGAGCTGGGAGCATTTCAATTTCATTTTTGCTAAATCCTAGTTAATGTTAGAGTGCTTGTAACGTAACATAACCCTGCTGTGTTGTCTCCACTAAGGCAGGGGTCTGCATCCTATCAATATGTAAGAGCCAAGCTACGTCAAACATTAGCGCTATAAATAAACAAAGAGCCGTTATATAACAGAGAAAGACATTTGCATATTTGAAAATATAGAAAACTTTTGATAAATTATGTTTTATTTAATAAAATAATCCCTTGGTAAGTTTGAAATGTAATTAATGACTTAACTGTCACAATAAGACCGATAAGGGTTCCCTGGTGGTCCAGTGGTTAGGATTCGGTGCTTTTACCGCTATGATCTGGGGTTGATTCCAGTCAGGGAACCAAGAGGTCACACCACCCTGAAGCCATGCAGGGATGGGCCTGGTCAGTACTTGGAGGAGAGACCACCTAGGAATACCAGGAGCTGTATGCTGTGGCCCACTGGGGAAGAAACTGACAACTGACACCAGTATCTCTGTCATGAAAACCAAGTGGATCGGCAGGTGTGTTTCGGTCCATGAGGTCACAGACAGTCGGATACCACCGAACGACGCAAAAACACACAAGGGCGATAAGCATGAAGACCGGGGACAAATGGTTAAATTAGAATTCAATTAGAATAGTCAGATGCCTTTGAAGTGTCATAGTCCTGTTGTTACTATTATTATTTATACCAAATTGGCATGTTTATGGCTCCCCACTGTGAGAGTTAATTAGGCACTTCATAAAAGAGAATTTCTGAGATGTAATTTATGCTTACAATATACAACTTTCATTCAACATTTTTAACAATCAATTTCAATTATATTTTTTAATATGTGCACTTTTCACTCATTGTTGAACAATCTAGTTGTATTTGCATTATACACTATTTGACAAAGTGAGGAAGCTCTCGAAAGCTCATCATAATATTTCTGAATATGTTTGTCCAATAAAAAAGGTATCACTATATACTGCAATACTCTGATTATTCATCTGCATTACTAGACACTCACAGCTACCTCACTATTCATAACTAAAATAAAATAGTCATAAAATTAGTTTTTAATTAGAAAAAGATACATTTTTAGAAATGTATGATACCTATTCAAATTTCTGTGTGAGGGGCATTTACATTTCTCTAGAGCTGTGGCTGAATCTATCAATGCCACTGCCAGCTTCTGGACCACTGAGCAGCAAGGGTGTTAATATCAATCATATCCAATTATCTAACAAAGAATAACAGGGGGTGGTCGTCGGGCATTGCTGCAGTGCTCCTAAAAAACTTTCTTTGTTCAAATTTTCAATGCCCCTGGTCCCTATATATATATATATATATAAGATACATAATGGGTCAAAGCTTTTATGGGAAATACATACTGCTCCATAGCTCTAGTGGCCATATCTGGCAATGCATTATTAAGTTTAATTTTGCAATTTTTTGTGTCCCCATATTCATTTAACCCCTACCTCTACGGACAACTGACTCTACTGGTATCCAAATGTTGTAGTGAACTATAAACATTCCCACACACTCTATCTGCATATAGAATACATGTCTATAAACAAAGGCAGAAAAAATAATAGTCAGTAGAAGTATGATAGACAATCCAGTTGTCTACAATATAAAAAAAAAAAATATGTTGCTGTGAACAAGTTTTTAAAATGCTGAAGCAGCACTTTATAAAAGATTTATGCAAAAATTAATGTTTAAAATATGCTCTAAATGCATGACAAAACACTAAATGCATGACAGAATGTTTTGTAGTTCCCAGTCCCTTTAAGTTGCATCAGTTAGGTGCAGGAAACACTTTCAGAGCCATAATACATTTTACATTTGTGCACTTATTATAAAAAATATTGATATAGTGTGAGCTATGATATCGCTTGAAGCACCAAAATATGCAGAATATGTATTACACTGAAACACTGTCTGCTTTCATATCATACATTTATTGCAGTTATGGTTCACATGGTAGTATAGTAACTTGGGCTATATCTGGAAGAAACTAGGACATGCTGCAAAAAGTAGGCAAAAATAAAATAAATGTAGCATAAGGAAAGAGTGAAAGCCTATCTATATGTGCTTTCTGCACCATGCATTATAATGACTGTGTAGATCAAATTGTTCTTCCATAAATATGTATTCACTAGCCACTTGCCCGTCACAAATGACAGGATAATAATTTATATTTATATTTCCCCCCTCCATCTCTTACCCCCCTCTCCTTTTTCTCTTACCCCCCTCTGCCTCTTTCACCCCTCTCCTTTGTCTCTTCCCCCCCCTTCCTCACCTGGCCTCTTTCCCCCTCTCCTTTGTCTCTTCCCCCCTCCCTCCCCTGTGCTTCTTTCCCCCCACTCCCTATGCCTGTGTCTTTTTCCCCCTCTCTTTTGTCTCTTCCCCCCTCTCCCTCCCCTGTGTCTCTCCCCCCTTCCCCCCTCTACCTCCCCCGTGTCTCTTCCCCCTCTCTCCCTTGTGTCTGTTTCCTCCCTCTCCCTCCCCTGTGTCTCTTTCCCCCCCTTCCTGTGCCTCTATCCCCCCTCTCCTGTGCCTCTTAACCCCTCTCCTTTGTCTCTCCCCCATCTCTCTCCCACCCTCCCCCTGTCTCTCTCCTCACCCTATCCCACCCTCTTGCCACGCAATGCGCATATGCAAATCACAAATTGCGTCCGTAATTGCGAGCATTACACACAAACTCACAATTACGACAATTATATATGTGATTCATTCTACTATCTCTTTGTATAAATATGATTTTTTTATTTATATATATATATATATATATATATAATTATATATATATAATTATAGTAATTATTAATCCATATAGATATACATAGATTAATAATGAGTATTGTTTGCGACTTGATAAAGAGAGGTTAAGCCTCTCGAAAGCTCGTCATTATAAATAAGACGTTTGTCCAATACAAAAGGTATCAAATTATATTGCAATACTCATTATTAATCTATATATATATATATGGATTAATAATTACTAAATTACTAGATTACTGGACATTCACGGCTGCTTCACTCTTCAATATATATATATATACAACACATTAACAAATGTAATGTGCATTGTCATCCCTTTCTGTCTATCTATCTATCATCCCTAACTGATGATCAACAATACCTCAATTATGTATTTAGTATAGTATATATACAATGTTCTTACACCAATTCTATGGATGTACACAGTTATGTTTGTATATATTTTTCATGTGTGTTTGGAGAAACTCTGGGAAATGCACATAAAAAGGTACCAAACAAATTTGGTAAGAAAAAAAGGAATACAAAAGTTGAGTTAATACTATTTTTCTTATTTTTTTCTTCAATTTTACTCTGTTTGAGATATATATTAAGTAAAGCTATTAATTCAACTTTTTTATCCAATGAATAAAAATGATAAAACTGTTGAATATGTTCAAAACTCATCTCTACATACTCCGTTCTTCAACATCTCACTATCCAAATATTGTACTTTCATTAGTTGTCACATTTAAGGTTCAACATTGTGTTTCTCCTGTAAAAAGACTGAAGACACAAAACTAATTTTACGCAGAGACAAATGTTTGTATGTGCATCTTGAGCAATTAAAATGCAAGTGCTGTAGATTTTTTCTGCTTAAATCATTTGCAATTTGTCCATACACACCTCTTGTAGGGAATCTGTTTGGATACTGTAAGTCCTACATTTGGAGTGAGTCTTGATGAATGGTACAAAATGGACAGGATTCACTAATATTCTCTTGTCATTATTTTGCATGGCAAAGTGAAAAGATAAGTGCCTTAACAGCCACGGAGAACCCATTCAGAGCCTCATACGGACTTAGTGACTTTGTGCCAGCAATGATTATTTATCAAATATATTTGTAAAAAGTTATTGAATTTGTATTTATGGGACCAGAGAACATACACTTTGCTTTTTTAAAACTAAACTTTGGCAAATACTAAATGTGTGGATAATGGATAAGACTTTTTAGAAAATAAAAAAACAGTGTTTAATTTCAAGCAGTTTGAAGCAAAAGTCAAACTAAATTGGAAAGAATTTCACACATTGGATTATCTTTTCACTGTTCAGTGAAAAATCTAACCAATAATAAGCTTTCTGTTTAGAACACAACTGTTTCTTACTTGTTAAGAAACATTTTCGGTCATCAGAAGAAACTTGTTGACTTTATGGTAATCAAAGTCAATGGAAAGCTGTGCACTCAAATCCAGGTTGTCTCTTTCAATGTACAGTATTATACTGGTATTGGTCAACATCTTTATTATTGGAAGACTGTTTCCTTCAATAAAGTAATCTTGCATATTTGAAGGAATTATCCATCTATAGATTGTAGTCCTTGGTCACTGGTTCATTCTGAGTGATTACTTCCAAAAGTGTATGGAGAGTGCTCCAAAAGCCGATGGTTACTAAACAATATCTCTCCTATTGCGACTTGCTGCCTGCCTCACTCATGGCTCTCACAAATCCCTGGATCTCTTGCTCCAAGTGCTTGTTTCTCTTCTCTGCATCATCTCGTGATCTGTCAATGTTTCTCAACCTAATTTCCAACGCTGCTCTTGTGTTCCGTTCATTATCCAGATCTTCGTTTAACTTCACAACCTTTTTCCACACATCAAAGTTTTCTTTCTCTAGACTAAAAAGAAAAATCAGAAATGAAGTAACTGGATATGATCTTACAACCATGTTGAAAATATAGAAGCTATACAAATACCTTATTAAATATAAATAATTAGACAGATGTATAATTAATTATTTCAGTTTGACTGTGTTGAAGTTTGCCTGGCCAATGCATTTCCATATAGAACATATTTAGATATTTATTATGCTATTATATCAGTTAGTTTAATATTATTTCCTTTTATGAATAATTTTTTATCAGGTCACATTTTGGTAATATAGAGCTTTGATTCTTACATAGTTATGTAGTAATTGAGGTTGAAAAAATACTTTTAGTCCATCGAGTTCAACCTTTTTAGATCTCCTTTGATCTTTGTAATATGCAGATTAATTGTTAATTGATCCAGGGGAAGGCAAACTTGTAGTCAATTACAACAAGAGGAATAAAAACCTTTGTTTGGTCAAAGATACTCCCTGTAGCATTTGGTATCATATATACTACTTACCATTGTGATTTTTTTGTTAGTGACCATACTTGAGGTTTTTGCTCTACCATTTTGTTCTGTTTTTAATACAATAAATAATAATACAGGTATGTTTTATAGCCATCCATGTCTCTAATGCTACCTACTTTCTAGCCAAGGGCTGCACTCTGTAAACAACTAGCTTGCTTGGTAAAATATACTGCAAAAAGAAGGGAAGAGAGCAGTAAATAAAAAAAATCTAACTAAGATCATGACGATTTATTGAATATGTATTCTAACACATTAACATTATGACTGTAATAGTTATTGATGACCTATAGTGGCTCAGTTCATACATAGTATAAAGGGCCAGAAGTAAATAATGCAATGTGAATCAGGCAGAGTTTGACAAAAGAAGATTAGACCGGAAGGAACAATAGCCGACAGATGATATAAGTACTGATCTACTGGCACTGGGCGTCTTCCCATTTCCACCACATATTTCTTAATATCAAACCGTCCTACCTGTTTCTACAATCTGAAAGAAAAAAAAGTAATGAAAAAGCTCAAGATGCTTTACAATATTATATAATCAAATATTGGGACTTTTGTGAACAATGTCTAATAAATAGTGATGATTAATAATAAATTAATTTAAATTTATTTATAAGTATTTGTGTTGATAAATAATATATCTAAGTTTTGCTCTTAAGCCTATTGTGTGAAAAAATATATTTCTGCGTCACCCTAATTTGAAAACAGTTATGGATAGACAAATAAAAGCTGTATAATTTTTCAGATAAAATATGTTTGCACCTCCCTGTTATGTTACCTTTGTATTCGTTCATGTAGGAGTTTATTTTGAATTTCTAGTTCAGTCTGCAGTTGTGCCATGTTGGATGACTTGATATGGTTGGTACCACCTGTATTGTTAGTCTCTGTGCTTGGAATGCCATGCTTCAGGGAGTTTGGATTTTGCTGGGCAGGCAATTGTGCTTCATTCTTCTTGAAGTTTGGGTCATTTGGGCAAGGGCATAGGCAATTTTCACTGTCGCCTTGTGAACAAGGAACATTGTCATAGGTCGATATACGGTTAATTCCGAATTCTTCTGACAGTGTTCTTTTGTGTCCTGGAGAAGAAGACATAAGGTAGGGCTCATGTCCAGTGGGTGATGTCCAGAAATCCCCACTGAATATTTCTCCTTTGATTCGATGTCCATTTTTATCCCCCTGCTTCCCGGGCATAGATACATTTGCAATAGGAAGTGTCTGAGTTCTCTTCCTGGGTATGGCTTTCCATGAATCTTTTTGATCCCTTAACAAGGAGTCAGATTTCTCCAGAACTGACAGTCCATCATCCGAGACAGAGGAACTACGGGAGTCGCTTGAATCTGACTGGAAAACAAATAAAATTACATTTTAACTGAGAAATAAATATTATATGAGATGAGGAAACCAAGGAAGATGGGTAAGAATATCAGAAGTTATGTAGTGTGTGTAATATTATTAAACCATTACTCTATTTTTCTCATATTTTCCACTGTGATATTTTTCTACTTGGAGTAGCATGTTACCTTTTGTCTTTTGGGTTTATCTTCTACAGGTGACACAATCTCTTCAGCTGCATCCCATCCCACCGAGCTACGTGGAACCTGTGCCTTCTTGAACTCACTCTTCTGGGGTATGGGTTCTTCAGGAAGGTCACTGGTTTTAGGAAAGAATTTCTCATGGTGGCTGATCATTACAGTCATAAGTTTCTGTATTTGTGGGGCACCTGTGTTTGAAAGTGAAATAATACAAGGCAATATATCTATATATGAAGAAGAAATAATAGAAGCATTGAAATATTGAATTTTGTGGATGATAAGGTGTACGTCAAAATTTCAAATCTATAATTCAATAAATAAAATATGGCAACATTGCATGCTCAGATTTATAAAATGTCAGCATTTTAGACGTCAGTCAATCTTGATGATCTTTGGAGCTGGGCAAAATTAATGTGACTAATTACATATAAGGGATCACTGTAGTTAATCTCTCTATAGCACTGGGCCTGTTTGTCAAAGTAGCCAATTCAGTTTTATGGGTGGAAAGAAGGAGTTACTGTTTGATTTATTTCCTCAATCCTAAATTAATCAGCAATAGACTAATATTTTTTTTTTTTTTTAATTTTGCTTCTATCATCAGAATAGAGAGCAATTTAGAGATATTGAAATAATAAAAAAAGATATAGAGCATCAAGCATTTGGAGTTACTGTGGCAATATTTGAAACCAACCTGTCATGGTCCCTTAGGACCAGGTTATCTCAAACTAATTTTCTCACTGCTTTTTATCAGGATTGCTAGGAGGAGACTGGTTTGTAAGCTCAAGAGCAGGGACTCCCAAGCCATAACATTTACTTATACATTATTGTTAGCTCACATGCAGAGTTTTCCATTTGGCTGATATCAATTTGTTTTACTGTGTATCAAAAAAAAAATCTTGCAGTCAACGAAAATAGAAAAACAGGGTAACATGATGATGATGGTGATGAGGAGGAGTACATCATACAGGGAATGTTTAGAGTTTCCTGACACTTTCTTTTACTCAACTATTATGGTATTTTATGGACAAGTTGTATATGTTATATTGAGTAAAATTGTAAAATAGTAGAAAATGTACGTTACCTCTCATCAAGGCTACTGGATCCTCTATTTTTGGCTTCAGAAGATTCACTCCAATAACCATGGCCAGGTTGTCAACACTCATCTTATTAACACTGGAATTATTCTGTACCTCATAGAGAAACCTAAAGTCAAACATGAAGTATGTATTGTAAGATGTGTATATTCTAGATCTACATATTAGAAGAGCCAGTGATTCATAGAAGACATTGGACAACAACCAGAGTGTGAATAATAAAAGACTAGAAATATCATACCTGCAAATAAAACTAAGAAGATTGTAATTTTCTTTAGGAAGAAGTGACATTTGTTTCATTAATTCTTTGTGACCCTGCAAGTAATATAAAAGCAAATATTATAGGAAATAGTTATTCATAAATAGATAAAACTGACATATGTAAGTACGAAGAAAAAAATGAATGACTAACCAAAGTCAGTAGGATTATTTCTATGACCTGACAGGTATAAAAAAAATTAATTGGCTGGTAGCACACAAAAAACAGTAAAGGACATTAGAGGAGTGGCTAAAGTCAACATACTGACAGTCTATCAGTTGTAAGCTATTTGCCATCTCCAGTTTCATTGTCTTATCACCATTATTGGCTAATGCACTGTTGACAACTCTATGTCCTTATCAGTACCCATCTTGTCACCAGTAGATATAAATATTTGGCATTATCTTCCACAGGTAAGAGTTTTAAAATAAGATGTTCATACCTTCCCCTCTTCGGTACTTATAGTCTTCTCACATGTTAGGAAGTCTTCATACTGGGACCAAGGGATGACTGGCTCAGGCAACTCCCGAAGGTAAAGTTTAAATAAAGATGCCACTGTATGTACATCAGTGTCCCTGAGAAAAAAAATGTAAATCTATATCCTCTATCATGCTTCAGACCTTTGTTTAGGTATCAGTAGGCTGAATGGATTGGCAAAAAAATAACTTCAGTATAAGTTTACTACTAAGAAAATACATTACATTTTAATATCATTAAATTAATAAAATACATATTACCACCAGTAGTTTTAGATTGCATTACTTTTCTGCATCCCTATACATTCTTGATTGTTTGGGGAGAGTTTACCTTTATTATTATTATTATTATTATTATTATTAAACAATCTTAACACATTTCAAAATAATGGAGAGCACCGTTATTGAAAAATTTCAACCTTTCAGTCCAAAGAGTATGGGTGAGGTATAACGCTATGTGCATATTAAGGCTGATGGTGATAAGCTCCTTTTAGCAGATGAGTTTTTAGTGAGGTTTTGAAGGACTTGAGGCAGGATGATAGTCTAGTGGAGTGAGGCAAGGAGTTCTATAGAATAGGGGCAGCAGGTGAAAAGTCCTGAAGGCAGGAATGAGAGAAGATGATAATAGAGGTGCATAGAAGAATGTCATTAGCAGATAGAAGACGATGGTTGGGAGAGTATTTTGAGAGGAGAGCAGAGCATTCAGCAGTACGAGGGCACTTCTGGATGTAGCATGCTTGGGCAGTTTGCCATGGTGGTTCAAGGGTTGAAGTTAAGTAGTATTGTGTGGTGGAAATATCAGATGCTATTGTAGAGTAGTTAAAGTGATACCTTTTTTATTTGACAAACATTTTAAATAAATGCAATGTTTGTCCAATAAACTTGTTTCACTATATAATGCAATATATACATATATATATATATATATATATATATATATCACATATATAGTTGTGAGCATACGAGCCGTTGCTCACGCTTGTGGGCTCGCGTAGCCCTCGCCAAAGGCGCTACTTGTCAGCAACTGCGACCCTCGCAAAATTTACGGCGTTACGCAAGGAAAATACGAGACACGTTACGAACCTCGCAAAAATCGGCAGCAACACGCGCACATGAAAACATGAAAAATACCACAAATACACACAACAAATACATAAAAAGCTTACTTACAGGAAGAGGTAGCATCCAGGACCTCGAAAACTAAAGTTACACCTCAATTTAACTCAAATTAAAAGAGTTTAGACACTAAAAATTCTCGAAGCGAGAGAAAAAATGGCAGCCGAAAAAAAACGAAAATGAGGCTACAGCAGTCTAAAGACGCAAAACACCACCAAACACCTACTTATTTGCCGGAAAACACCTACGAGATTAAAAAACAAGGACGCAACCCGCACAACCCCAAAAACATTACAAACACAATAAATACAAACAACAAACACATAAAACTCACAGCAAGGGGGGGAACCCAGGACCTCTGCAAGTGAAGTTACACCTCCATTTAAGCACACATTTTGCAGTTTAGAGACCCGAAAATCACCTAAGTGAGAGAAAAAATGGCCGACGAACAAAACGAAAACGATGCTAAAGGTCCTTAAACACGCAAAACACCACCATAAACACGCAAAACACCACCAAACAGCTACGGATATTCCAAAAAAGTCGCATGACATAGAAAACGAAGGACGCTTAATCAGCCACATTATATACACCAAACATCATTGGCTCACTTACAATTTAATTGCCGTAATTTTTTGACGGGCAATTCGCTAGTATATATATATATATATATATGTATATATATATACAGTGCCTTGAAAAAGTTTTCATCCCCCTTGACTTTTTACCTATTTTGTTACATTACAGCCTTAAGTTCAATGTTTTGTTAATCAGAATTTTATGTGATGGATCAGAACACAATAGTCTAAGTTGGTGAAGTGAAATGAGAAAAATATATACATAAAACTATTTTTTAGAAAATGAAAACAGAAAATTGTCATGTGCGTATGTACTCACCCCCTTTGTTATGAAGCCCATAAAAAGCTCTGGTACAACCAATTACCTTCAGATGTGACATAATTAGTGAAATGATGTCCATCTGTGTGCAATCTAAGTGTTACATGATCTGTCATTACATATACACACCTTTTTTGAAAGGCCCCAGAGGCTGCAACACCTAAGCAAGAGGCACCACTAATCAAACACTGCCATGAAGACCAGGGAACTCTCCAAACAAGTAAGGGACAATGTTGTTGAGAAGTACAAGTCAGTGTTAGGTTATAAAAAAATATCCAAATCTTTGATGATCCCCAGGAGCACCATCAACTCTATCATAACCAAATGGGAAGAACATGGCACAACAGCCAACCTACCAAGAGACGGCCGCCCACCAAAACACACGGACTGGGCAAGAAGGGCATTAATCAGAGAGGCAGCACAGAGACCTAAGGTAACCCTGGAGGAGCTGCAGAGTTCCACAGCAGAGACTGGAGTATCTGTACATAGGACGACAATAAGCCGTACGCTCCATAGAGTTGGGCTTTATGGCACATCTCCCAAAGAACACCATCCCCACAGTGAAACATGGTGGTAGCAGCATCATGCTGTGGGGAAGTTTTTAAGCAGACAGGACTGGGAAACTGGTTAGAGTTAAGGGAAAGATGGATGGTGCTAAATACAGGGATATTCTTGAGCAAAACCTGTACCACTCTGTGTGTGATTTGAGGCTAGGACAGATGTTCAACTTCCAGCAGGACAATGACCCCAAACACACTGCTAAAGCAACACTTGAGTGGTTTAAGGGGAAACATGCAAACGTGTTGGAATGGCCAAGTCAAAGCCCAGACCTCAATCCAATAGAAAATCTGTGGTCAGACTTAAAGATTGCTGTTCACAAGCGCAAACCATCTAACTTGAAGGAGCTGGAGCAGTTTTGCAAGGAGGAATGGGCAAAATCCCAGTGGTAAGATGTGGCAAGCTCATAGATACTTATCCAAAACAACTTGGAGCTGTGATTGCAGCAAAAGGTGTCCCTACAAAGTATTGACTTTAGGGGGTGAATAGTTATGCACAATGACTTTTTCTGTTATTTTGTCCTATTTGTTGTTTGCTTCACAATAAAAAATAAAAAAATATTTTAGTTTAGTTTGGGCATGCTCTGTAAATTAAATGATGCAAATCCTCAAACAATCCATGTTAATTCCAGGTTGTGAGGCAACAAAACACAAAAAAATGCCAAGGGGGGGGGGGGGTGAATACTTTTGCAAGGCACTATATATATATATATATATATATATATATATATATACACAGTATCTCACAAAAGTGAGTACACCCCTCCCATTTTTGTAAATATTTTCTTATATCTTTTCATGTAACAACACTGAAGAAATCACACTATGCTCTAAAGTAAAGTAGTAATTGTTCGGACTCGCAATCCAGCAATGTACAAAATAATAAAAATGAATGACGATACTGTTCTGGTCCATGTGGGTGGCCTGATATTAACTCCTTGATTACAGAGACTGATATAACACAGAAATAAAACATAATATAATAATTGTTTTAATGCAGATTTGAGAGCTTGAGACTGTTGTGCAGTTAATTCTGATGTCTTAAATCTCTTTCCCCATCTCTTAATGTGTGCAGTATTTATTTTTTCATTTGATTTTACAGTGCTACGAACAGGGGTTAAATCCCCTTGTGTGTCCTGTCTAGTATTCTTACGATTTTCTTCTACATTTGCCATTGACAAGTTTGAAGGCAATTGCGGGCTGGAGGAATTGTAGCAATTGAATAGCGATTTGAGATTGTAACATGTATGGGCTTGAAAGATCAAAGGCTTAGCTGGGTTGGAGTTACAATTTTGACAACGGCAGGGATTTTGAGCTTCTAGCCCCCAAACTGATTGCAGGCAGCTTAAAGAAACCAATTGAATAGCAAATTATTTTACGGGCTACATTACAGGCTCCATTAATTATGATTTGCTCAACTGAATGAAGGCCTATGTATGTACTGTGCATTGCGAACCACAAGAGGGAACCAGAAGAACAGATATTGGCTTATACTGTTAAACGCCCTTTGGTTGGTCAGGTAGAGATCAATGGAAATCAGTTAGATGATCCATGTAATAATTGGTGAAAATAAAAGATGAATTTTCCCAAAGATGTTCTGATTTTGAAACATGTTAAAAAAAAATGGTATTTGTTGGTTTTAAAAACATTCAGAAATCTGCATAATCTTTTCATAGCGCAATATTACTTTGTGTAAAAGAAAAAAATACCTAGTTATTTGACTAAATAGTTCTTCCATCTGATACAAATTGCAATTTATACAATACATTATTATATTTCACCCCAACACTTATGAGTTTCAGATGTTAATGGCTAATGAATATAATTTACTGGCATGGTTGCAATCAACACTAACCAATACCTTTCAACATTTCAAATAGCTAAAGAAGACCATTATATTCTTGAGAAATTAATATTAGGCAATTAAGTTTGCGATTACACACATTTAAAAGGACACTGGAATCACCATATGTACTCAGATGGGTGGGGGACTATATGGAAAAGTTGTTTCACTTTTTAAATCTATTCAGAAAAAAAAAAGATATTACCATTGTTGGATATTTATTGCTTATATAGCCACTGAAGCCCTCCACCAGGATAATAAGGTTCTGCTGTGACTGTCTCGCTGATTATTTTTCCACTTTATTGATTTCTGTACTCACTGTTTATTAAATAGAGACATGGTACAGTTGGTGAAAGCATTTGATTGAGAACAAACTTGTGAGTTCAAATCTTCTTTATTTTATTTTATTTTTTCTTAAATATTTTTTTATCTATCATAAGTAATTATTTTAAAAGAGTGTCATGCCTAGATGGGTCCACCACTGAACTTTTGGGGCTATGGACTCTTGTGGGCCCTAAAGTGAACTTGGTACCTGAATCATGGACTCTGTTATTTGTAAACCCAGCCTGTTTGATTGCTAAATATTTCAATGGACATGGGACTTGCTAAGGAATATGACATGATGTTTCTATGAGTAATATAATGTGGGACACAATTATTAATGTTGGGGTTACTATCTGATGTTATTTGCACACGGCAGTGTGTTTTTCATAAAATATATTTAGCAAACCTCTTCTTAGACGTTATGGTGCCTCAAGCCATTTGTCACCTGCTAGCATTGGTCAGTCCCTGAATTTGGAGATCAGAAGAGGCAAGTTAATAAAGGGAATTAATTACAGCAAATGGTTAATCCTAGATGTTTAGACTTTTAATCCCCGGGAGGTAATGAATAAACCTGTCATCATAGTAGTACTGGGACAGGTAACATACTTTTGATTTGGACAAATGCTGGTTGCTGAAGGAAGGGGAGTGACACCAAGGTGGGCGAATACGACCCCTACTGAGTTAAAAGGCTGGAAGGAAAACATCTGATTAACTCTCAAGGGTAACTAATAATTCTGACATGACAATAAGTGGGAAGATTAATAAACCTCTTGCGATTGGTCCCTGTATGCTATAAATACTGGATGGTGGTTCAATAAAGGTGGTCAGTCTAAACATACATACTTTGAGGTGTGTGTTTTATTCTGAGGGAACATAATAATTTCAAGCATTTGAATTATTGTTATTAACTCTTCCTGCAACTCTGCTCCTAACCACTGGGGGTAGTATTGCTTCCCTGTATTCCTGTATCATGAGGACTGGTTGTTAATGGACTGACTATGCAGGCTGGGCCCTGAGAACCCCAAATTCACTACCTACGAGAATCCCTGCAAGCCAAAAGCAGGTGGTGTGGGGTGGCACCTAGCCCCTAATCTCTGGGTCGTGACAGGTTGCAACTGCCATATTTGTCACTTTTTATCACCCCTTTACAATGTGTATATATATATATATATATATATATATATATACAGTATATTCTGTTTTACTTTATAACCAAATTAAACATGAGACGGTGTGATTCAACCCAATCACTGCCATTTTATACTCGAATGCTTTTTACCAGTACACTATGCACCTACATGTGTTGTAATGTAAAAAAAGAACACGATATCTACCACAAAGCTACTACTGGAAATGTAATACTTCCTTAGTTAGCCTGCACAGTCTCTTATAAGTGCCACAAATCAGTGTATTCTGCTGAGGCAGAGGAAGGTTAGAAGTAGCCTAAAACCACTAAAGCTCATAAAGGTAAATTTCTAGTCATTTTAGAAAGAAAAGCAAGTTTTCACATGCTTTTCCACCCCTACATTCGTTTCTTCCAAAACTATCACCTCTGAGTGTGAGTGGAGATTCTCCTGATACATACTTGCAAAATGAAGGCCTCTCTCCAGCATCAAATGCCTCTTTGAGCTGTTTCACCATAGTGTCCTGTCCTGGAAGGCGGAATATCCCTTCTTCGCTAAGCCCTCGCTCACGAATAAAGTCTGCACATTTCTCCATTAATATTGGGACCAGGTGTCTCCCGAATTTCTTCTCGTAGGTTATGGTGTCCACCAAGCGTTGGCCAAACACAGCTAGAAAGTAAGACATTAGCTCTTATATCTGTCATACAGCAGGTCTCAGTATTCACTTGTTTGTTACAATAAAAAATATTTGCGCTATAAAAATTACATTTATGTAGCATTTTATGTGTTTTAATTCTGTTCAAATGTCCCCTACCTCTCATTGGTATCTCTTCCTACTAACTGCCAATGAAGATCTGGGTACGTGCAACCACCACTTTTTGAGTTGTGTATCTCTACAAAGAAAATTAATTAGGGGTGGGTGTCACGATCTATTGCTTGATTGAGCTTGAAAAGATCCTAGATAAATCCTACCCAGTAGAATTGTGAGGTCTGATGTATCCCTGCTAGCAGGATATGGACAGTATGAGGACAATGACCACCAGGGAGCACCAACGATAGCAGGAACTGTAAAAGTTATCGGCTGTAATTATAACACTTGCTAAAACTCAGGCAGTTCAAACCTGTAAACACTGCAAGTCTTGATTTAATGATGAGATTGTTATAAAAAAATATATATATTCATAGCCACTTGGTAATAGCTATGAAATATGTGTGTTTATCAAGTCCTAACTGCATTGAACAATATTATATCTATTTTAAAGAAAAATTGCTTTTAAGTCCAAACTTCAGTAACATACAACTGAGCTTATTAAAAATGGTTAAATATTATGCGGATATTCAGTGAAGTTGAAAGAATAACATAGAACATTAAAGGTACACCGATACAAACTGCTCCAGCCTTTAGATCAAAAGGACACCTCACATGACAGTTCCTGTTTTCAAACCTGGAACCCAACTCTCAGTTTAACCTCTTGCGTGCTGGTTATGTTAGAAGTTTCATTACATACAGAATCTGAGGGGACCCATATATCAGGGAAAAAAAATCCCTTTCCAGCTCTTTGTGTACGTGTCTTTATCTCAGCTTTCCTGCTATTACAGGCAGGCACAATATAGTAATATAGAAGAACATTGAACACATTTAACCCTACCCATGCCATCATGGCTGCAACAACCCCAACATCCATGTGGCCATGACACAATACTTTATAATTGGGAAAAATTATCATGTACTATACTAACGAAAGTCTAGTGGTGAGAAAAATTATTTGGGTTTTCCCAAAAAATAGATTGGTCCCTGTTAGCGGAAAGAGGAAGAGAGACAGAGAATGAAAGAAGAGAGAGTAAAAGAAAATGAGAATAAAATACAATTGTTTACATTCTATTATAAGTGCAATAGATAATTGGTGCCTACAATTTTATAACATGGCATTCACTTTTTCAGGTATCACCTTACCAGACTGTTCCTCAGTCACATTCATTAAATGTATTGATGTTGATCAAACCATACATGCCTCCTTCTTTACTACCACATTTGTATGTATTTTTTTAGTTTTATATAAATAGTATAATTAGGCTAATTAATGTTACCCTCCACAATGTATTTGTGATATAACATTTAAACTTCACTTTCCTCTAAGAAGCCCCCAAAGCAACAGATTCTCAGTTACTGGAACCATACCCTTTCTTCCTGTGGGAGATGTCATCTAGTGGGAGTGGGACCTTAGGTCACATCTGTACAAGATGACATCTCTGATGAAAGAAAACAGGAAGAAAGTAGAAGTTCTATTGATAGTGTTTCATGCTGTCCAGATGAATAGCATTTCACTAACAAAAATTGATGTTGCTCTGGGGTTTCTTAGAAGTAAGTAAAGTGTAAAATATATATTGTGATTACCAAGAGTGTAGGAACAGAAAAAAAAACTCGGGGGGGGGGGGGGCGGAGGATGATAGGTCCATAAGTGACTGGATAACATATACAGTGGATTTAACAAGTCTACACACCCCTGTTAAAATGTCAGGTTTCTGTGGTGTAAAAAAATGAGATAAAAATAAATCATTTCAGAACTTATTCCACCTTTAATGTGACTTATAAACTGTACAACTCAATTGAAAAACAAACTGAATCTTTTAGGTAGAGGGAAGAAAAAATATAAAAATAAAATAATATGGTTGCATAAGTATGCACACCCTTAAACTAATACTTTGTTGAAGCACCTTTTGATTTTATTACAGCACTCAGTCTTTTTGGGTATGTGTCTATCAGCATGGCACATTTTGACTTGGCAAGATTTGCCCACTCTTCTTTGCAAAAACACTCCAAATCTGTCAGATTGCGAGGGCATCTCCTGTGCACAGCCCTCTTCAGATCACCCCACAGATTTTCAATTGGATTCAGGTCTGGGCTCTGGCTGGGCCATTCCAAAACTTGAATCTTCTTCTGGTGAAGCCACTCCTTTGTTGATTTAAATGTATGCTTTGGGTCGTTGTCATGCTGAAAGATGAAGTTCCTCTTCATGTTCAGCTTTCTAGCAGAAGCCTTAAGGTTTTGTGCCAATATTGACTGGTATTTGGAAATGTTCATAATTCCCTCTATCTTAACTAAGGCCCCAGTTCCAGCTGAAGAAAGGAGAGAGATTCACTGTGGGCATGGTGTTCTTTTGGTGATGTGCAGTGTTGTTTTTGCGCCAAATATATCTTTTGGAATTATGGCCAAAAAGTTCAACCTTGGTGTTATCAGACCATAACACCTCTTCCCACATGCTTTTGGGAGACTTCAGATGTGTTTTTGCAAAATGTAGCTGGCTTGGATGTTTTTCTTCATAAGAAAAGGCTCTCGTCCTGCCACTCTACCCCATAGCCCAGACATATGAAGAATACGGGAGATTGTTGTCACATGTACCACAAAGCCAGTACTTGCTAGATATTCCTGCAGCTCCTTTAATGTTGCTGTAGGTCTCTTGGTAGCCTCCCAGGCCAGTTTTCTTCTCGTCTTTTCATCGATTTTGGAGGAAGCTCCAGTTCTTGGCAATGTCTACTTGATGATGACTGTCTTCACTGTGTTCCATGGTATATCTAATGCCTTGGAAATTCTTTTGGACCCTTCTCCTGATTGATACCTTTTAACAATGAGATCCCTCTGATGCTTTGGAAGCTCTCTGTGGACCATGGCTTTTGCTGTGGGATGCGACTAAGAACATTTCAGGAAAGACCAACTAGAGCAGCTGAACTTTATTTGGGGTTAATCAGAGGCACTTTGAATGATGGCAGGTGTATGCCGACTCCTATTTAACATGTTTTAGAATGTGATTGCTTAATTCTGAACACAGCTACATCCCCAGTTATAAGAGGGTGTGCAGACTTTTGCAACCACATTATTTTTATTTTTTATTTTTCTTCCCTCCACCTAAAAGATTTCAGTTAGTTTTTCAATTGAGTTGTACAGTTTATAGTTCACATTAAAGGTGGAAAAAGTTCTGAAATGATTTATCTTTGTCTCATTTTTTTACAGCACAGAAACCTGACATTTTAACAGGGGTGTGTAGACTTTTTATATCCAATGTACATATGTATATATATATATATATATATATATATATATATATATATATATATATGTATATATATATATATATATATATATATATATATATATATATATTGTAACATAGTGCCCCCTAGATCTGAGAGCAGAACACATTATGAAGAGTTCTCCCCAGGAAAGAGAGAGTTAACTTCCTGGAGCAGTACTAAAAGACTAATTGAACCTGCAGGTTTTGTAAGCCTGTTAAAGGCACACACAGAGAAATGGGTGTGGTCCCCTGCAATTAGGTTCTATTTGGCCTAGCAGAGTGAGGCCTGTGAGAGTGAATGCCTCAGTCTGAAGCAAGCTAAGAAGGACGCTTGTATGTATCTGCCAGTGAGAAGAACGCAGTATTTTTACTTTGTCTGCTGGAAGCAGAAATTGTAACAGGCTGAGAGGAGCCTGAAAGTTTACAGTCTGGAGTAAAAAGGCTGTTTGGTTAGAACTGCTGCAGTTTGCACAGCTCAGAAAGCAAACTGAGAAGTCTGCAACAGGGATTGTT
Source organism: Discoglossus pictus (assembly GCA_027410445.1). Taxonomy (NCBI): domain Eukaryota; kingdom Metazoa; phylum Chordata; class Amphibia; order Anura; family Alytidae; genus Discoglossus; species Discoglossus pictus. The sequence goes on from CM050167.1 coordinate 88,320,462, forward strand.
GGAGCAGCAGACGGATTTGTACCACAAAGAGCCTTTACACAGGAGACTGTTTGCTAGAGAGGAAAAAAAGGATTTTGCCACAGCAGTATTTACCAAGGAGACTGATTGGTGCTATCCCAGCGATTGGAGCAGAGAATCCATTACAGGAGGGAGAGACACCGGATGTAAAGGTACCATTACAGAGTCTGATAACCCTAGGGAGAAGTCTGTATAGTTAACAGATTTGCAGCCTTCACCAAAAGAGGGTGTTAAGGTCCCTGGAGGTTGGGGTATCTGGAGAATAGGGCGGTCCAGAACCCCACCCTATGGTATGAAATTTAAAGACGACTGTCTACAGAGAAAGGAAGCTTTAAACCATTGAAGATGGACTATTCAAAGACTCTGTGTTTTTACCTGATGGCCGAGAAGCATCTTCATGGCTAGTAAGGCTGTTCCTGATGTTAAGCCAGTATGTTTATGCAGAATTTTATTTTATGCTGGAGTAAGCTATTTCTTTTGTATTTTGGACTTTTTAATAAAAAGTACAAAAAAGAATCTTGGAATCTCTGCTGTTTTTATGTATCTCAAAAGATGAAAACAGTCACCAAAGGCCACATTACCACAATATATATACAGTAATCTCCCTGTTATCCCTATTGCTGGATAAGTGTAGTTTCCGGTTAATCGTGAGTCCCCGAAAAGACGACCATTAAACCCCCAAAACCCATCAAAATGTCTTTAAAAAGGCGTTAGCACCTAAAGTGGGCCATTTTGGCCCAGAAAAAACAAATAGGAAAAATGTTGGGGGTTTCTTGTGCAGTCTCGAACTACCAAATAGTGCCGGTGATGCTGGTTTAGCGGGAGTTTTTTGAAAATGAGCAATTGATGTTGGTGCCGGTTGCTTGAGAGTCCCGTTTAGTTGAGTGACGGATAACCAGGATTTTACTGTATATATATATATATATATATAAATATATATATATACTGTATATATATATATATATATATATATATATATATATATATATATATATATATATATGCCGGGTCTCGTGATATCGTGTGAGATCTCAGGGAATCTTGTGAGACTCAGCATTTAACCAAAGTGACTGGAGGTGAGGGGGATCTGCAGGGGTGGGAGAGGAAGAGATCACAGCTCGCTGATGTGTGTTGTGATCTCTCTCCTACCACTATACACCAGGGATAAGGTACATACCTTCCCTACAATGTAGGGGAGGTGGGTACTATTGTAAATATATATGAATACACTCACAAAATCTGGGGGTATCTGTCCCCCCATCCCCCGCAGTTCCTACGCCTATGGTGATAACATTGAGGAGAATACACTTAACTAATTAACTTAGTTAAAACATTTACAGAAAACAAAAAACAATGCATCTCACTAAAGGAATTTGAGCATATCAGCACCCAGAGGAGGTCAGGGATTGTTATAACTTGATTCATTCAGATGCTTTTATTAAACATAAGCAGCCAAATTCTAATTATTTGTAATTATTTTGTACCCTATACTACATCCCATATCCAAATTAGCAACTACTGAACTGATTTAAAGGCAAAGAGAAAACACTTAGGCCCTCATTCAATTGCGATTCGGCCAATTGAATAGTGCTCTAAATAAGCATATAACATATTTTTTTTAAAGAAGTTTTTAGTTAGTGAAAACCTTGCTTTTGAATAGATGTTTACTAAGTAAAAACGTCTTTAAAAAAATATGTTATGTGCTTATTTAGACCCCTATTCAATTGGCCAAATTGCAATTGAATGAGTGCCTTAATGTGGAAGCAATGAAGTTGCCAATTAATTCTGTGGAATAATGATTTTTACTGCAAATAAGAATTAATAGGTCAACATAATATGACCATTATATCTACCGTAGTCCTACGTCAATTTCACGATAGCCATGTGCATAGTCTAGACATTTTTTTAATTAATGCACAGTATTTGTTTCTACCACTTCCGCTGTAAGGCTGTTCCACTTACCTACTACCTTTTCTACAAAGTTGTACTGCATATTTACATCTACATCTCCTACACGCTATCTTGAGCTCTTGATCCATTGCTTAGCATATTCTGAAATGTTCTTCCCCATTCCTTTAAATTATCAGAACGTTTCTAACTTTCCTCCATCCACACTAACGAATGAGCATCATTAAGTCCCTCCATAAATAATAATTTAACAGCAATAGGCACCATATATAACAGGCTTTAGTCACAAAGGTAATAGCTTTATAGGTAGGTCCTATGTTATTCAATGGAGGCTATTTATTAATAGAAGTTATCTCTCAAATGTTAAGAAAAGATTTACAGAATAATAGAGGACCTAAGGAGGTCTCACCACACTGTTGAGATAGTGGCGTTCACAAACATGCAATGTTTAAGAAAGTGCAACCCCACAGAATGTGTCATTTTTTGTCAATTATAAAGGAAGGTGCAGAAATATGAACATGCATTCATAAAATGAATATTTAGCTTTAATGCAGGCAAAATATAATGTATTGTTACATAGAAAATGGTTTTGACAGCAAACGCCAACCAGTAAACCCATCTTGTCTGGTCATTCTCCTAATGGAGGTGAGATTTCAAGCATTTATTCAGCATTTTGTGTGTGGCCCCTTTATGGTAATGTGCCACTCAGTATGATAATTTGTAGCTCAATGTGCTTGGTAAGTGCTTAGTAGGGGAGGGGATCTAACTGCATGGTAACAATGATTTACCACCACAGAAACACTGTCATTAATTAGACAGCTAATTAGTATTGTTGCACAATTATGCAGCACAAACATGTATATCTCAATAATGATTTACTATAGAACTAATGGCTTGGACAATGTATAATATATATTTTTTAAGAATACTTAAAACTTGATTTTGTGGTGACTGAGTACATTTAATGACTACCTTTCAGTTACATTTGTAGTCTGACTATCCTGCATGCAGAAATGAAGAAAAAAAACTCAATTTGGTGCTCCTTCTTCACCAACAAAACGACAATAATGACACCTCTCGCTGTTGGTTTTAAACTCACGGTTAGCTCTTCGCTGCAACATTGCTCTTTTCTTCCTGAGTGCCAAGCAAATAAGTCTCATCTTCAGTGCTGGAATGCATCCAAGATCCCACCCAGGCTTCCCAAAGGATTTGTGCATTGTAGGAGATGCAGAGACCCCTGTTAGATTATCTCTTTCCGAAGTCTCAGTGAGAGGCTGCTCCGGTCTCCAAACATGCTGTACAGTGGAGGCCTGCCCATACCTGCCTCTCATACAAAGGACTCCCTTTGTGTTACAGTAATGGATAGACAGTAAACCAGTCTTTCTGCCCCCTGCAAAATTTTGTTACCTTAAACTGCTTAATGTTAACCCATTTTTGCCCAGGAGACCTTGCATTGTATTTATGCCAGTGGTGAGCAGTTCATTTTGGCTAATTATAGGTTACTAAAATAGTACATCAAAATGGGATAAAGAACCCATATTTGCAGCCACATTAATTTCGGGTTACGTGTTAAAACGTAGCCCGTAACGTGGATCTTAGAGAAATTTGCTATTAAATTAGCCCCGTAACGCAGCCTGCAGACGACTTGCGAGTTTCCAATTTAGCTATTAAATTAAAACAAAGTCACTCGCTATCAAGCCCGTAACTTGCAAATGGAGCCCAAAGCCCAACGTGTGCTCGAGAGGACCTGCAAGGGGGGGTAAAGTCCAATACGTATTACTTGTAATGCAAATAATACATATACTGTAACTCACATGTGTTAGAATATCATATTTGCGGCTTCATTAATATTGCATTGTGACTGGAATGTGGGTTCGCTCGTAGATCGTAATTGAACCCCGTAAGACTTTGAAATCCCTCCTCTATTTTCTTGTGATGCAATGCAGACGATATATGTTTCCATTGACTCCATCTAAACCTGTAACTACGTGCTTGCTTAATTGATTATGTTCTAACCCGAAAGGCTTCTAAGTTTTCTAGCAACGTAACTCGCCCAAATTTCAAGCACGCAGCCATTACGGGCTTCACATTGGAGTTACTGGCTTGGAATTTAATGTGGGCCTTGGATGAGCAAGTATGGAATGCATATGCAAGAGTGAGAACAAGAGGTAATGTTACTAGTTTGGACTCATGGAAAAGCTCCCCAGCAGGGGTTGTATTAGAAAAGGATAAGTTACACCTCAAAATTATTATTTTTTTATGATACAGTTAACTCTTAGAGAACATTTGAGTAAATGTTATGAGAGTTGTCTAGTTTGCCAGTTACTCCTCCAGAGTGGAAGTCACCATTTCAATCATTGACACTTAATGTTGAGCTTATTGGGTCACACGTTCAAGATTTAAGTTCAAGAGTCATTGGGACTGCAGTTGACAGTTTAATTTATTTGCTTACATTCTTAATGCCCTTGCTGCAATATAATGAAATATAATATATATATTTTACATATAAATTATGGGTCAAAGCTTTCATGGGAAATACATACTGCTCCATAAAGCTAAGACTTAAGCTAAAAGTCCTAAGCTGTGACAGTTACATCTCTGTTCTTTGTTTTCAGCAGCTCACATCACCTAACGTACAGAGGTCTTGTAATAATAAAAGGCAAACGCTAAACATTGTTACACATGTATTTGAATTCTAGAATTAAAATCATTCATATAAGAGCAACTTGTGTTTTGGTGATACTTTCCCTTTAATAGGGATTCCAGATTTAAAAATAAGTTGGAAATGGCAACTGGGTCTTAGTAGAGTGAAGAATGAAAAGCTTAACATTCCCCCAGATTCACTAAGCTTCACTGGGGCTATGAAGCAGATGGCTGAGGACTTCAGTGTCTGTTTTCTGCGGGGAAAATGCCAACATAGGCTCAGTGAAGCCATGCAAAGCTTAGTCAGTTTACCCAGTTGTATTTTATTGGTAAAATGTCTCAAAGCTATTTTTATTTTCTTAGTGCCAATAACATTGAGAAATGGTACAAGTTGTTCTGTTCTTTACTCGTGAGCTCTCAAGGGGGTCCTCTTACCTCCAGATGGGCAGCCTGCTGCTTTCTTGATAGCTTTCACCCATTCCTCCATCTCGCTTTGTGAGTTTGCCATCAGCATGCAGGGATCGGAAAAATATTTGTTCTGTTCCATGGATCCTGATAATCCGATCAAACAAGCAAAATGTGAGATAGCAGGAAAGCAGACATACTTATTGGACAAAAATATTCTGCATTCAAAATTAAATCTATGTTGGTTTCTGCAGTGATTGTATAGAAAATATTAATGAGTGGGTTACAGAAATTCCTCTATCTATCTATCAAAAACTGGCTCAAGCCAATTCAGCCCACTGGGTAAGGCCGTAGATATTGCACCTGATATAAATAAGTACAGGGAAGTGGAACACCTGCCTGGGTTGCTTGGAAAGTATATCTAGAATGTCAGTCTGGTCAAGGACAAGTTTATCTTTACAAGTCGAAATACAGAGATACTATAATTATAAGATAGTAGCAATATACTACGCTATCAATAACATAAGGAAGTGAAACATTGAAATGAAGCTGCAAAGAAAGGTAGTACTATTTTCATAATGGTAAAACATTTATGAAGCTTCTTTGGCATTTTAGTGCCTATTTCTTAGTAGATACTGTAGTTGTGGTATGCAAAAACATACAAAAAACATCACACACAGCACGGGGGGACAGCCAGGATGTCTGAGAGTGAGGTTGCACACGATTAAGTCGAATTTGCAAAGTTTCGCCACCCAAAAATCGCTTAAACGAGAAACAAAATTGGCCGCCGAAAACAACGAAAACCCCTAAGCACGCAAAACACAGCCAGGCAAATACGACTTTTACCCAGTAAAACATACAAGGTACAAAATACACTATTAGGAAGGACGGAAAATGCTCCAGACTCGCGTAACACATACACAATCGCCGCCATTTTACAAAACTAACTTAAAACGAATAACATTAACATTCTAAAATACTGCATTACACAACTAAACAAATGGTTTGGCCTCGCGCACGCAGCCTATGTACACTGCACACTTGCCACATTGATGACAGTTAAACGTCAGTCCAAATGTACATTGTATGCTGCAGGAAAAACAAAAGCGATTGTTAGCTCTTCAGCATATTGATTCCTAGATATATTCATTACAAATAAGTAAAGTATATTAATTTAGTCTTTCATTAATTGATTAATTATTACTCCCTTACTTCCTTATTGGGCTCATACGCTCACATGAAATTTAAATCCCTGTATACATTATATATATACAATCTGGTCGGGATAAGTCAACTCTACTTCCAGGACAGGAAGCAGGGGTGAATCTACCCCTGGTGCACCCAGTGCCATGCACCAGGGCCCTGCTCTGATGGGGCACCATTGCTGCAGTAAAAAGATGTTTGTAAAAAAGAAAAACAGATTCACCTAAGTTAACTTTTGGTGACCAGTGTTATCGGAGTAAATGATATGAGTCTAGTTTGCCAGTTACTCACTCCTTCATGTTTATGGAGAGTTGAAGTCACTATTTCAATCATTGACACTTAATGCTGAGCTAACTGGGTCACAAGTTCAAGATTCAAGTTCAAGAGTCATTGGAACTGCAGTTGACAGTTTAATTTCTTTGCTTAAATTCTTAATGCCCTTCCTGCTTCCCCCTGCAATATAATGAAAAATAATATATATATTTTACATATAAATTATGGGTCAAAGCTTTCATGGGAAATACATACTGCTCCATAAAGCTGGCATCCTCTAGTGCCAAATCTGATAATGCATGGGTAAGTTTAATTTTTTCTATTTTTTGTGTGTGTGTGTTCATGCTGATGATAGGCATATATATATATATATATATATATATATATATATATATATTCATATATATATATGAACACGCACTTTGCTAGAAATGAAATAGTGAGGGTCACTTGTGAATACAGGTGATATTGCATACTAGCGAGGTGATCTCTCACTAGTTGTTCTTGTTTTGTATTAACTCTTAGATTGTAAGCTCTTTTGAGAACAGGGCCCTCATCTTCTTCTGTACCAATGTGCATATACTAATGTGTTGTCTTATCTGCCTGCTAATGGCGCTCTAAAAATAAAATATAATAATAATTCTAGAAGTGCAAGTATATACAATACGGAAATGTACTTTATTACAAACATTGACTAGGTAAAGGACAGTGTATTTCTTATTGCATATTGCATCAGTTATATGCAGTATTTATCCCCTTTCCTGATAGTCAAGTAACACCCTGGTTTTGTAATGTTTTGCCAGCCTCTCTAATCACGGATCTACCAGTGTTGCAGGTGGCACAGTGCACCAGGGCCCTTTTCTGGGGGGCAGTGATGTAATTTTTAGGGCCCTTTTCTGGGTGGGGGTCAGTTCTGTGCAATTTTTTTTTCTGTAGTGTAGGGGCCCCCTGTGGCCCCTTGCCACTGCGTGCCCCCCTGTGCACCTCCTATTCTCCTGTGTACTTCCCCGGGCTGAAATTGGTGTGTGCCTGTTTAAATAAGCACATTTCTACTACAGTCTGCAAGAGGTGGCAGTGTGGAGCAGTTCAGCATGCTGGGGATGTGTATCAGGGAAGAAGGTAAGAGAGCAAGAGTTGCAATGTACAACAGGGATGGAAAGGGAGAGGGAGAAAGGACATATGGATGGGTGCTATGTGAGGTGGGAGCTAAGAGGGGTTGGGTGCTGTGCAAGGAAGGATCCTGAGAGTGCATGGCTGACAAGGACTGGGTGGGGATAAATGCTAAAACGGGTGGGTACTGTGTGGGGGTGATATACATAGATAGACGGCTTGTAGGTGGAGCAGCAATAGGTAAGGGTCTTGAGAAGGGGTCTTAGGGAGGGGAGGAGTTATGGGAAGGGGTCTGGGGGAGGAGCATTAGTGATGTTGTTCTGGCGGCACCCAGCACAAAACATTTTTTATAACCCCCAGAGGAGGGGGCCAAAACTATTCTTTTTGCACCGGGGCCCTCCATCTTCTAGCTCCGCCACTGTCTATAATAGTGATAGGGTTAACTGCAGCATTTATCAATGCAGGAGATATGACCTTTGCTGAAGCAGTTCAAATGAATCCACAATTACTCTATTTATAATACACTATTGCCCAACAGGAAGCCCTATCATGCTGCAAAGAGCTTGCCCTGACAAATCTGCTTTTGTTTTGCAGTTGTGCCAAACAGTTTACCTGTTAATACTCAGTCTTCTTTGCAAATTCTTCAGATAATTATTGGAGAGACAAAAAGGCTGGAAGTTTTATTTGACTGTGTTCTCTCAGAGGTGAATGCAAGGACAGACATTATTCATAACCCACAATATCACTTCTGTAATGTTGTGGATGCCACGTGATGGGTTATTGTACCTCTTTGGCACTGAGATGGTTACCAATGTAGTTCCCTTTCTTGTAGTATATATAAATAGGGGCGAAGGAACAAGTTTCTGTTGTATTTATAAAAATTATGTGAAACTGTTGTTCAACTGTTTGCAGAATGTATAAAAAAAAAGGATGTTTTAGATACCGTGAAAATCAGATAACCCAGGTAATTTATTACAATTATATCAGATTTTTTTCTAACGTATTTGCCCATCATTAAAATGGTGCATAAATATATGGTTTTCAATTACAATCTATTTTAGTTAATCATTAATTCATAGGCCGTTGAAGGTTTCTAGATTTCACTAGTTATATAATATACTTATATATCTCTGCGCTTTTGTGTACTTTATTTTAATACAAAGTGCTTCAAAACTCTGATTTGTTTTGCCTAAAATCTTATAAATAGTTCCTAATTGGTTTCTCCCCTCTGCAGCTCATGGAGACAGTGTACTTTTAAGTACAAGGTGTGCAGTGTCTCATAGTAACCAATCAGTGGCAACATTCTGCAACGTGCTGCTTGAGAGAGGTCACTGACCAGCTATATTGAAACACTGCACTTCATTCTGTGTATTCATGTTTGGCTGCAGGCTAAACATTTAGACACATTCAATTGTCTGCAACCCGCAACTACAGTCTCACAGCCTCCACACTGAAACCATGCACTGGTAAGTAGGATTTCAGGGGGCGTGATCATATGATCGGATAATATTTAAACACGCAAGTAATTTACGTCTTAAACACTCCCAATACTTCTTAGCCACAGCCAATAGTAGATGAGACCGTCATCATGAGTCAACATGGAGTTTATACTTAAGCTTCAGTAAAGTAAATTTAGCGATCAGACTCGCAATTCAGCAATGTAGAAATCACAAAAAATCATTAAAGCAACTGTTCTAGTCTCTGCGGGTTCCATGATATGTATTAACCCCTTAAGTCCCCAGATCCATTTTACACAAAAATAAAAAACATAAAAAAATATTTTTCATTGCATATTTGTGGGTTTGAGACTGTTGTGCAATTAAATCTAATGTATTTATATGCTTTCCCATGCTTTACATTAGCTTGTTTTAAATTACTGCTGCAGCTGTGATTATGGTTTGCGAGTCCTATTCAGAACTATGAACATTTTAGACAGAAACTATATATATTGACCCTCATTCAATTGAACCGTTCGGGAGATCCGATCTCGCAAGTGGAGGTTGCAAGTTATTTTGCTATTCAATTGACTTCCGTTTGTGGGCTCCGATCGAGTTACGTGCTCCGAGCTGCGATTCATTGCAATTTGTCAAATCGCAAGTTAATGCCCTTCGAGCCTTTGATATTTCACGGCCGCAAGAGTCCCAAACGCTAAAATCGCAAATCTCTATTCAATTGCTCCGATTCCCCCGCGCTAACCACTCCGTCAAGCCTGCAAATGGCACATACTGCATCTAACCACAAGTTACTGGTACCAAGGAGGTCTCGCAAAGTGCTTAATGACAAATCAGAGCACTTTAAAAGCAAATAAAAAAGCAATCCCAAACTTTTATTAAGGGTGAACGTGATGTTAGGTCTTAGAATTTATAGCACAACATTCTCCAATATTTTATTTTATTTCATGTTAAATGTTTGTGTTATATCGATCACTGCAATCAATGTGAAGTCTAGGTTGGATTTCAAAGTTCTACGGCCTTTACTTACGAGTTACGTGCTTGGAGGTTGGTCATGATGACGATCTCTGTTTCCATTGGCTGTTTCTGCATCGACAGTTCAAGCTCGTAACATGTTCAAGCCCCAAATGCTACGTCCGACAGCAATGGTTTCCGATTTTTGCTATCGGCCCCTAACTTGCAGGCCCGGACAATTGAATAGCATCACAAAAGTAGAGCAGCGGGAGAAGGCAACTCAATCGCAGGCATTTGGCTGTCTGCGATTGAGTCACAGGCCCCGAATTGAATGAGGCTCATTGTATCGGTCTTAATTTGCGAGCTAGAGCTATGGGTCTAATAGAATAATGATTTTGTGTAACTTTAATTATTTAGTACCCGTACATCTTGAGCTGTGCTAAAACCAATCGAGTTCTAAGGCCAGTTTTGGGGCTTTGGCTCTCCCTTACCATTGTCTTACCTGGAGTAATCTCAAATATAAACTTCCCCACGTCTTCAGGATTAGACGATACCTCAGTGACGGTGCTTCTAGGCAAAAATAGGTAGCCCTGTAACAGATACACGAAAAGTGATCATCATTAGTAACAGAATAATACTGTAATTAAAGGTATATGTAAGTGAGCTGGGTTATTAATGCATCTGATAGAGGATAATTCATAGTGCCTAAAAAAAATATTTGGTATATATTTGACAAACAAGTGTCTTTTTTTTTCTAAAACTGCAGTAAAAATTGGAAACACATCATACATTTGTGAAGTTTGTAACAAAGTGACAACATTAGTAGTTGTGTAAGCTAGAAGCATTTTTTAGGTAAAATCTTTATTTTAGTGGGCACAATATGCACTTGAAGGATGGCATGTTTGTGTCTCCCACATGCATGGAGAGTGGCTTGGAGGGATATCCTAATTTTTGCTATTTATTCAAAAGTGAAAGGAGGGGGAGTTATAAGTGAGGGGGATATGTTGGATCCAAATAATATTTCAGCAAAGGGCTCCTTCTCCCTGTCTTCCATACACTAATTTGAGGCAGATTGTAAGAATACTAGCAAGTTTGCTTTGCCCAGTTCTGTTACCACCCCCTTGTGCTTTGACAAGGAAGTATGACTAAAATGAAGATTATATCTGAAAATACTTTTATGCCCATGATTTACCCAGCTGCTACTATTGTTAGTTTGTATCATAATTCCCCAGGATGAAGTTTTTACCAATCTACAGTGTTCCTTTAAGAGTGAGGTGTATCAGTAATTATCTGTAAGCGTGCTATCTAGCGGCAGTATGATGTCCCTAACTGATAAGCAAATTCACTCAATAAGGGTTATTTTACCCTGAAGGCTGCTAAGTGTGTCTTCAATAAAATACTTACTTATCGTGATTATTGTAATACATTCATACAGAAAATATGCCTTTTTGGGTGAAACATTTTTGTAAGGATTGCACTTTAACAGGACTTGATATAACACACGTTAGTCATGCTAATAGAATATGTACTGTGAGCATTGTGGTAACATAAATGGGTGCATCACAACCTCCCCCACATAACGCAAAGTGCACAACCATAAATAAAATAACCACAAACCCAATTTAGGTGAGAGCAGCCTACGCACATATCCTGTGTCCAAGGCATGAAGGTGACCACTGTATGGGAGTAACAGTAACTGCTCACAGTTTAACTACAAGCAAGATAACATAGGGAATACATTATATATTTAATATATGTATTAAAGACGCTCTCAGCATACATATAAATGAACTGCAATTATACAGAAAATCTTTAATCCAAAATGATATTAAAAGGTGCAGTAACTGATTGGTTACTATGACACTGCACACTCTGCACTCAAAAGTACACTGACTTCATGAGCTGCAGAGGGGAGAAATCAATTGGGAGCTATCTGATTTTAGGCAGAAAAAAATAGAGCTTTCAAGCCCTTCTTAGTAAAATGAAGTACACAAAAGTAAATAAATACATACGTATCACTATAATACTTGTGAATCTGCAGGACTGACGCTTACGATGTTGGTAACGCTTTGCGGGCCTCGCAAAGACGGGCGAGCCGTTTGTGGCCCGTAGGTCCGCAACTGCGAGCCTCGCAAAGGGAGGCGAGCCGTCGACCACAAGACCACAGGACTTAGGTTGAAATGAACAGGCGCTCATAGCTGGTATCTGGTTCCAAACCCTGCCGGTAACTTGTGGCCCGTACTCACCATTTTCTCCTCCTCTGCAGACCCCGTCCTTTGGCCGGAACTACTTTCTGGATCAAGCCGGCTATGAAGGACGGGAAGGACGGGAGACAAAGAGGAGGAGAAGACGGTGAGTGCGGCACTGCTGGCAGGGTTGCATCCAGGTGAGAGACACAGGGGAGGGAGAGGAGGGGTAAAGGAGACACAAGAGAGGGAGGAGGGGAAACAGAGACACAAGGGGAGGGGAGGAAGGAGGGGGAAGAGACACAGGGGAGGGAGAGGGGGAAAGGAGACACGAAGGGGGGAAAGGGAGAGGGGGAAAGGAGACATGGTGGAAGGGAAAGGGGGAAAGGAGGTACAGGAGAGGGAGAGAAGAGGAAATGGAGACACAGGAGAGGGAGATGGGGAGAAAGGTGACACAGGGGAGGGAATGGGAGAGGGGTGAAAGAAGGTACAGGAGAAGGAGAGGGGTGGGGAAAACCACAAGGGAGGATGAGGAGGCGGAAAAGGAGACACAAGGGAGGGAGAGGAAAGTGAAAGGGAGATACAAGATGGCAAACAGCATTCCCAGCCTTAAAATTGTATTCCGGTAATTTTTGACGTGCAATTTCCTAGTATTATATAAAAGATAATAATATTAATAATAATATTCCTAATAAATCCAGAAAACCCCCATCTCCCCTTAGAAGAATTTCATGTTATTGCTTTTGCTTCTTAATCTAAAAAATAAATTGCTAAGAAAAACAGGAGGGTTCAAGGAAGGCACATAGGAAAAGGTAGGGGGAATAAAGGGATAGGAAGGATGAGGTGGGGGAAGGAATAATGATGATGTATAAAGAAACAGTGCTCTATTATAATGGTTTTAGATCAATAGGTCTATATACCTGTAAATAAACACACTGTAGTGTGACAAAAAGAATCAGAAATGTACAGAAAAAAATATATGCCATTATAGGCAAAGGCAGAGATGGGCAGAAATATCTAAAACTAGAACCAGTAAGATTTTAAAGGGGCCACACAGGCTGTTTTTGAGGAGCCTGGAAGGAAGCCTTCCATAGAGATGCAGTATACTTTTGAAAAAATATTTAGGAGCCAGAAATACCATTTTGGGAGCCCTGGCACCCAGGCTCTGAGGAAGTTTCCACATGTGGGCAAAGGGTACACCATTCACATTCAGTAAATATAAAGTAGGGGGCGTTTTTATTAAAAAAAGTCTGAAGATTATCACAGGTTAAACGAAATAAAGTGATATCTCTGCTGTCACCTTCTACAAAAGTGAGTCTGAATGTCAGTCTCAGGGTGTATATAAATCAGAGCACAGTGTGTGGGTATGAAGCTGGTTTCTAAAAAAAATAAATTCATGCTTCAACTATTTAAATGTAATCTGACAGAGGTTGCATGTATGATAGGGGCGTTTACATTTCTGCAGGAGTGGGCCACTATTCTTTGCGTACGTGCAGTGGAAAGAGAGGAGGTGTCAAATTTCTAAAAGTTCCAATTCTATAACAACGCCCCTTCCTGTTCTCTCACCCCACCCTTCTCTACTGATAAAAAATAATTACCCCTTATCAGGCTCTATGTTAAAAAGTGGAGCTGAAACCAGACATGATGGAACTTTCCTTGCACAACCCAAAAAATGGATTTTCTCTAAAAATGCTTTTATGCTCCTGACTAACAGTGGTCCTTTAACAATTCGTATTCATTTTAAACGTTTTTGACCATGCATCATTACAATATTTTTGCTTTTTTTTTAATGAAAATGCATTTTCTGTAGTTAGTGCTAGGAATCTTGATAGGAATGACTCCTACCTTCTCAAGTTCCTTCTCCTGTGGGCCACAGCATACAGATCCTAGTATTCCTAGGTGGTCTCCCATCCAAGCAATGGCCAGGTACACCCTGCTTGGATTCAGGGTGGTGTGGCCTGTTGTTTTCCTGACTGGAATCAAACCCAGGAAACAGAGGTAAAAGCACCGAATCCTAACCACTGGCCTCCTTTCTAAATAAAAATTGCATACTATAAACTCTAAATATTCAAATGATCTAATTTTTTTTCTTGCATTCTGGGTTAGGCTAAGTTAAGGTAACACGACAGGGGTGGTGCTTCACAGTGGTGGTGCAGCAGGTGCAAAGTTCCGGGGCCTTCAAAAGGATAGGGTCCCAATGCTACTGACTGTGATATTGGGAGGAGGGACGCTTAATTTATATGGGGAGTGGAGCAAATAATTATTTTTATAGAAAGGTGATCTCATCACCCGAGGAGTATGTTGTGGCTAGAAGGAATGGGAAAAAACATTGGATTCAACTAAGAAGAGCACGTCTCATTAGTATAAGTCTCACTCTCCAATGCCAGGCCAACTAACCATCAAAGATGGATGAAGCGTAAACATGGGCCTCAATTCAATTGAGCAATTGTTAGTTACTGGAGCCCGCAATGTAGCCCGTAAACTAATTTGCTATTCAATTGGCGTATTTTAGCTACGCTCAAACTATCTGGTTACAAGCTGAAAATCCCTGCGGTTGTCAAAATCTTAACTCCGACCCTGCTAGGTCTTTGATCTTTCAAGCACATAAATGTTACAATCTCAAATCGCTATTCTATTGCTACAATTCCTCAAGCCCGCAAATGTTCTCACACCCGTAAATGGCAAATGTAGAAGAAAATCCTACGAGTACCAGATAGGACTCACGAGGAGGTTAAACACCTGTTTGTAGCACTGTATGCATATAAATAATCAATACTACACTGTTACGGAAAAAGCGATGAAATACATTAGAATTAATTCCACAACAGTCTCAAGCTTGCAAATCTGCAATTTATTTCCATGTTATATTGATCCCAGGAATTAGGAAGTTAATACATATCAGCCCACCCACATGGACTAGAACAGTATTGTCATTCATATCAGATTTCTAAATGCTAATTGATTGACGTTTAGCCTCCATGTTTTACTGATGTCATGATGACGGTCTCCTTTACTATTGGCTATTGGTAGTTACAGCTTTGCTTAATTTATCATGATCATGCTCTGAAATGCTACTCACGGGTGAATGGTTTACAGTTTCAGCTTTCGGCCACTTAGTTGCGGGCTTGTTCAATTGAATTGCTCTGTAGCTGTTGCAATTTTCAAGCCCGCAGTTTTAAGATAGTGGCATGACATTTTTCACAAAATACAGATATCCTTTAACATTTTTTAACTATTAACAAACAGTCTCCCTTTAATGCAACGGCACAGGTCAGAAACAAAGACATTTCTGTACTAAGGGCCTCATTCACTTGCGATTTGGCCAATTGAATAGGGCTCTATATAAGCACAGAGCATATTTTTTTACAGAAATTATTAGTTAGTGAAGATCTTGCTTTTGGATAGAAGTTCACTAACTAAAGACTTCTGCATTTGCGACCTGCACTGAGCCTTCGGTTCATTGCAGCCGACATGGGAGCCTCCACCTCCGCAAATGCAGCCCCTCGCTTTGCGAGGGTCTGCATTTGCGGCCTGCAATGAGCCTTTGGCTCATTGTAGCCGACGTGGGAGCCTCCACCTTCTGCAAATGCGAGAGTCCACATTTGCGACCCGAACTGCGTCCCGTTCTTGCAAGCTCGCAAAGCATGACGTTTCGTAGTTTGACAACTATTATATGTGATGTATGTATATATATATATATATATATATATATATATATATATATATACAGTGGATGTAAAAAATCTACACACCCCTGTTAAAATGTCAGGTTTCTCTGCTGTAAAAAAATGAGACAAAGATAAATGATTTCAGAACTTTTTCCACCTTTAATGTAGATAAACTGTACAACTCAATTGAAATTGAAAACAAACTGAAATCTTTTAGGTAGAGGGAAGAAAAAATATAAAAATAAAATAATATGGTTGCATAAGTATGCACACCCTTAAACTAATACTTTGTTGAAGCACCTTTTGATTTTATTACAGCACTCTGTCTTTTTGGGTATGAGTCTATCAGCATGGCACATTTTGACTTGGCAAGATTTGCCCACTCTTTTTTCCAAAAACACTCCAAATCTGTCAGATTGCGAGGGCATCTCCTGTGCACAGCCCTCTTCAGATCACCCCACAGATTTTCAATCGGATTCAGGTCTGGGCTCTGGCTGGGCCATTCCAAAACTTTAATCTTCTTCTGGTGAAGCCATTCCTTTGTTGATTTGGATGTATGCTTTGGGTCGTTGGCATGCTGAAAAATGAAGTTCCTCTTCATGTTCAGCTTTCTAGCAGAAGCCTGAAGGTTTTGTGCCAATATTGACTGGTATTTGGAACTGTTCATAATTCCCTCTATCTTAACTAAGGCCCCATTTTTAGATGAAGAAAAACAGCCCCAACGCATGATGCTGCCACCACCATGCTACACTGTGGGTATGGTGTTCTTTTGGTGATGTGCAGTGTTGTTTTTGCGCCAAACATATCTTTTGGAATTATGGCCAAAAAGTTCAACCTTGGTTTCATCAGACCATAACACCTTTTCCCACATGCTTTTAGGAGACTTCAGATGGGGTTTTGCAAAATGTAGCCTGGCTTGGATGTTTTTCTTTGTGAGAAAATGCTTTCGTCTTGCCACTCTACCCCATAGCCCAGACATATGAAGAATACGTGAGATTGTTGTCACATGTACCACACAGCCAGTACTCGTCAGATATTCCTGCAGCTCCTTTAATGTTGCTGTAGGCCTCTTGGTAGCCTCCCAGACCAGTTCTCTTCTTCATCAATTTTGGAGGGAGCTCCAGTTCTTGGTAATGTCACTGTTGTGAAAAAAATTTCCACTTGATGATGACTGTGTGTTCCATGGTATATCTAATGCCTTGGAAATTCTTTTGTACCCTTCTCCTGACTGACACCGTTTAACAATGAGATCCCTCTGATGCTTTGGAAGCTCTCTGTGGACCATGGCGTTTGCTGTGGGATGCGACTAAGAAAATTTCAGGAAATACCAACTAGAGCAGCTGAACTTTATTTGGGGTTAATCAGAGGCACTTTAAATGATGGCAGGTGTATGCTGACTCCTATTTAACACAATTTGGAATGTGATTGCTTAATTCTTAACACAGCTACATCCCCAGTTATAAGAATTATGCAACCACATTATTTTTCTTTTTTTTTTTCTTCCCTCCACCTAAAAGATTTCAGTTTGTTTTTCAATTGAGTTGTACAGTTTATAGGCCACATTAAAGGTGGAAAAAGTTCTGAAATGATTTATCTTTGTCTCATTTTTTCACAGCACAGAAACCTGACAATTTAACAGGGGTGTGTAGACTTTTTATATCCACTGTATATATATATATATATATATATATATATATATATATATATATATATATATATATATATACATATGTTTTATTCTCCCCTCCTACCTATTTTTGCCTTTTCCCTTTCCTTTCCTTTCTTGTTCTTTCCTTGTTTCTTCTCCCCACCCCCCACCTATGGGTGTAGGAACTAGGGGGAGGATGAGGGGTACGAATCCCCACCAGATTTTTCAATGTGCGTGTTCATGTGTAGAGAAGCAGTTGTGTGTTATTTTTATAGTATATGCAGTATCCCCCCCAGATTTTCTTTGGCTCCTACACCCATGCCTCCAGCTTTGAAAAAAACAAAACAAGAAACAACATAATATTCTCTATTTGATGGAAATGGTTCATGCAAATAATTGATTGAACAATTACTGTATTGTATTTCATTCATTGTTAATATTTAATTAATTTACAGTTACTTCCAGAAGTCCCTAATGTTTAGTTTTATCGATTACTTTCTCCTTCAACTTATCCACTGTAATACTTCTTACTTTTGTTTTTTCTTTCAATAAGACTGAGTTTAACAAAATCCACAACAAGTTAGGGTCCGAAAGCCGAAACCGTAAACCATGCAATTGTATATAGCATTTAATTGCAGGAACATGATCAATTAGCCATTAGCAAATGAGAGCACCATCATTAGGTCCGTAAAACATGGAGGTTACATGTCAATCAATAAGGTTCAGGGGTCCGATATGTAATCGGACGCGCAAAACCGCAAAACACTAAATAATAAAAATTAAATGTAATACTGTTCTAGTCCATGTGGGTGGCCTGATATGTATTAACTCATTGATTCTAGAGATCAATATAACCCCAAAATGAAATGGTATTGATACTGCCAGCATTCTAGATACACATCAGAAACAAGGGTGGTACATCACTGAAAAATCCGTGGAATTAGCGATGAAACACATTTGCTTTGTATTTTACAGAATATCTAATTTTATTACCATACTACTTATATATTTATATCCTGGCTTTGGATCTTGACTCTTATCTAAGACCTTGATTGTGTTTTATAAATAAAGCTATTATTATCTTAACCAGTTTGTGAGTTGCTATCACAAAACGTGTGTATATTTATAACATATCTTTAAGAATTAGTTATACACCATAAATACAGTCATCAACAAGACTTGGTTAATCATCCACTAACACCGGAATCTTTATCAAGAGAAACGGTTATTGATGGACGACAAGATACCACACGGATCTTGTGATTAAATAACTCATAAACACTGAGGTCCACCAAGGTGAGCATATTACCATTACAAGTCTATTCATCTATCCAGCACCGCTTGACAATCTACACTAGCAGAGCCTGCTCTTTTTCTCTCCCCCCCCCCCCCGCCCCCTCTTATTTTTCAGTTGTATCATCAGACATTAGAGTGAACATGTCATACTAAAAGCAATGCCTACCCTATATATATTCATAGAGACATTGGTGACATTGATTTGTACCAGTCCCACCTGGCTCACCCACGTAAAGTACTCTTTGACATCTAAACCTCACCCCACACGACACTAAAATTATTGGCACTGTATATAGCACTGTTGTATAGCATTATCATACAGTTCTACACCATCATTATGAACATATAGCACTGTTCTATATTACACAGTTCAACAACATTATTTTACAGGATTTTTACTATTAAGCAGGGTGTGTTTTACACGACATTCAGCTAAGGTTGCAATATTTTTTGGAACCTCAAACTGTTTTCAGATTCCCACTAACCACAATCATATCTGTACAGTCATTTCAGTATTGTGGGGATGTTTAATGACCTTAAATAGACATGAAACTCATATATTTGGCTTGTATGGTATAACCAAACAGGGTTGTCCAACCAAATACTATTGGACAACAATGCAACCCTCCAATAATTATTATGCAGCCCATACTGAGCACTGTATTGTATGTATATTTACTAAAGACACATGTTACATGCATGCCCAATCAAGCTCCTGGTACAAAGCTGTGCCCTCTTTCTATTCTTGCCATCTAGAGCCCCAGCGAAGCTTAGTTAATATTCACATTGTATTATAATGATGAGTAATCATTTATTTTCACATTTGGAGTCTGTTTTATATCAATAAGCATTATTATTTAAGTTACTGCATTTTCTAAAAAAAATCTCACCAGCCATTTGTGTGAAAAAAATAATTTTGGTCTGTTCAAAAGAGTAGTCTTTAAATATAATGTTTTTTTTTAAAGTGCTAAAAAAGTTAATTAAATTACTGGAAACTCAACTTTGAAGCGACTGTCAGAACCTCCCTCTTTCCAAGTCTAATTTGCAGCCAGTCAGTTGGAGTAAATGTATTTCTCCATATTATTATTATTATTATTATCTTTATTTATATCGCGCCAACATATTCTGTAGCGCTGTACAGGGGTTGAGTACATAGCAGAAAACAAATTAAACACCTTGTAAAGAATGGAGGGCCCTGTTTTTGAGCATAAAATCAAATGTACATAGAGCTTGTTTCCAAGGCCTGACACAAGATTGAAAACTCGCAAACTTACAATCTAAGGGTGCCATAGAGCTCAATAACTCACGTGGTGCAGTGTCCTGACACACATTGGTTAGAGCATGTCACAGGTAAGTCGAAGCATTACTAAAATCCATTCCTCAGGAATTAAAAATGGAGAGATTTAAATTTGCAATGAAGGGCCCGTAGGTCACTTCAGGCTTGCCTGGGGTTGGAGGGAGGGACCACTTGACATGGCGGGACCGGGTATGTGTGGCGGTGGCTAAGTAGGGGAGGCTGGTGGCGCCATTTTCCACCATTGTGCCCCCAGACAAATATAATATATCCCTTTAAATGGAATCGAACGCTTCCAAAAGATCTCTTTTGATTTTTAAGCCAAAGCCAATAAATATAATTACATTTGGTTCTGATTAAACCTCCTGAATGGACCGTTAGGTAACTGAGCTTCAAAATTGGGTATTTTAAGCATACATTTTCTGAAAAGAAACATATTCTCTGTAATTTCCATTATGTAAGGCCAATAATTAACTCTCACAGTGTGGGGAACAATTAGGAAGAAGAGCATGCCAAGTTGGTTAAATTATATTGGTAACAAATACTTTAAGTGGTAGGGTCTTATCATAATCCTTGTTTAAACCAAGTCGCCATACTGTTCACGCTTATCTCCATACCCACATGTGCAAGTTAAGCAATGGCCTTAGATAAAGAAACTTATAGAAAAGGATCTGCTTTTTGTGTTAATTTATGCTTATAATACCTACGGTAACTTACAAGCTCAGTTACCTAACATCTCCACTCAAAATGTTCAATAGCAACCGAATGTGATTATATTTACTTATAAGGCAACCTTTTATTTCTGGGGATTTGCTGTTTCATTTTAAAAGATCACTGAAGTCAAATATTTAACATATATTAATTTGAAGAAATACACAGCCTTATTAAATTGCGATTCTGTAAATTTAAAAGGGCTCTATTTAAGCACAGAGCATATTTTAGAAGTATTATTTTTACAGAAGTTTTTAGTTAGTGACCTTCTATCCAAAAGCAAGGTCTTCACTAACTAAAAACTTAGTTAAAAAAAATATGCTGTGTGCTTAAATAGAGCCCTTTTAAATTTACAGAATCGCAATTAAATAAGGCTGACAATTTTTACAATGCAAAACAAAAAAATAAAGCCTCTAATTTATTGTCTTTAAGAGACAATCATTCTGCTGTGGCATCTACCATCATGGTTTCTACACATCAATTTCATGGGAGAAGACTTTGCATGCACATGAAGTTTCAGTCCGGTTAGTGTGAATTTGGTATTTACAACTGTCAGTGCTTTCACTAATGAAAGCTCACTAACTTTCCCAAGACAGCAGCAAAAAGAGTAGACAGGGGAAGGGATTTTAAAACCTGCAGTAAAGAGAAGTTCAACATAAAAGTGAAATATTTATAGGATGTGCTTATTTATTTATTTGTTTGTTTATTTATTTTTGCTTTCTAAAAACATTCAGCCCAGCACCAAGTTTAGGTATTCAAAAGAATGTGCAGTATAAAAAGTATAATATTCTTATTTAGCTGGGAATGTTATTTATGCTTATCACCCCCACCATGGGAGAGTTGACTCATGTGCTTAGATATAGAAACCTACAGAGAGTGCATTTCGGATAAGTTATGCTTAAAATACCCAACTTTCAAACGGTACTTTGTACTGTAACATTAAACATTTTATGAATATACCCAAAGAAATACACTCACATACTGTAGGTTTCTATATACCTGGTACACTACCACAATCTGTATTATACAACAGTTTTTTCTCAGACTATTGTTATACCCCAAATACTTTCTCCTGAGAGGCAATTGGAATTATATTAAAGGGAATTGAAACACAATTATTTGTATTCATGCATTTAAAAGAGTATGCTTTAAACATTACTGAAAGTAATAGAACTGCAGAGTGTATGACAATTTCAAGCGTGGCTCATACCTCTATATTACTGCTCATTGGTTGACAGGGGCAAGCCCTCAGATCCGTTACACATTTGAATTGGTTTCTGCTTTGAGAGCATCAATTGAAAAAAGAAAACACTCTTTCTCTTTTTCTCTCTTTCTTTATGTTTCTCTTTCTTTATCTCTCTCTCTCTCTCTCTCTCTCTCTCTCTCTCAGTACATTACGAAATACCCTCTTTCAGATGCAACAACATATTCTTTCAATGTCCCTTTAAGTTGGCTCACTATTAACCACCACATCTAAAACCCACAACTTGCCGAAAATATAGTTTCAGGGCTTATAGACCTATTTATTTATTTAGTTATATATTTACTGATTTGAAAACAAGCTCCATAGATCTATAGCACGACTGTATGGACCAAATGAAACTTGAAATATCAGTTTGATATGTTTGATTTTATTGATTCAAGTGTGGCTATATGGTTATTATCAGATATTGAAAGACTTTTTTTCTTTTCTTTCTCTCTTTATCCCTCTCTTTCTCTCTGTTTATTTCTCTTTCTCCCTTTCTCTTTGTTTCTCTTTCTCTCTTTCTTTCTTTCTTTCTTTCTTCCTTTCTATCTCTTTCTCCTTTCTTTCTTTATTTCTCTCTCTTTCTCTCTTTCTTTCTTTCTTTCTTTCACTCTCTTTCTTTTTCTCTCTTTCTTTCTCTCTCTGTATTTCTCTCTTTATTTCTCTCTTTATTTCTCTTTCTGTCTTTCTTTCTTTCTTTTTCTCTTTCTTTCTCTCTGCTCTTTCTCTCTCTTTCTTTCTCTCCGCTCTTTCCCTCTCTCTCTTTGTTTCTCTCTCGTTCTTTCTCTCTCTCTGTATCTCTCTTTCTCTCTCGTTCTCTCTCTCTCTGTGTCACTCTCTCTCTCTTTTTCTTTCTTTCTCTCTCTCTCATATATATCTCTCTCACTCAGTCTTATTATATTTTATATATAAGACATACATACTTATGCAGGACTTTATTACAGAACATATATATATATATATATATATATATATATATATATATATATATATATATGTGTTCTATTCTTCCCTCCTACCTATTTTTGCCTTTTCCCTTTCTTGTGCTTTCATTGTTTCTGCTCCCACCCCCACCTCTAAAAAAAAAAATGATGTAAAATGGTTCATGCAAATATCTTACTTGCAATGTTGATTGAACAATTATATTTCCCTTTTGTACATATAATTAAATGCTTTGATTCATTGTTAATATTTAATTAATTTACAGTTATTTCCAGAACTCCTTAATTTTTTTTAAAATTAATTTCTCCTTCAACTTATCCACTGTAATACTTCTTACTTTTGTTTTTATAAATCGGAGTTTAAAACAAATCCACAACAATATTTATATGTACTTTGTTACTTACTTGTGGTTTGCCATCATCTTCCTCCTTGTAGTAACACAAATACTGTCCTTTCAACACAAAGTATTTCTGCTGCCAGTTCTTCACAATGGTCCTTTGTTGCTTTTTCAACCATCCACTCTTGATTGGTTTTTCCAAAGAGTTCTGGATCTGGAGACGACTGAAGGAAGAGGTGAGATCGCTGGACATCATACTGACCGACCGGGCTGTGATAAGAAAAAAATGGGCAGAAAATTTGAAAGTGATAATTTAAAAATTAAAAAATTAAGTATTTTCAGGCTTCAATATCCATGTTCGTTAAATGTGAAGATATGAGGGCAAGAGTCGAAAACATCTGACTTTTGGCTGCAGAATCTTTAAGGAAGAGGCCAAAAAACAGGTTTCAAAATATACTTCCTCTGATGCGTAGGAGTGTTATTCAGAAACTAGCAGACTAGATATAAATAAGTCCAGTTTTATTCACCCGAACAAATCTCTTCTTATTTTTTAACATTTTATTGTGGTGGGTGGCTATATAATTTTTTTTGCAAAATTTGAAACATTTTGTTCTTAAATGTGAAATGTTTAACATTTTTACTGATGCAGATAAACAGTTAAAGCTCCACAGGAGAAGTCACAGTTATGGTAAGATAGTAAAGTACCAATATAAATATAAGTTGTGTCCGACTCTCAGTGACCATATGGATGCAGCAGGTCAGGCACATCTGTCTGTGTTTCTGGTTGTGCTTATCCTTATAAGTTTATTTCTTGGCAAAGATACTGGAGTGGGTTGTCAGTTCCTTCTCCAGTGGACCTTGATTTGTCTGACCTCTCTGCCCATCTTGATTGAACCTATATATATATATATCTCACAGCTTCATTGAGTTACACAAGCCTCTTCACCGTGACAAGGCAGCGATCTAGAAATATACGTTTTCAGAATCAAATTTAGTAATAGGAAATAGCATTGAATTTAATAAATTACTCACTCAGCTCAAGATAATCTCTAACCAGACTGGTATTATTATCAGTCCATAAATATATTTTTACTAATGATTGTTTTCGTGTATTAATGGCTTCCTTTTGCATACAGCTTCTGAGGTGTCAGTCCGTGCAGTCAGACGTAAAAAATAAGCAATCAATCCAGTAATGAGCTAATTAAGTTAATTAACCAGTCTGGTGAGAGGGTTTATTCAGATGAGTTGTAGTGCATTCAAAGCTGTATTTCTGTATTTAAGGCCATTTTTAATAACAACCAGTTATATCTGGCTATTTACAGTATTTCTGTATTGATACTTTACTAGCCTACTACCATAACTGGAAAATCTGCTGTGGCCCTATAAGGGGACTCTATATGTAAACATAGAAACTAATATACTAAAACACAAAATGCTTTCAATGTGTTGTAAACGCATCCAAAATCCGCCATGCAAGGTCCAAATATTTCCTGTAGTCCTTGCCAGTTCTCCTTTACAGATATCGCGGGATGTGATGTGTTAATGGCCAATACATGAGAATGGAGTTCTTTCTATAATGGAACCGGAAGGTGTTTTATAGATGTTATACTACTGTGTTGGAGAATGGGACAGATAATTTGTAATTAAATAATATCACCATCTTTTTTCTTTAATTCTCTAGTTTTCTACAGTATTTGGTGACCTAGAGGGAGACAAACAACTTTGCAATCATTGCTAATTAACCATTGTAACTCTAATTCTACTATTATTAGAGTAAAGCAAAGTGCAAATGAAAAGGCTAACCATGCTCAGCCCACATGAAGTACCGTATTGGTCCGATAAGCAGCTGCTTATTTCCGATTTTTTGAGCGTGCGAGTTACGGGTGCGGCTTATAAATCGTGACCGTAAAAAAATCATTGTTTATTTGCAAACTTTGCTTGTTACTTGTGCGGCTTCTATTCGCGAACGCAAAATACTGCCGATTTGCGCGTTTGCGACTTAAGGGTGCCGATTTTGGTGCTTGAGACTGCGATATTGAATAGCGATTTACGGTTTTAGTGATTCTAACATCCTGTAACCTGCAAAAAAAGCTACAGTGCTAATTAGAAAGCCTGTTTCTTGCAATGGCTGATCACTTTGAGAGTCTTTCTCTCTCCAATTTTATGGGTGCGGCTTATATTTGAGTACTATCTTTTTTCAATTTTTTCCCCTTAAACTTTACGGGTGCAGCTTATATGCGGGTGCGGCTTATATTCGGACCAATACGGTAATTATTCGAATCATACTAGTTACTAGTTGTCATTTGCAATTATTGACAATAATATCCATTAATAAGAGATGTGGATCAGAATGGCTGATTGACATTCCAAATATTTTCTATAAGAAAATGCATTTTTTGTTAACATTTAGTTGATTTAAATAATTGTTATTACCTAGAGATTTAAATTATACTGTATTTCATACCTCAGCTGTGTAACTTAAAGTTGCAGAGTTTACTTTAAAGTGGGAACTATTGAGGTTAAACCTATCCAGTGTCTATACGATTCTGTTGAGCCTATCCAATAAAGTGCCATCTTTGCAACTTGAAAACTAGCCATAGTTAACATTTGGAAATTTGTTATGGCATGTGGCCAAAAAATTAATTGAAGCTGTCTCTCCTTTAAATGTTTTGGTGCCGATGAAGTTAAGAATGGAATTTTTTTTTACTGCAACTTTGTTGCACCAAAGTTGTTACCAATCTTGGAAGTAAACAGACGTCATTGAAAAATGCCTTTTTAAAATGCAACTTTCTTATACGTTGTGACATCATAACTTAAGAATGAAGACTAGCAAGATAAAGGAAACTTGACACACAATATATTGCTTTAAAGGGACATGGACGTCACAAAAATAACTGTGCACCACCAGATAGAGGCTTGCAAAATGTGGGAAAGTTGTTTACATTTGTTTTAATTAAGAATTGATTTAGATATTATCTTTTTAAGTTATTGCTCATACAACTTCTAAGGCCTTGCCACAAGAGACAGCATCAATAATAAAGTTCAAGCTGTGACATTACACTGATTTTATGTTAGCTTTACTGACCTCACTGTCACTCGGTATCATTGTGTAGTGTTTAAAAGCATCACCCTTAGAAATAAAGCTTGTGGTTGCTAGCTCATATACCATAATTTGACATAAATAATTTAGATTTTAGTTTAAAAAATTATTAACACGCATAATTACACCCATATTTGTCTCATATCACCCCTTTGCAATTTATATATGTTTTATCTTGATATAAAAAGAATGATAAAAAAAAACAGACAATAAAAATGAGTGAAAGTCAAATCCACAATCACCATTGTCACTTGAATGTCCCTATATATTTTGAAATTGGTGAAAACAAGTAATATAACTAATATGGGAAGTGTAACATTTTCTCACTCAGCCTGCATAGCTGGCTCTAATTAGTACCACCATCCAGTGCCACTCATTATGTATTGTGCCGACACAGGGCCATATTATAGTAACTGTTCGAAAATGCCTCAAACTCACAAATTTGGCTGCAGGTGTTTTTTTTTTTATATAAAGGTTTAGATGTATTCTATTGACTCCTGCTCGCAAATTTGAATGCAAGGCTGAACTTGTAAACCCTGCCTTTTTCAGTTTTATTTCAGGGGGTGTGATCATATAATCTGACAATATTTAAGAAAGCCTTTAATTGACTTCTTAGACACAGCCAATAGTAAGTGAGACCATCATCATGACATCATTAAACATGGAGTTTAGCCTACAAATTTAGTGCCGAGAAATGAATTTAGTGATCGGACTCGCAATCCAGAAATGTAGAAATCAATACAATTAATTAAAGCAACTGTTCTAGTCCATGCCGGTTCCATGATATGTATTAACCCCTTAAGTCCTGGGATCCATTTCACACAAAAAAACATAAAAAAGAAAATATTTAATTGGATATTTGTGGGTTTGAGGCTTTTCTGCAATTAATTCTATTTTATGTATATGCTTTCCCATCTCATTTGGATACAGTGAATATAGTGGTGTTCATTCAAGGAATCCAAGCATGCCTGAAAAAAACATAAACTTAAATGGTCACATAATTCAGCACAATTTGCACCACATCACTGTAAAGATCTCCTAAAAACATGTAGAAATAGTTTGTATTTTTTTAAATATGTGCATTTTTCACTGAGAAATCAAATCAAATCTGTGTTTATACAGTATGTGTGAAAGACTGCCCACAGACTGCTCCATGTCTGCAACCAATCAGGTTACCGGGGTGTCTCTCCCATTCAAGTCAATGGTAAGGTTTTTGTCAGACTGCTTATATTTCAAGTTTGAAGGGAACATGTTCTTTTTTTCATACCGGCAGAAAATTTGGGTTTCTGCTATCTTGAATCTCTGGAATTTAAGCAATGCAACATGTTCCCTTCAAACTATGCAGGGGAGTTAGTGCTCTGTCTCAGGTGCTCCGTGCAACTCCTTGCAGTGATCCCAGCAAATCAAAAATGTAACCTTTACAACGTCTATCTGTGCTGGCATGGAATACAGCGCTCACCTAGTAAGGAAAACTACTGATCAGTGCATTGTAACCTGAGGTCACGGGGATGCTGTGGAATTCATTATAGCCTTCCCCCATATAGCATCATACAGTGCACGCTGCACTTTAAAATCTGCTAATTACTCATGCAACTGCAAGTAGGCAGGATAGACTGTATGTATACAAGAGATTTAAAACTTTAAATTTTTTAGCTGTTATTAGTGTAATTAAAAAATTAGATCATTGTAATATACAATGTTGTGCTCTTTCACACCATGACAGTCTTTTTAGGTAATCAGAATAAGCAGACTATATGTGCTTTCTGTTCTTATCTGACATCAAATCTATGTTTCTATCAGTTAGCAATGGATGGATACATAAACCTTTTGTGAGATTATGTTTGTTTCACAGTATGTTGCTTCATTATAAGATCACATGGGCGGAAGGTGTTGATATAAAGCAGAACTGTACCAACAACCACCCTCTTTGTGCACTAAACAGGAATGTTACAGCAAACCTCACCAATCTACTTCATTAAGTTAATGAAGTATAGAAATAGATTTGGTAGGACATACAAACCCATTGATCCATCTAATTTGCATGTTTCCTCTACCTAAAATATTGGATTGCTAAATATAATGACAGCTTTTATGTGTATACTGTACTTTATTTGCCCCTACCAAATCTGCTGCAAGGCTGTCCCACCTATTGACTAAAAATGTTGTAAAACATAACCCTTTTTAATACCTACTAATGCTCAAATTTCCTTACCGCCCACCGGTGCCGCAGTATCTAATTTCTGGATACATAAATTATATGACCCTAGCTATGTATCGCCCTGTACTTACTAGATAGTGATCCGGTCCTGATTGCTGTCCCTAGGCTCTCTCACCAGCTCTCCAACCAGCCAAGAGTGGTGCTGCGGTTCTACAGCATGGGACGTCACTCGTCAGTGACGCCACCTAGCGATTACCCCGCTGCCCACCATGAAAGTTTGAATCACCCACTAGTGGAAGGTAGGAACCAAATTTACTACCACTGCCCTAAATCCTCCCTCCATCTTTAAAACATAACATCTTGTACCTGTATACCTGTCTTTATAAAATATATTTACTTCCTGACATCCTTTACTGATAGCCATGTTTTTTTTCTCTAATTCAAACTAATTCATAAGCAGCGCCCTATTGTGAAAATCAAGATGAGAATTCTTGTATCCAACATTTAAATGTCTCTTGTCCTGTAATTGATATTATAGTAGAAGATAAATGTAAAAATGATCACTTTTGGGTCTTATTTAGGTAAGGCTTGATAAGAAAAAAACGTTATTAACCTTTTACTGTGCATTTAAATAATGATTTGCTTTTTTAAATCATACCCCAGGCTGTATAAGCTCCAGATCTCTCCACCCTCTGAATAATGTATTGTCTTTAGAGTGAAAAAATAATAACTAACTATTCGTTGGTCCAGTGGTTAGGATCTGGTGCTTTCACCACAGCAATCAGAGATCAATTCCAGCCAGGGAACCAAGAGGTCACACCAACCTGAAGCAACGCAGGGTTGGGCCTGGTCAGTACATGGATGGGAGACCACCTAGGAATACCAGGAGCTGTATGCTGTGGCCCACTGGAGAAGGAACTGGTAACCCACTCCAATATCTCTGCCATGAATACCAAGTGGTATGTTGTGTGCCATGAAGTCACAGAGAGTCAGACATGACTGAATGACGCAGACACACACAACTATTCTTTAGAGTGCCCTTTATAAGAACACTAATGTGGCCCTTTAATTTAGAATAAAGTAGCTCCTTACTTCTATTATAATACAAAATGCAGGGTGAAGACTATATCAACTCAGAGGACACATGTATTAGAAGTGAGATTTGTTTTATAAATCATTGCCTATAAATTAGTTATCCTTAACAAACAAGTACTTTAATTTCATAAAACAGACAAGGGCTTGTGAGGTTCCCCTGTCTTATTGTACCATATCACACTAATTATTATTATCTTTTATTTGTAACGCACCAACATATACTGTAGCGCTTTACAGGGGTTAAGTGCATGGCGAAAACAAAATTAACACATTGCAAAGAATGGAAGGCCCTGTTTTTAAGCTTAAAATCAAATGCATATAGAGCTTGTTTCCAAAGCACCCGCTCAAGTTTTAAAACTCGCAAACTTACAATCTAAATAAATATTTGTCAATACACTAAAAGAGATTTTTTTTTTATTTATCATGTTAGATCATGTTTGTTCTGATATGATAACAATAAAAATAATAATTGTATTATTTTAAAGGGCCACTATGGTCCTACATTTATAATTCCAAATCATGGTCCACTGGAGGAGAAACTGGCAACCCACTCAAGTATCTTTGCCATGAAAACCTTATGGATTAGCACTACCAGACACAGGATTTGCCTGTTGTGTTGCGGTCCATAGGGTCAGGGAGAGTCAGAAACAACTGTACAACAACAATATTCATTTCTGCTGGTGGAATCTACAATTTTGGTTTCTGCTGGTCAACTTCCTGATATATGTTTTGAGACATTGAAGATTTTATTTGTAAAAAATGTAAAGGTTGTAGTTATTTTTTTCAATCTTTTTGGTTTTGTAAGAACATTTTGATCTTCAACCAGTTTTGCCATTTAGAAGACAATAATTTGACCACAATGAAAACACATTTTATTATTCAGAGAGTAAAGCAGGAAGTACAAGTGATGAGATCTGCCATTCGGCTCTATCCCTGAGCAGGTCATTTCCTGACTCTAAGATTTTCTAAGAATTGACTGGTTTCTGTAATTGAACAAAAAAACAAGATCATAATGGCTAGCACATAAAGTGCTCATATCACCCTGGGGGGTTAGTGTAACTATAATGTTTCAGTTAAATGTCAGCTAATGAGGGATCCCCCTTATGGATTGCTACCTTGTCTTGGTGAAGGGGCTTGTGCACTTCAATGAAGCTGTGATCTATACCATGTAGGTATCAAACAAATTGCAGTCCACTGGAGAAGGAACTAGCACCCGACTCCAATATCTTTGCTATGAAAACCCTATGGATTAGCACAACCAGATACAAGATGTGCCTGGCATGCTGTGGTCTATAGGGTCACAGAGAGTCGGACATGACTGAACGACTGAGCAAAGTGGGTACAGGAGGGATGCATGAGTTAGCCCTTTTCATCTCTGCAGCCAAGGACTAATGTAGTGGTTAAATAAAAGGGTTTAATTTTTTTTTATCTATTAAATTAAACCTGTGTTTACATGAGTCATTGACTGCCCCCCAGCCAGACCCGCAGCTACAGCTCTGTGTAGTGAGCAAAAGAAAAACAGAGATGAACCCTCACCACATCTATATGTGCAGAGTATGAAATGCTGGAGTCATTAAAACAGGTCAGTTGTAGGTTAACATTTGACTGCATTCCTGTTCATCTCTGCAGCCAAGGACTAATGTAGTGGTTAAATAAAAGGGTTTAATTTTTATTTTATTTTTTTATAAACAAGTAGAAACAAAATCAGTATTGAAACAAAAAAAAAAAGAAATGTAGCTTTTGAAATTGCAATATGAACTTTAAAGGGCCACTTAATTCAGCACAATTTGGACCATATCACAGTAAACATCTCCTAAAAGGATGTTGAAATATATTTAGAATTTTTAAATTACGTGTATTTTTCACAAATAAATCTATTAAATGAAACCTGTGTTTACATGAGTCATTGACTGCCCCTCAGACAGACCCGCAGCTACAGCTCTGTGTAGTGAGCAAAAGAAAAACAGAGATGAACCCTCACCACATCTATATGTGTAGAGTATGAAATGCTGGAGTCATTAAAACAGGTCAGTTGTAGGTTAACATTTGACTGCATTCCTGTTCATCTCTGCAGCCAAGGACTAATGTAGTGGTTAAATAAAAGGGTTTAATTTTTTTTTTTTAATAATCAAGTAGCAACAAAATCAGTATTTAAACAAAAAAAAGAAATGTAGCTTTTGAAATTGCAATATGAACTTTAAAGGGCCACTTAATTCAGCACAATTTGGACCATATCACAGTAAACATCTCCTAAAAGGATGTTGAAATATATTTAGAATTTTTGAATTACGTGTATTTTTCACAAATTAATCTATTAAATTAAACCTGTGTTTACATGAGTCATTGACTGCCCCCCAGCCAGACCCGCAGCTACAGCTCTGTGTAGTGAGCAAAAGAAAAACAGAGATGAACCCTCACCACATCTATGTGTGTAGAGTATGAAATGCTGGAGTCACTAAAACAGGTCAGTTGTGGGTTAACATTTGACTGCATTCCTGCGTGCAGGGAGTAACTGCTATCAATTAGTGTCCTCACCATCAGCTTGGCATCTGTTATTAATCATGAAGCAGTCAGTAGGCAGGCTACACTTTGTATATAAACAGAATAATACTGTAGATTTTTAGCTGTTATTAGTGTAATTAAAAAATAGCTCATTTTATCATACAATCTTGTGCTCTTTCACAAGAGCACTCACACTGAGGTAAATGGCCATTTAATGTTGCAGGCACCAGTACTCTACACATCCTATTAGATGTCTGGTCCTATTAGGGTGGGACCAGATCTGCAGATGAGGAATTCTAATATTTCTAACAGGCCGGGTGATTGGCCACCCGGCCACCTCAAGAAGCTGCAGGAAAACATTGCTCATAAGATGGCCTCCTGGGCTGATCCTCTATATATCCTGGACACTTAATATGGATGTACAGAAGCAGCTCTGCTGGAGTCTGCAAGATTAAACTTCAAATTTAAGTTTAAAAAGGGTATTTTTCTTTTGTTAGTCTGTTACAATACAAGCTCATATTTTTACACCTGTAAATGGTAAAGGTAGTAGAAAACCCTACGAGTAACAGATAGGACCTGCAAGGAGGTTAAACACCTGTTCGTAGCACTGTAAATGCAAATTAAAAATCAATACTGCACTTTAAAAGATGGGGAAAGCAAAGAAAGACAGCAGTATTTTTAGATTTTATTTTCATGTTATATTGATCCCAGGAATTATGGAGTTAATACATATCAGGGCACCCACATGGACTAGAACATGTCCTTCATTCATTTTTAATATTTTGTACATTGCCGGATTGCGAGTCTGATCGCATATCGGACTACTAAACGCTAATTGATTAAAGTTTAACATCCACATTTTATTAAATGTCATGATGACTGTCTCATTTACTGTTGGCCATTTCTAAATTGGTAGTTACGCCCTTGCTTAATTGATCATGATCATGCTCTGAAATGCTACTTACAGGTTCATGGTTTACGGTTTCGGTTTTCGGGCCTTAAATTGCGGGCTTGTTCAATTCAATCACTCTGTAATTGTAGCAAATGTCAAGCCCACAGACATACGGCCTGTATAACATAATCTGCAGGCTTGCAATTGAATAGGGGCCCTGTTATATCCAAAAGCAAGTGTGGGAGATTCTGGTAGTTTAGTGGCTTTCAGTTCTTACAGATCCACAGTTTTAGCTGCCATATTCCAGCTGTGCAAATAGTAACTTCCTGTGCATTCAAAGTCTCTTCCCACCTTTGATCAGCAAAAACTAAATAGTAGATTCTGCTTAAGCTTAACAGTAAAAAGTATAAAAACTATAAAAAGTAAAAAATTAGAGGCTGTATTATTTTTTTTACATTTTAAATATTGTTCCTTATTTACATTTGAAATACATATCTACAAGGATATTGTTAGATGTGATGCAGGCTGCTATGTTTCGCTCTGCATAAAGATTCAATTCACGATGACAAGAGAGATCTATCACACAAATTACACGATCTTTGTAATGAGAAACATGGCAGTCTGCATCACATCTTACAGGGATATGGAAGTTTCCTGGATGTTACTAGATATATAATACACCTGTGTATCTATTAACTTTTATGTACTTTATTTTATTAAAAAATGCTTATAAGCTCTGTTTTACTACCTGAAATAAAAAAGTTCCTGATTGGGTCTGCCCACTGCACCGTATACAGACACAGACTCTGTAGTTCTGGGTGTGCAGTGTTGTGTCCTAGCCTATTAGGGACCATGTCTCAGATACATGTTGCAGAAAGATGGTCACTGATTGGTTAGTATGAGACACTGCACAGTCAGTACTACAGAGTCTGCTTACGCAGCAGTGGGAAACCCATGCAGGTACTATTTGTTTGATTTTAGGCAGCAAAATCAGAGCTTTTAAACACTTCTTAATATAATAATGTACATAAAAGTAAATAAATACACAGGTGTATTATATACCTAGTAAAATTACCTTTAAAGAGAAAAAAATCAGCTATAAGCCCTTTAAATGCATATATTTAGTAATAAATATTAGGAAGGAATTAATAGTAAAGTGGTAATAGTTTCTTGATGATAGAAGTAAGCAACTCCTATTAGATATCCCACCCACTTTACAAAGATGTGAAGTTTTTCCTAATCTACCATAGTCCTTCAACATTCATCTGAACAACACTGCCTGAATCACTGTGATAGACAATGCGTTTTCTTGGCTATGTCCAACATTTAATCCAATATATAGAATTACTCAGCGCTTACCATGCATTGACTCTGGTGAGCAAATGAGCGTGCCCTGTTCGATGAGCAAATCTGCATGTGTGTGGTTATCTCAATAACACAACTCTACCTCTTTTGTAATGAACAGGAAGCTGTGAGGGTTTTTTTACATTCTGTGCACAAATAAAATGTACACTATGGGCCAGATGTACTAAACCTGAAGATGTGAAACTCTCCTTTCTTCTGTTATCCCAGGGATACCAGTATTATTAAAGGTTTTATATGTTGGAGATGAGATTTGGAACATTATGCTTGATGCTATGATAAACCAGTGAAATGATGACAGTAAGGGTTTGTATGTGTTTACGCCAGTGTTGTGCAATAGATAGGCAGATAGATAGATAGATAGTAACATGGAAGCCAAGACTCTTAGGATTTGCACATCTGGCTCCCAAATATGGACCCTATGCTAATCCCTAAAAAAGCAATTGTGAGAGCCCTAACTGAAGATAAACCTTACCTAGCTATGTTAATCCCACATCCCTAAAACACTGCAAGCAAACTGCTACGGGTCACTGCTACGAATGAACTTCACGACACAGACGAAAAGCAAGGCAAAAATCTCCATTGAGTGTTTCACTGACAGTAAATTACGAGTTACTCCCGGACACTCTGACACCCAAACCCTATGCTAATAAGATTTTACAGATCACTGCCAAATCAGGGCAGTGCCGTAACTGAAAAAACAGAAGAAAGGTTTACGTGCACCAGAGATCACTCACAAATGGTTTTACAACCTTTGTTGAATCTCCCAGAAGCATTTAAAGTGACAGTATAGCACTAAAAGCACAACAAAATGATGAAATTTCAACATTATTTGACACTTAACAATCCAATATAATCATAAGTGTAATTAAAAAATATGATATGTTGGTATTAATCCCGTTTTATAATACAAAATCCAGGGTAACAAATAACCCAGGCAGAACACAGGTGGGCTTAATTATTTCCTGGATTTATCTCCACGCCTCCTGGTGTCATTTCTACTGCAGGGATTAACTTCCTCCTTGCCGCAGTATATCTATACCGGCCTCTAGGAGGCACTCCATCACAATATATATAGTCGGTCCCTGTGTAATGGATGAGATATGCTCCTGTGAATGTCTTTGGATTTATATGCAACTCAGATCCCTGATGAGTAATAATAATAATAATAATAATAATAATAACAATACTATAGTGGCTCATATGAGGTAGTAATAATAATATTACAGTAACAAGTGCCGTAAATCCTACCGCAAGGAAACATTAGAGATATATGTAAAGTAATTGTTTTTTATTTATTAATATATTTTGATATTAAAAAGATGTGACAACTGTATTTATATGTTCAATAAAAAAAAGATGTCTTTATTTTGTGTTAAAATATGATATATCTATAGACAATGCTTTAGAGCATTTGTTCCTAGGCAATGTGGTTTTGTGCTGTATTGGGGGAAAACCTTTCTGGATCACTACCTTGTCATGGTGAAAGGGCTTGTGTAAATCAATGAAGCGGTGAGCTATACCATGTAGGGTCACCCAAGATGTGCAGGTGAATTTTTACTGAAGGGGTGATTAACATAGCTAGGTAGGATTTTCTGTGCTATTACGGCACTTCTAATCGCTTTTGCCAAGATTAGTCTAGGGCCCGTGGTGAGTATGAACTGGGGAATAGGAGGTGCACAAATCCGAGTGGGCCCAGGGCGACATAAAACTAAAAAATGCCACTTAATTTACAACTCATTTCACTAGTTCTCACACATACAAGGCTATATATTTACAGTCAGGTCCAGATTTATATTTCAGCTGTCCCTAGACAAAGACTTCTTATGTGCCCCATGTTATACATACAAATGCTTTGTTATTAAAATTTGCGTTAATTAGACCACAAAAGTGCTGTAGACCAACTATCCCAGAGTCCAATGCAAACATTGCATTGCTTGAGATTCAATGCTAAACAGATATATAAATATAGTTATCTCTACGTATCTTTGTATCAGACTACTGACAGAAAACCCTATCTGTTGTCCTGATGATTGTCCTGGAGTTGCTATTTTAGGCAAACCTATGTTTAAAAAAAATCAGGACATCCTCCTGGGCAGATCCTCTTCCATCCCCTAGAAACCTAATGGGGTGAAGTGTGGCAAATCTGCTGGACTCTACAATGCTAACTTCAACTGTCAGTTTAAAAAAGTCACTAAATACACAAATTAAATATTATTGACTAACTACTACATGACTCTTGAATAAAACCAAGCAGCAAATACTGATATCAGGGACTACCACTGATTTCAAGCCCTAAAGGTTGAGTGAATTAAATAAAACCTTACAGTGTGTTTTTGTTACCAAGCAATCCATTAGGTGAACATGCATTTACATTTCAGTTTATTTATGTTCCACACAGAGCCTGCCTTATGTTCCACACAGGTGCCATGATCATATTTCTTTGGGGTGGAGAGGAAGAAGCTGGGTGTGAAGTTGCAGGCTTGCAATGTGCTTCATTATATTAATAGAGGATGGGAGATTATGGGAAAGTTCACAGTATCTACACCACCTTTCTCCTCTGCTCACACTGACAGAAATTATCAATTCATTATAGTACCACTGTCTATTATTTCTTGCCTACCACCAAGCTCTGCTGCTCCCTCAGGTCCCGAAAGCAGCATAATCAGTTCACTTACTGGCTTTCTCTCAAAACACGGTATTCTGGGACATGTCATGGCTCAGGATGGGAGCAGACATGTGATAGCTGAACTCCAGTCCTGGTCCACTTTAGGGCAAATTTAAAAATATTTCATGAAAAATATTTTACTATTTTCACATTTTTGGAGTGCGGATGACTCCAGATAACTTTTGATATTAAATAAGCCAAGATATTGTTGAAAAAACAGTGAGTGTCCTGCACACAACTACAGGTGATTATCTAATGATTACCTAATCATGGACTGGTGCTGTGAGTGACTCTGAAATACTATGAGTCTATCCATCTGCTGCTGTCTTGATCTAAAGAGGGAGTGAGGGATGAGGAGCGGTTTCAGATCCTGAGAGGAGCCATCCCCCCCCCCCCCCCCCATCTGGTGTCTGAGGTTGAGTGAGAAATGTTGGTGGTACCCTGCAGAGATCTAAATCCCTGGATGTGAGGATGCCAATAAAGGTCGGAGAAACTTCTAAGATGGTGACAGCAACTTGGAAGAACAAGAAAGTGATGTGGAGGAATCTTGACCTGCCCTCATGGCTGGAGCCCACTGCTGCAGACAAAGCCTAAGACACAGAGTCCATACTTGGAGCCTAAAGGGCATGGGGGGAGACCTCTATGCCAATGGAGCTTGATAGGAAGAGAAGAGTAGTGTTGAGGCTGCAAGCAGGTGAGTTAAAAACTGTCATCTTGATCTAAGTTAACGGCTAGAACCTGTTACTAATCTTAGAGGGAGGAAAGGAGGCCACTCTCCCAGGACCCTGAGAGGCAAGAGGGTGAAAGGAGAAACTTACTAGGTGGCTATTGGCTGGGGTAACAAAGGACTGGAAGCTGCAAAGAGATTTAAGGCATATCTAAGTTTGTTAGCATATGAATGCATAAGATAGATGATAATTAGTAGTGTATGCAAATATTGTTTGCATGAAAAAATCCCCAAATAAACATTTAAACACTTACATGGAAGTCAGCAAAATCTCTTGTAATTTCTGACAGTTGCAAATTACCGTTAACACCCTCCAAGCCCAGGCTAAATTAGCATCACATTTAAAAAAAAAATTTTGGCCAATCAGGTTAGCTGAAAGATTTAATTTAAACTCTGGGGTTCCTGTTTGCGCTGTAAAGCAGCCTGGGATATGTAGTGTATCACTGGTATATGATATGTATTGCTGACATACAGACAGGAAGCTGCAAGGAGATTGGGTGAGCAAGCAACAGGATGTAAATAGTGGGTTAATTTTGCTCCCCTGGCGCTGCATGCTGATTGGGGGGGGGGGGGGGTCAACACAATCATTAGTGGGATTTTTAGATATTAATAAAAATAAACTGTTTTATGAGATGTGCTGCATACACATAAGCTGCTTTTGCAGAAATGTATTACTCCATTAAACTTGGATATGCCTTTAAAGGTGGGAAAAAAGGAAAGACATATAATATCAAGGGCTGAGGAAAGTGACAACTGCAAGGAGTGGGCTAACTAGAAGAGAGACTGTGGTGAGGCTTTTAGCACAACATAATTACAGTAACTTTATTCTTGCATTCACCATGAACCCCATTGTACATTGTATTTATATCTACTTATGATATACCAGGTTAACAAATGTAAGTAATCTCTGCATTAATATCTTTTACTGGGGCTCTGTTTGCTGCCTTATGACAACTTTATAACAAGGATAGAGCCAAATGTACTCTGTTACTCCAGAAGAAGCTTTTGCCGCTCAGTTTCTAATTGCCCATTTCCCTTGGACTCCAAACTAGTGCTTGTGAAACAGACTGCCAATATGTAATCAGATTCCTATTCAACGGACTGATACCTGTCATCTTCTGCTATGTTATATAGGGAATATCTTATTTATTAATATCTTCTTCTTGAGGAATACTAACATAGGCCATGTAAAAGTGAAAGAAAATACTGCCAGCCAAGAGCATATTAGACCATTTCATTTGAACAACTTTTTAAATCAAAACTAACTTCAGAGAGGTGCAAGAAACCAAAAATGAGATTTAAGATCTGGGACAGGGGACACATGCTTTGGAAACTCTTACAGATCAAATTACATATACACAAAAAAGGGACAAGGCTGATATAGCCAATAACTCCTTACTTCTTGATAATTAGGAAGAGAAACTGGAGGATCTGGAGAACAGATCTCGCTGCCATAATATCCGGGTGAGAGGAGTCCCTAAAGATGTTGTGAATTTATTACCTTATCTAAAGAAACATAGCTTGCACAGCCTTGGGTGCGCAAACAAGAACAGTCCAACCTAAAGATATCATTATCCGATTTAATACACAAAAGTTCAAGAGACTTGATTCTGAATACTACTTGGATCATGGAGGTGATCTCTGGACCATCCCCAAATATTCACTGATATTGCTTCAACAACTGTGGCCCAATGTGGGGCAATGAAGCCTCAATGATGCACAGCATCAGATATCATTGGGGCTTTCCCTTTTGCCAAGCTGGACTTCATACACTCCACAGTATTAGAAGAAGGCAGGAAGTTTTTTCTTCAACTGAATCAAATTGCTGATTCTGACCTGCAAGTTTCTAAAAGATTTGATCCAGTTTCAAGACCTACTAGACAATGGATGGAGGAACCAAGGGAGAAATGTCAGAAGAAGATATTCATGAAGTAGTGGGACAACTCCTCTCAAGCCAATTGAGGCCTTGGCAGCAGTCTTGGAGGACCGACTTCAAACTTAACTGGTGCCAACTACCACTTTTGTTTAGGTTAAAATAGCCTGGAATTAGAGAACTTCCTAAAAAGCGTTTTGCTTTTAAATAACTTTATCCTGTTTTTCCTGGATGATATACAGTATATTTATAAAATGTACCCCTTGCAACAACTCAGAGATGAGAGGACCATGTACAACCCTAACTCCCCTGCTTTAACTTACAGGAACAATCCCTGAGTGGTGAGGTTTTGTGTTTATCTCAGCGCCCAGCATGTCAATACAGGCATATCAGTCACGGAAAA
Organism: Discoglossus pictus; assembly: GCA_027410445.1. Classification (NCBI taxonomy): domain Eukaryota; kingdom Metazoa; phylum Chordata; class Amphibia; order Anura; family Alytidae; genus Discoglossus; species Discoglossus pictus. Next base: position 88,360,535 of record CM050167.1, read on the forward strand.
TTAGAATATCAAGGGTTGCAAGCTCAGTCCCAAGGGAGAGGGCACACACAGAGAGAGGGTGCACAGAGAGTGAAAGCACTCACAGAGAGAGAGACAGAGGGCACACAGAGAGAGACAGAACAGACTATAGGATACTGTCCTCTATGACGGGCAAGTTACTAGTCATTAATAATTTACTGATCGTCAAGTGTGCAAACCTATACACAAGGTTTGAGATAAGAAGAAAGACAGTGTTATTAGTTAGGGCTTCAAATACGGTATCTCCACATATTAAGTTGAAAAACAACAATAAAACATGAGAATGAATGTGACAGGATCACAAAAAGAAGCTCCTTTTTCTGTTTTCATTGAAAGCAACAGGAAGAATGTATTTAATAATGTGTCACAGGGCTATTTCTTTTTTTTAAATGAAGGTGTCAGAGGAAAATAAACTGATTAATCATAGAAAAACATGTTTAACTGTGTGCCCCTGTTAGCCAGTGAATAGTAATATAGCGGTATAAGCCCTATTTGTGTGCCAGTGAGACCTACATAATACAGTATGCTTTGTGCATTTCCTGTTAGTTGCAATGACATTTGAGAAAGTTTTACTTAATATGTTTTTCCTGCAAACATTTTGTGTATTGCTTTAAACATGCTCTTTTAACTAGTTTAGAAAAAATGTGTGTCATGTCTCTTTAACTGACACTGGTATATTGTTTTTAAAATTGTGATATATCAGTCTATCACCTTGTGAAATCAGGAAGCACTTTAGAAAGAAGAATTCAGAGAGGAAGTTTATATCATATTCATAACATCCTTGTGTGAGCCTTCTAGCTGTAAGAAACTTGGCAATCTGAAATATGCAACAATGGGTGTTCATTATTGAGTCAACAACACAAAAAAATAAACAACCACTGTAGATCAGCAAGAACTTCACATGTTTCAACAAACTAAGAACATTGGCAGCTAGGTAAATCATAGGTATAAAAGTATTTTCAGAAAAAAATCTTCCTTACCAGACTCGGTTAGAACATCCTCCCTCCCTATTTGCATCCTTCCACTCTTTAATAATAATAATAATAATAATAATAAGAAGAAGAAGATGACTCCCACTCAGTCTCCAAGCCAGCAGGAAATACAAAAGATATAAATAAAGGGCCATATTCAATTTCAAGCCCGTAACTCGCTCGAAGACAGCCGAATGTCTGCAAGTGAGTTGCAGGCTCCCGTTGGTCTCCGATTCGATGCTTTTCGATTGCTGAAGGGTGTGAGTAATGGGCCGCAAGCAAAAACCGTAAACCATGCACTGGTTCGGAGCAGTTCTGGGCGGGAACAGGATCAATTCAGCAAGCCCGTAACCGCCAATTTCGAATCGGCCAATAGGAAATGAGACATTATTAAGGTAGTAAAACATGGAGGTTACGTACCAATCAATTAGGTTTGGTGGTCCGACTCGCAAACCCTCAAAATAAAGAATTATGAAAATGAATGTCAATACTGTTATAGTGCATGTGGGTGGCCTGATATGTATTAACTCATTGATACCCGAGATCGATTTAACACCGAAATGACACATAAATATAATTTAATTTCCTGCCGATTTGAGAGCTTGAGACTGTTGTGCAATTAATTATAATGTCTATCAGTGCTTTCCCCGTTATTTACAGTGTAGTATTGATTTTTTTATTTGCATTTACAGTGCTATGAATAGGTTTTTAACCCCTTTGAAGGTCTTCTCTTGCACTCGTAGGATTTTATCCTTCATTTTTCCGTTTACAGGTGTGAAAACATTTGCGGGCTTGAGGAATCGTAGCAATTTAATAGCGATTTGCAATTTTAGCCATGCAAAAGTGAGAGATCAAAGACTTCTGGAGGCTGTAAGTTACGAGTTTAACCATCGCCATTTTTCCAAGCTCGTAACTCGGAAGCCGATCCGAGCCCGCAAAAAGACGCCAATTGAATAGCAAAATAGCTTACGGGCTCCCGGATCTCAAATTGGTTCAATTGAATAAGGCCCATAGTATCCATCAGACACAATCAGTGTCTACTAAACCAGAGATTTTAAAACTAATTTTTTTTTTTTTTATTAGCAGCAAGAGAAAACCTAAAAAGAGTTCTGGTGCATAACACCAATACATTGGTATAATCAAATATAGGTTCACAACTTTATTAATTCAACAATTAAAATATTTAACAACAATGATTTAAAAAAAAAAAACACTAGTGGACTATATGCAATATATGACATACCATGCCATAACACTATAAGAAAATGATTATTCTGACCCAGAATAGAATAGTTACAAATAGCTCGAGATATCTGCAAGTGGTATACTAAAAAGTGGAGAGTGAAACCTGTGTCCATTAAAGGTCGATCCTCCTTTCTGGAAGGTATATAGCCCCACAAGCTAGCTAGAGAGCCCTAAAATATGAAAAGAAGCTGGTCTCAAATAGGACCAGGTCATTTATTAGGATAAAAATACTGAAACCACGCTAGCTAGTACCACAAACAAATGTCTTTGCACTAGAAATAGCACTGCTTAAAATGGTAACAAATGAATTGGCAAAAAATTCTTACCCTAAAAGAAGAAATTGCTCTCATATAACAATCTTGTATCTCCACACAAGGAGTCAGTTAATTAGAAATATAAGCGACATATAATAATTGGTTGGTATGGTATCCGGTCCTGGTTGGTCCTGGAGGTCCATTGGGCACGGGGTTCTTTTGAGCTTCTGGGAAGGTGAGCTCTTTCCGGGGGTGGGGTGCAGCTACCTCTGGTGTTGGTAACTGTTGTTAACTGTTATCATACGTTGTGGTAATAAAGCTGTGGCCTGTTAATACCCCATCTTGGTGTGTTGTGTTTCATTTGGGTGGTTTGGGTTTTGGGCTCAAAGGGGACGTACCTGAGTCACGTATGCCTAGGTCAAGGAAAGTTAATTTGTTTAGTTAGGCACAACTTCGCAAGAAGAAGCAGATTAGTAAAGGAAATTGAACCCTACAATAAAGAATAATTGTGCATAGAAGAAAAATATTTAATGGCTGTGTTTATTTATTTTGTTTGAGCAGTAGCCAGTGTGCAAGCTAACTTTACAGCTATTGTACAAGTGGTTGGCTACTACTATAGTAGAAAGCCCCACAATACGTTCTGTAGCCTGCAGATATACCTCTGTACAATTGCCCCTGACATTTGGCACTTGCCTAGGGCTCCGGGTTTTCAGCTCTTCCTACTAGCTGTGCCAATACTGGGGATAGCACTCTGCCATTAAAACACAATGTCCTGCACAATCATTATAAGTAGAAGTTGAAAGGACAAAATCCAGCAAAGGGAGACAGTGTCTTAGTCGCGTTTTGCAAACTGCAGTTGTAATGATAGGACAAATGTTACATAGTTACATAGTTACATAGTAATTTAGATTGAAAAAATACTTTAGTCCATCAATTTCAACCTTTTTAGGTCTCCTCTGATCTGCAATATGCAGATGTATTGTTAATTGATCCAGAGGAAGGCAAACAGAAAAAAAACCCTAGTGAAACTTTGCCAATTGTCTCAACAGGGAAGAAAATATAAAATTCCTTCCTGACCCCAAATCCCTGGATCAATACTCCCTCTCTATTTATCCAGGATAGCCCTGTATGCCCTTTTTATTTAAAAATATATCCAATCCCTTTTTAAAGTTATCTATCAAATCCGCTGTAACCACCTCCTTTGGTAGAGAATTCCACAGATTAACCACCCTTACTGTGAAGAACCCTTTTCTTTCTTTAAGTTGAAATCTTTTTACTTCTAATCTCAAAGGATGTCCCCTTGTCAGTTGAAAACCTCTTGGCACAAAAAGCTCCTTTGACAAAGCCTTGTATTGACCCAGGATGTATTTATATAAGGTAATCATATCTAAGACGCCTTTTTTCTAGAGAAAATAAGTTTAATTTGGTTAGTCTTTTTTCATAATTTAGCCCCTCCATTCCCTTTATTACTTTGCTGCCCTTCTCTGTACTTTTTCCAGCTCGAAAATGTCCTTTTTATGTAGTAGTGCTCACAATTGTACTCCATATTCCAAATGAGGGCGTACTAGGGATTTGTATAGTGGGAGAATTATATTTGCTTCCCTTGCTTCTATACCCTTCTTAATACATGCTAATATGTTACTTGCCTTTGCAGCTGCTGGATGGCATTGAGCACTGTTACCTAGGCGGTTGTTCACAAGCACTCCCAAATCCCTTTCAATATCTGATACCCCTAGATTTGCTCCATTAAGATTATATATTGCATGGCTATTCTTCCTTCCCAGATGCATAACTTTACATTTATTCGTATTAAATATCATCTGCCACTTAGATGCCTATTCCTCTAATTTATGCAAATCCCTTTGGAGAGAAAGTACATAATTTTCTGATTTAATTACCTTGCACAACTTTGTGTCATCAGCAAAAATGGAGACACCACACTCCAATCCCATCATATGTATCAAAAGCCTTTGCAAAATCCAAATAGACTACATCCACTGAGTTGCCTTGATCCAAGTTCCTACTAGCCTCCTCATAGAAACCAATTAGGTTTGTTTGACATGACCTATCCTTCATAAATCCATGTTGGCTCCTACTTATAATCCTGTTCAAATAGACATATTCTTGTATATTATCCCTTATTAACCCTTCTAAAAGCTTTCCCACTACCGAAGTGAAACTCTTGCTCCCTTCTTTAATATAGGTATCACCTCTGCCTTTCTCCAGTCATCTGGTAGAGATCCTGTGTTGAGTGAATCTTGAAACATTAGATATAATGGTTTTGCTATTACAGAACCCAGTTCCCTCAGAACCCTTGGATGTATTCCATCAGGACCCGGGTCTTTATTAACATTTATTTTTTCCAACCTCTTTTGGATTTCTTCCTGCGTTGACCACTGGTACCTCCCTTGTGTATACCGAAGAAAAGGACCTATTTAGCTCATCTGCCTTTTCAGACGGCCTGTGTCACATTGTAATGTTCCTATAGCTTCCTTCCTGGCTTTCTTCCCATTAATATAAAATAAAATATTTTAGGGTTAGTCTTACTCTATGTTGCAACTAACTTTTAATTTTCGATTTTAGCCAGTCTAATAGCCCTTTTGCAAGCCTTGTTGATTTACTTGTACTTACGCAAAGCAGTCTCTGTCCCCTCTTGTTTGTATAATTTAAATGCTTGTTTTCAACTCCTCATCTTCATCTTTAATTCATTTTTAAGCCACATGGGTTGTGATTTACTCCTTATACTTTTATTTCCACATGGTATATGGTGATAAGTATGTTTATTTAGTAAGGATTTGCATGTTGTCCCTTTTATGTTCAGTATTTTTACATGTAATTTCTCTGTCACAGTCTATACTTTGTATTGCTGCCATTAGACCATTAGAATCTGCCCTTTTAAAATTAAGAGTTTTCATTAGCCCCTTACAGTTATGTTTATTTAATTCAATCTCAAATGAGACTGTGTTGTGATCGCTGTTTCCCAAAGGTTGCCCTATTTCAACATTTGATACTATATCAATATTATTTGTGAAAACTAAATCCAAGATAGCCTCATTTCTAGTAGGCTCTTGTATAACCTGGGCCAGTTAATGATCTCTGCGTGAACTGTTGGTCTAATTTATCCAGTTTATTTCAGGGTAATTAAAATATCCCATTATTAGAACTTGCCCGTGCTTAGCTGCATTTCCAATCTGTAATAATAATTGTATTTCCTCACTTTCAATTATATTTGGGGGGTTAGAGCATACTACTACTAATATTCTTTTAGAATTTGCTGTTCCGCTATTTAACTCTACACACAAACATTCAACACTACCGCTTGTTCCACCATAAATATCTTCTCTGACTATAGGCTTAAATTCAGGTTTAACATACAGACAAATCCCTCCTCCTCTTTTACCAATGCCCCTATCTTTCCTTAATAGGTTATAACCATCCAGATTAACAGTCCAGTCATGAGATTCATCCCACCACGTTTCAGTAATGCCTATTAAAACCAATTTTTCATTAATTGCTAATAATTCGAACTCTCCCATTTTTCCTGGCAAGCTTCTGGCATTAGCGAGCATACATCTTATGTTATGAGTCTGTAGTTCTGAAGTGCCTGCCACTGTACTTGAGTTACTTAGCAATACCTCCCTATTGACTGTACAAACCCTACCCCATCTCCTCCTAGTTAATGCGTTCCTTACCCCTCTACACTTTCTACTACATTACGTCTATCTCCCCCTCCCCCAACCTATTAGTTTAAAAACTCCTCCAGCCGTTCTACCATCCTATCCCCTAACACAAAAACTCCCTTATCATTAAGGTGCAATCCATCCCTGCTATAGTGATTGTACCCAAGTGAGAAGTCAGCCCAGTGCTCTAAAAACCCAAACCCCTCCTTAGTGCACCACATTTTTAGCCACACATTAACCACCCCCTAAGCTCCTTCTGCCTCCCTGGGTTAGCACGTGGCACTGGTAGTATCTCAGAAAATACTATCTTGGAGGTCCTTCAGCTTATTACCTAGTTCTATAAAATCATTCTTTAGGACACTCCATCTTCCACTAACTTTGTCATTGGTACCAATATGTACCAAGCCCGCTGGTTAATTTCCAGCCGTTATAGGGACATTGAGCAAAGTGTTCCTAACAACCCCCTAGCAAGTTTATCCAAGAATATTTAAATGGAATTTGATGCAAAGTTAATATTCTACGAATCTAAATTTAACCCCCCATGAAGTGAATAGAGAGTAAGTTTAATATTTGTATTTTTATATAGTTTAATAAATAGTTTGCATACATGGGTTATTTTTTTCACTACAGAGATAGGCAACAATTAAAATTGCTCAAAGCTGTGTACTTTTTCTTTATGTTCAAATCTTTCTTAGTTATATATTGGAAAATGAAACCCCCCCAACACTATTATTTTGTGCAAGAATAATGGATTTTAAGGAGGTTATAAGGATAATAAGGAAAGAAAGTGTAATATAATCTCAGAAGTTAACAGTGATTTAAGTGTATGTCTTTGATATAAAAGTTTCTTAGCTCAAATCTCAAATTCCTCATTTTTTTTTTCCATATGGATATTTTTATTTTGTTTAAATAATTATTATAAAAGACATTACAATACTCATATTTGTCTCATACCTAACCATTTGCAGTTTGCCTGTTACCTAATTATGTGCCGCCCAACTGGGGGGAGCAGATTTTTATTGGCCAGTAAGCTGTTGAGCCAAATTTATTATGGCTAGTAAGCTGGTGGGCATGATTTAAAATAATAATTTAAAACAATGTGTATCTAAATATATAAATGAATATATTAATTATATGTTATATGAAATAACTAAACATTTGGGATACAGAAAATAGCTGGAGTGTCATATCCGACCTGCATACCGCAAATTGGACAGCACTGACTTAGTTAAAGAAAAGGAAAGTGGTGGATTTCACCCCATAGCCTTGAAGGACAAAGGCAGTTGCTTTAATTACTGTGCTATCTCTCTACACCGCCTTGCAAAAGTATTCACCCCCTTGACTTTTTACCTATTTTGTTACATTACAGCCTTAAGTTCAATGTTTTGTTAATCTGAATTTTATGTGATGGATCAGAACACAATAGTCTAAGTTGGTGGAGGAAAATGAGAAAAATATATACATAAAACCTAAGCAAGTGGCACCACTAACCAAACACTGCCATGAAGACCAAGGAACTCTCCAAAAAAGTAAGGGACAATGTTGTTAAGAAGTACAAGTCAGGGTTAGGTTATAAAAAAAATATCCAAATCTTTGATGATCCCCAGGCGCAAAAGATGGCTCTACAAAGTATTGTATTCTGTAAATTAAATGATGCAAAACCTCAAACAATCCATTTTAATTCCAGGTTGTGAGGCAACAAAACACAAAAAATGCCAAGGGGGTGAATACTTTTTGCAACATCGATTTTCCAGGAACTGATGGACTAGCCAGTACCGGATCCACCTTTTTGGAGCCCCATGGGCAGCGAAGTGGAGGAGGGCCCTGTGAGTGAGTATGCAAGGTATGCACTGACCCATTTTTGCCTTTTCTGTACGTGTAAGTTCCTTTCTCTGTTGTAACTCTCTTGTTCTAAGTGGCTAGTAACCAGTCTATGAACTGCAGCATTTAATTTTTTTTAAGCCAACAACCTTTTTTTGTGTGGAGCTACTCACAGTGAAGTGCCCCCGGTGTGGCTGCCTAGTTGGCCTAATGGGTAATCCGGACATGGGTCTGGCAAATCCTTTAATCCAGACAAAATTAAGAGAATCTGCTTGATATTGCAAGACTATCAGATTAGTTCAGCTGCACTATAGTATTTCAGTAATCATTTAATTGACAGTTCATATTTGTTTTATTTACATTTCTAATGATCTGTGATTACTTTAGAGACACATGAAAGGTATAATTAGTGGTCAGAGCTCAACGGAGTATTGTTATATACTATATATTGAATTATTATCATGTGACCTCATTGGTCCAGCAAAATGCATAATCCAGCAAGGCTCTTGAATCAAGAGTGCCAGAAAATCGATGTTGTACCTGTACTAGTAAATGTACCTGTACTAGTAAATAAATAATATACCTATACATGTATCAGGTCTACTAAATAAATATTTAAAGGACCAAAAAATATATGTGTTTGAACATTTTTAGTCTGATGAAGAGCATAGATCACAGGGAAAAAGTAAAAAACCTGCTATTACATTTTTAAAAAATTATGCATTTCATAGAGCCAAGAAATATCTATGATACTTTGTGTGTGAGAGGGACAAAACATTAATCGATGCAAGCTGCCTACTTCTGAGTCTGTAAGGGGGAAGAGGTGTGCTGCCAATTTCAGTCTAATCTAATTATCTAATAAAGCTTTCTGACTTTTCCCTATTCAATTCTCACATACCCCTTTCTCTATGGATTTATTTAAAACAGCCCCCCCCACCCCGTGATCCAGCTCTTATTAAGTGATGTAACAAACACAAATTTGATTCCTGTACTCATAAGCAGTCTTCAAAAATTCTGATATTAACTAAAAAAAATATGCTCATGGCTTACACAGCTGCTAATATTGCTAGTTTGTTATATACAAACAATTGCTTTTTTTCTTTAACTACACAGTTGCTTTCATTTCAAAATACACATGCTGTGTACACATATAGTGGACTGAACAATGCATACATAGGATTGAGTACACAAACATAGAGCCCTATGCTAATCGGATAGTGTAAACTGCGATAGAGAAATAAATCGGCTACTGTAGCTTTTTCTTAAGTTACAACAGTATTCTAAACTTTAGCTCCCCCACATTAGGGCACTCGGCCAACAGCTGTAAATCCTGGCTTAGACACAACAGATTTCTGTGCAGGGAGTAGCCAAACCAAGCTTTACAGATGAGGCAGGGCTTTAAGAGCCAATAGGAAATTAGACTTTCATACATTTTATAATGAGCATTTATTAATATATTTTGAACCACAAACAAAAGTGTAGTAGATCTGTCACAGGTTCCAGTGCTTAACACTATTCAAATGAGTAATCAATAAATAAAATACTTGGGATTTAATCACCATCACTATGGATGATATGCAGATTGTAAGGATCAATAATTGCTACTGCGGTCTAGCCATATTATTTGGAGCTTGTTTTCAACCCTCAAATGAGCAGTTGAACTGTAGCTTAGCCAAACTGTGACAAAAAAAAATCACATTGAATCAATTTGTGGCAGATAACAATACACAATCCTATTTCCCATTTCAGGGACCTCCTATCTCCAGGCTATGGCGTAGCTTTTTCAAAGGCTAAAAATGCTAAGGGATGCTTTTTACGCATTTTTAGCCTTTGAAAAAGCCCATAGGGCAGGGGTGGGCAAGTCTGGTCCTGGAGGGCCACATACATGCCTGGATTTAATGATATCCCTGCTGTGTACAGGTGAGTCAATCACTTCTTCAGTCATCCTGATTGACTCTCCTGTGCACAGAAAGGAAATATTCAAATCCCGGCATGTATGTGGCCCTCCTTGCCCACCCGTGCCATAGGGCGAAATGGAAATTCAGTACCCATCAGGTTGCTCACTAAGGGCCTCATTTAAATGCGATTTGGCCAATTGAATAGGGCTCTATATCAGCACATAGCATATTTTTTTACAGAAGTTTTTAGTTAGTGAAGACCTTGCTTTTGAATAGAAGTTCACTAACTAAAAACTTCTGTAAAAAAAATATGCTGTGTGCTTATATAGAGCCCTATTTAATTGTCCAAATCGCATTTGAATGAGGCCCTAATACTACCATGTAACAGTACTCTTGATTAAGCATTACAATTATGCCCAATGAGGTTTGATTTTTAAGGGAAATGCATTTATCCCTTAATGTACATTGGTAGCTTGTGTTTCTCCAATTGGACTAATGTTAGGCTTACATTCTGTTTTTAGCTGTGTGAATGTGTTTTGGATTTTTTTTTTATTTAGTTGCCAAATCTTTGGATTGATTGAATTGGTTATATTTGATTTTTTTCTGGCACATTTTCTGCATTACTGCAGGGTCTCTAGCCAGCTTGTGGGGCACCCCATAGCCCTGGAGATAGGAGGTCCCTGAAATGGGACACAGGATTGTGTATTGTTATCTGCCATAAATCAATTCAATGTGATTATTTTGTCACAGTTTGGCTATTGTAAGCTACAGTTCAACTGCTCATTTGAGAGTTGAAAACAAGCTCTAAATAACGTGGCTAGACCGCAGTGATGGTGATTCAATGCGGCTATATGTACACATATAGTGGACTGAACAATGCATACATAGGATTGAGTACACAAACATAGAGCCCTATGCTAATCGGATAGTGTAAACTGCGATAGAGAAATAAATCGGCTACTGTAGCTTTTTCTTAAGTTACAACAGTATTCTAAACTTTAGCTCCCCCACATTAGGGCACTCGGCCAACAGCTGTAAATCCTGGCTTAGACACAACAGATTTCTGTGCAGGGAGTAGCCAAACCAAGCTTTACAGATGAGGCAGGGCTTTAAGAGCCAATAGGAAATTAGACTTTCATACATTTTATAATGAGCATTTATTAATATATTTTGAACCACAAACAAAAGTGTAGTAGATCTGTCACAGGTTCCAGTGCTTAACACTATTCAAATGAGTAATCAATAAATAAAATACTTGGGATTTAATCACCATCACTATGGATGATATGCAGATTGTAAGGATCAATAATTGCTACTGCGGTCTAGCCATATTATTTGGAGCTTGTTTTCAACCCTCAAATGAGCAGTTGAACTGTAGCTTAGCCAAACTGTGACAAAAAAAAATCACATTGAATCAATTTGTGGCAGATAACAATACACAATCCTATTTCCCATTTCAGGGACCTCCTATCTCCAGGCTATGGCGTAGCTTTTTCAAAGGCTAAAAATGCTAAGAGATGCTTTTTACGCATTTTTAGCCTTTGAAAAAGCCCATAGGGCAGGGGTGGGCAAGTCTGGTCCTGGAGGGCCACATACATGCCTGGATTTAATGATATCCCTGCTGTGTACAGGTGAGTCAATCACTTCTTCAGTCATCCTGATTGACTCTCCTGTGCACAGAAAGGAAATATTCAAATCCCGGCATGTATGTGGCCCTCCTTGCCCACCCGTGCCATAGGGCGAAATGGAAATTCAGTACCCATCAGGTTGCTCACTAAGGGCCTCATTTAAATGCGATTTGGCCAATTGAATAGGGCTCTATATCAGCACATAGCATATTTTTTTACAGAAGTTTTTAGTTAGTGAAGACCTTGCTTTTGAATAGAAGTTCACTAACTAAAAACTTCTGTAAAAAAAATATGCTGTGTGCTTATATAGAGCCCTATTTAATTGTCCAAATCGCATTTGAATGAGGCCCTAATACTACCATGTAACAGTACTCTTGATTAAGCATTACAATTATGCCCAATGAGGTTTGATTTTTAAGGGAAATGCATTTATCCCTTAATGTACATTGGTAGCTTGTGTTTCTCCAATTGGACTAATGTTAGGCTTACATTCTGTTTTTAGCTGTGTGAATGTGTTTTGGATTTTTTTTTTATTTAGTTGCCAAATCTTTGGATTGATTGAATTGGTTATATTTGATTTTTTTCTGGCACATTTTCTGCATTACTGCAGGGTCTCTAGCCAGCTTGTGGGGCACCCCATAGCCCTGGAGATAGGAGGTCCCTGAAATGGGACACAGGATTGTGTATTGTTATCTGCCATAAATCAATTCAATGTGATTATTTTGTCACAGTTTGGCTATTGTAAGCTACAGTTCAACTGCTCATTTGAGAGTTGAAAACAAGCTCTAAATAACGTGGCTAGACCGCAGTGATGGTGATTCAATGCGGCTATATGTACACATATAGTGGACTGAACAATGCATACATAGGATTGAGTACACAAACATAGAGCCCTATGCTAATCGGATAGTGTAAACTGCGATAGAGAAATAAATCGGCTACTGTAGCTTTTTCTTAAGTTACAACAGTATTCTAAACTTTAGCTCCCCCACATTAGGGCACTCGGCCAACAGCTGTAAATCCTGGCTTAGACACAACAGATTTCTGTGCAGGGAGTAGCCAAACCAAGCTTTACAGATGAGGCAGGGCTTTAAGAGCCAATAGGAAATTAGACTTTCATACATTTTATAATGAGCATTTATTAATATATTTTGAACCACAAACAAAAGTGTAGTAGATCTGTCACAGGTTCCAGTGCTTAACACTATTCAAATGAGTAATCAATAAATAAAATACTTGGGATTTAATCACCATCACTATGGATGATATGCAGATTGTAAGGATTAATAATTACTACTGTGGTCTAGCCATATTATTTGGAGCTTGTTTTCAACCCTCAAATGAGCAGTTGAACTGTAGCTTAGCCAAACTGTGACAAAAAAAAATCACATTGAATCAATTTGTGGCAGATAACAATACACAATCCTATTTCCCATTTCAGGGACCTCCTATCTCCAGGCTATGGCGTAGCTTTTTCAAAGGCTAAAAATGCTAAGGGATGCTTTTTACGCATTTTTAGCCTTTGAAAAAGCCCATAGGGCAGGGGTGGGCAAGTCTGGTCCTGGAGGGCCACATACATGCCTGGATTTAATGATATCCCTGCTGTGTACAGGTGAGTCAATCACTTCTTCAGTCATCCTGATTGACTCTCCTGTGCACAGAAAGGAAATATTCAAATCCCGGCATGTATGTGGCCCTCCTTGCCCACCCGTGCCATAGGGCGAAATGGAAATTCAGTACCCATCAGGTTGCTCACTAAGGGCCTCATTTAAATGCGATTTGGCCAATTGAATAGGGCTCTATATCAGCACATAGCATATTTTTTTACAGAAGTTTTTAGTTAGTGAAGACCTTGCTTTTGAATAGAAGTTCACTAACTAAAAACTTCTGTAAAAAAAATATGCTGTGTGCTTATATAGAGCCCTATTTAATTGTCCAAATCGCATTTGAATGAGGCCCTAATACTACCATGTAACAGTACTCTTGATTAAGCATTACAATTATGCCCAATGAGGTTTGATTTTTAAGGGAAATGCATTTATCCCTTAATGTACATTGGTAGCTTGTGTTTCTCCAATTGGACTAATGTTAGGCTTACATTCTGTTTTTAGCTGTGTGAATGTGTTTTGGATTTTTTTTTTATTTAGTTGCCAAATCTTTGGATTGATTGAATTGGTTATATTTGATTTTTTTCTGGCACATTTTCTGCATTACTGCAGGGTCTCTAGCCAGCTTGTGGGGCACCCCATAGCCCTGGAGATAGGAGGTCCCTGAAATGGGACACAGGATTGTGTATTGTTATCTGCCATAAATCAATTCAATGTGATTATTTTGTCACAGTTTGGCTATTGTAAGCTACAGTTCAACTGCTCATTTGAGAGTTGAAAACAAGCTCTAAATAACGTGGCTAGACCGCAGTGATGGTGATTCAATGCGGCTATATGTACACATATAGTGGACTGAACAATGCATACATAGGATTGAGTACACAAACATAGAGCCCTATGCTAATCGGATAGTGTAAACTGCGATAGAGAAATAAATCGGCTACTGTAGCTTTTTCTTAAGTTACAACAGTATTCTAAACTTTAGCTCCCCCACATTAGGGCACTCGGCCAACAGCTGTAAATCCTGGCTTAGACACAACAGATTTCTGTGCAGGGAGTAGCCAAACCAAGCTTTACAGATGAGGCAGGGCTTTAAGAGCCAATAGGAAATTAGACTTTCATACATTTTATAATGAGCATTTATTAATATATTTTGAACCACAAACAAAAGTGTAGTAGATCTGTCACAGGTTCCAGTGCTTAACACTATTCAAATGAGTAATCAATAAATAAAATACTTGGGATTTAATCACCATCACTATGGATGATATGCAGATTGTAAGGATTAATAATTACTACTGTGGTCTAGCCATATTATTTGGAGCTTGTTTTCAACCCTCAAATGAGCAGTTGAACTGTAGCTTAGCCAAACTGTGACAAAAAAAAATCACATTGAATCAATTTGTGGCAGATAACAATACACAATCCTATTTCCCATTTCAGGGACCTCCTATCTCCAGGCTATGGCGTAGCTTTTTCAAAGGCTAAAAATGCTAAGGGATGCTTTTTACGCATTTTTAGCCTTTGAAAAAGCCCATAGGGCAGGGGTGGGCAAGTCTGGTCCTGGAGGGCCACATACATGCCTGGATTTAATGATATCCCTGCTGTGTACAGGTGAGTCAATCACTTCTTCAGTCATCCTGATTGACTCTCCTGTGCACAGAAAGGAAATATTCAAATCCCGGCATGTATGTGGCCCTCCTTGCCCACCCGTGCCATAGGGCGAAATGGAAATTCAGTACCCATCAGGTTGCTCACTAAGGGCCACATTTAAATGCGATTTGGCCAATTGAATAGGGCTCTATATCAGCACATAGCATATTTTTTTACAGAAGTTTTTAGTTAGTGAAGACCTTGCTTTTGAATAGAAGTTCACTAACTAAAAACTTCTGTAAAAAAAATATGCTGTGTGCTTATATAGAGCCCTATTTAATTGTCCAAATCGCATTTGAATGAGGCCCTAATACTACCATGTAACAGTACTCTTGATTAAGCATTACAATTATGCCCAATGAGGTTTGATTTTTAAGGGAAATGCATTTATCCCTTAATGTACATTGGTAGCTTGTGTTTCTCCAATTGGACTAATGTTAGGCTTACATTCTGTTTTTAGCTGTGTGAATGTGTTTTGGATTTTTTTTTTATTTAGTTGCCAAATCTTTGGATTGATTGAATTGGTTATATTTGATTTTTTTCTGGCACATTTTCTGCATTACTGCAGGGTCTCTAGCCAGCTTGTGGGGCACCCCATAGCCCTGGAGATAGGAGGTCCCTGAAATGGGACACAGGATTGTGTATTGTTATCTGCCATAAATCAATTCAATGTGATTATTTTGTCACAGTTTGGCTATTGTAAGCTACAGTTCAACTGCTCATTTGAGAGTTGAAAACAAGCTCTAAATAACGTGGCTAGACCGCAGTGATGGTGATTCAATGCGGCATAGTTTTAATTTTTAACAATTATATTAAAGTTCCCCAGTATTTTATTTATTAATATATTTTGATATTAAAAAGACAACTGTATTTATAGTTTCAATCAGTAAAAATGTGTTTATTTTGTGTTAAATATATATAGACAATGTATCAGGCAACATGGTTTTGTGATGTGTATTACCCCTTGAGTAGCGGGTTGTTTATTACCATGGATTTTGTATAATAAAATGGGCTTAATACTAACACATCATATTTTTTAATTAGACATATGTTGATATCGGATTGTTAACTGCCAAATAATGTTAAAATGCCATCATTTTGTAGTGCTTTTTTTGCTATAATGTCACTTTAACTTCTTCTAGGAGACTCCGCAAAGGTTTGAAAACCAGTTGAGAGTGGTGTTTGGTACTCGTAAATCTTTCTTCTACTTTTTTCAGTTACGGCACTGCCCTGATTTGTGAGGGATCCGTAAAATCTTATTAGCATAGGGTTTAGGTGTCAAAGTGTCAGGGTGTAACTCGTAATTTATTGTCAGTGCAAAACTCAATGGAGATTTATGCCTTGCTTTTCGGCTTTGTCGGGAAGTTCACTCGGAGCAGTGACCGGAGAGTTCTCTTACAATTTTTTAGGGATTGGGGATTAACATAGCTATGAAGGATATACTCTGCATTTAGGGCACTTGTAAGTGTTTTTTTCTGGGATTATCGTGGGGCCTATACACTGTAAACTGGACTCAGAAAAACACTGGCATACCAATTAAGTTTTTAATAACTTTGAAAAAGTCACATCATTAGCTAGTAATACTACTATTTGCAATGATAAGCAAAGTCTTACTTCTGGATAGCAGGAAGCAGTGACATAAAGTGTGACATGAAATATTTATACTTAAAGGGTCACTGTGGTACAAAACCTTCTATAATGCATTACAAAGAGCATGCTCTTTCCTTATGTACAATCAGAAAATATTGATAATTGAAGCATCACTGTACAGAGCATTACGTGTACAATATGTGGTTTTCAAAAATTACTGTATACCTCATAATGCATACAATGTTTTACAATATAAAACTATAAATGTAGTCTTTAATTTATTAACTATGGTGTACAACCATGATGTCACGCATAGGCAAGGAGATTGTTCTGCACCAGGGAACCACCAATGAACTCACCTCTGGATCCCCCATAAGGGACTAAGGCACTAAAAAGGGGGCAATTTCATGGTGGGGGGGATCTGATGGAGGGATTAATATTAGACTCTCCTCCACATCCCATGGGAGGGGGTAGACTATAAAAATGTATATAAATATAAAAAATATTCCCCAACTCCTCACTATACACCAATCTATGATGACCATCGCCCAGTACTGTATGGGGGGATCCTCATCATAACAGTTCATGCACGTTAACTTATCATGTTGGCCATGACAGACCAGTTCTTAATTTAATGTGTTTGGCACAAAACAACAGTTCTTCAGCTTCTGACTAACCATTTGTCGCGACCCAGATTTTGGGGTCTGTATACCCCTAATTCTCCTACTGTAGCTTATAGGAGCAATCTGCAGGTTGTGACTTTTATATGCATCCCAGCCCCCAGCATTTCAGATCAGACCCTCATTCATAGAGAAACAGGCCCAACAACACATTTAGTTAGTGTAGATGCAGACTGGGCCTTTATTCTTGCTTCAGATACATTTTTAAACCAAAACAATATAGATACCATATGTTTTTTTTCCTCCAACCTGTAACTATGGTTACCAACCTCGCACTGAGCTTAGGGCCCTGAACGTCTAAGATTTCAAGATTTGTCTTCCCTCCTGCCCTTTGATCTCCGATTAATAGGGAAGAGATAATTAACATGTCCTTGTCCTGTTTATACTTTCCCAGGAGGTGATTTAGCACCTAGTGTCATCTCTGCTCCCTTGGTTAGAGCCAAATGGTGAAGTGCAGAATAGTGTAAATCTATTGTCATTCTATAGACTTAGAGCCCAATTCAATTTAGCTATCGCAAGTTACTGTAGCCCGTAAGTGAGGCCGCAAGTTAATTTGCTATTCAATTGGCGTTCTGTGTTTGCGGTCTCCGAACGGTTGCGGCCTTGAAAACTCTGCAATGGTTAAACCCATAACTTAAAGCCTCCCGAAGCCTTTGATCTTTCAATTCCGCAAGAGTTACGATTGCTAAAATTGTGAATTGCTATTCAATTGCTACAATTCCCCAAGCCCGCAAATGGTTTTACGCCCGTAAACTGCAAATGTAGGAGTAAATCCTATGAGTACTAGAGAGGACCCGCAAGGGAGCTAAACACCTATTCGTAGCACTGTAAATGCAAATAAAAAAATCACTACTGCACTGTAAATAATGGGGAAAGGGATGATAGACATTAGAATTAATTGCACAACAGTCTCAAGCTCGCAAATCAGCAGTAAATAAAATTTATTTTTATGTTTCATTTCAGGGTTATATCTATCTCGGGAATCAATGAGTTAATACATATCAGGCCACCCATGTGGGCTAGAACAGTATTGGCATTCATTTTTATCATTTTTAATTTTGTGTTTTTGCGAGTATGATGGCATATCGGACCCCCGAATCTAACTGATTGACATGTAACTTCCATGTTTTACTGCCGTAATGATGGCGGTGTCTTTTTCTATTGGAAATGGGAGGTTATGATCTTGCTTGATTGATCATATTCCCGCCCTGAACTGCTACAGACCCGTGCATGCTTTATGGACTCAGGTTCCGGCCTCTAACTTGCGGCAGTACGCCCGAAGACATAAGGCTTGGATCCCGCGAGATGCAGGCTTCCAATTGAATCAGGCTCTTAGTGTCTGCCTAAAACCCTCTTCCTAAAAGCTGACCCAAGGCCTCATATTTCCTTCTGCTGGCAAACTCAGGTCACCCTATAACTCTGACCCTGTCCCCAGCGGATTCAGGAAATATACTTTATTATATTCCTATGGGAAAACCTGTCAATTTGATACTACACATAGCTGGGTACCATCCATTCATCACATATAAACAAGTGTAACCTGTCTCACACACAGGATGGCTAACAGCAAAACAACTCCCATTTCCATTGAAATATTAGCAAGCATACCGGCTGAGATTACAAATAACCATGATTCAGATATCAAGTTTCTCCAAAGAGCTCACACAGTCCATAGTCCCCCCAAAGTTCAGTGGTGGTGGCCCTCATGGGCATGACACCATTACTTCCTGTATTCTCTCCTGCAGGCTGCAATATTGCACACCTGCAGCACTGCATCTTGCAAAGACACTCACATAGGGGAGACAATTCCCACAACTGTGTCAAGCTTTTAGACAGCAAGCAGGCACTGGAAAGATATGCATTTGAAGCTGCACAAATACTCAACTGACAGGATTTTCCATTATAATCAGTACAAGTAATAATTTATAATAACACATTGCTGGTACAGAATGTAAAAAATAGCTGTGTAAATGTGAAAATCCTGTCAGTTGAGTGTTTTTGCAGCTTCTAATACTGTCCTTACCTCACAAAATACAGTACTGCAAGTCACAGGTGTTCACCATGGCAGCATGTAGGAGAGGATAAAGAAAGTAAGGTGGGAAGTTACAGAACCTGGGAAAATTTACTCTGCGAGGTCTCTTACAAGTAAGTAAGTGTTAGTTTTATATGAAAATAACATTATTGAGGATTAAATTAATTAATAAATCTAGTTAAAGTATTTTATATACAGTAAATCCCCCGTTATCCGGCACCCACGGGGACTAAACAACCTTTAACCCCCCCCCCCAAAAAAACCCTCAAAATGCCTTTAAAAATGCATTATTTATTTGCATGTATTAAAGCTTAGCCTACAATTGCAGGTTAATAGAGATGTTGCGAATAGTTCGCCGGCGGACTGTTCCCAGCAAACATAGCATGTTCACGTTTGCAGGGAACTGCGAACATATGCGATGTTTGATCCGCCCCCTATACTTTATCATTGAGCAAACTTTGACCCTGCACCTCACAGTCAGCAGACATATTCCAGCCAATCAGCATCATACCCTGCCTTCCAGACCCTTCTACCTCATGGACAGCAGCCATTTTGGACTCATAACTAACTTGCAGTCTTACTGAGAGGAGGGAGAGCGTAGGTGATGCTGATTGAATAGGGAAATCAATAGCTAGGCAAGTTTATTCAGTGTCCAGTTCAGTGCTGAAGGACTCATCAGATCTCTGCTGTAAACACAGCACCCCAAAAAGCCCTTTTTAGGGCTGTAAC
Source organism: Discoglossus pictus (assembly GCA_027410445.1). NCBI lineage: Eukaryota > Metazoa > Chordata > Amphibia > Anura > Alytidae > Discoglossus > Discoglossus pictus. The sequence continues at coordinate 88,380,341 of CM050167.1, forward strand.
ATCATTTTTTTTTGTTTGTATTTTTCTGTCTAATCTTACTTCATTTGCCTGTCTCCCTGCTAGCCCCTGCTAGCAAGTGTGTGTGTGTCAGGCTCACAGCTTATACTGTGTGTGCACAGTGCAACCAATACAATCTTGTTTACTAGTTGTCTACTTTTAAAAAAAACAAAACTTTGATTTTGTTAAATCTAAGTTCATTTGCCTGACCGCCAGTCTAAGTTAATTTGCCTGACCGCTAGCCAGTGTGTATGTCAGGCTTACAAGTATTGTGCCAAGTTCAACCAATCCAATCTAGTGGTGTACCTGCAGTCTACATTTAAAAAAAACAATAATTTTATTTTCTTAAATCTAAGTTCATTTGCCTGACCGCCAATCTAAGTTCATTTGCCTGACCGCTAGCCAGTGTGTGTGTGTCAGGCTTACAAGTACTGTGCCAAGTTCAACCAATCCAATTTAGTTGGGGTACCAGCAGTCTACATTTAAAAAAACAATAATTTTATTTTCTTAAATCTAAGTTCATCTGCCTGACCGCCAATCTAAGTTCATTTGCCTGACCACTAGCCAGTGTGTGTGTCAGGCTTACAAGTACTGTGCCAAGTTCAACCAATCCAACCTAGTTGGGGTACCAGCAGTCTACATTTAAAAAAACAATCATTTTATTTTCTTAAATCTAAGTTCATTTGCCTGACCGCAAATCTAAGTTCATTTGCCTGACCGCTAGCCAGTGTGTGTGTCAGGCTTACAAGTATTGTGCCAAGTTCAACCAATCCAATCTAGTGGTGTACCATCAGTCTACATTTAAAAAAACAATAATTTTATTTTCTTAAATCTAAGTTCATTTGCCTGACCGCAAATCTAAGTTAATTTGCCTGACCGCTAGCCAGTGTGTGTGTCAGGCTTACAAGTATTGTGCCAAGTTCAACCAATCCAATCTAGTGGTGTACCAGCAGTCTACATTTGAAAAAACAATAATTTTATTTTATTAAATCTAAGTTCATTTGCCTGACCGCCTATCCAAGTTCATTTGCCTGACCGCTAGCCAGTGTGTGTGTCAGGCTTACAAGTACTGTGCCAAGTTTAACCAATCCAACCTAGTTGGGGTACCAGCAGTCTACATTTAAAAAAACAATCATTTTATTTTCTTAAATCTAAGTTCATTTGCCTGACCGCAAATCTAAGTTCATTTGCCTGACCGCTAGCCAGTGTGTGTGTCAGGCTTACAAGTATTGTGCCAAGTTCAACCAATCCAATCTAGTGGTGTACCATCAGTCTACATTTAAAAAAACAATAATTTTATTTTCTTAAATCTAAGTTCATTTGCCTGACCGCAAATCTAAGTTAATTTGCCTGACCGCTAGCCAGTGTGTGTGTCAGGCTTACAAGTATTGTGCCAAGTTCAACCAATCCAATCTAGTGGTGTACCAGCAGTCTACATTTGAAAAAACAATAATTTTATTTTATTAAATCTAAGTTCATTTGCCTGACCGCCTATCCAAGTTCATTTGCCTGACCGCTAGCCAGTGTGTGTGTCAGGCTTACAAGTACTGTGCCAAGTTTAACCAATCCAATCTAGTTGGGGTATCAGCAGTCTACATTTAAAAAAACAATAATTTTATTTTCTTAAATGTAAGTTAATTTGCCTGACCGCCAATCTAAGTTCATTTGCCTGACCGCTAGCCAGTGTGTGTGTCAGGCTTACAAGTATTGTGCCAAGTTCAACCAATCCAATCTAGTGGTGTACCTGCAGCCTACATTTAAAAAAACAATAATTTTATTTTCTTAAATCTAAGTTCATTTGCCTGACCGCCAATCTAAGTTCATTTGCCTGATCGCTAGCCAGTGTGTGTGTCAGGCTTCCAAGTACTGTGCCAAGTTCAACCAATCCAATCTAGTGGTGTACCAGCACTCTACATTTAAAAAAAACAACACTTTTTTTCTGTGTAATCTAATTTCATTTGCCTGCCTGCCAGCGTGTGTGTCTTATGCTCACATTGTATACTGTGCCCACTTGCCCAGTCAGTGCCACCACTCATATCTGGTGTAACAGTCAGTAGTGCACATTTAAACAAAGAATACAATTTTGACTGTAATACATTGAATAGCAGCTACTTACCTGCAAGCGTCTGTGTCAGGCCTACAGCATCTACTCTGCCAACTTCTGCAAGTGCACAGTGCCAATCATATCTGTTGTCACAGTAGCTTGCAATCATAGTACCGATCTGTCAAAACCTGTAATGATGAATGAGGTCTAGAGTAGCCTGGTTCCCTTATCCTCTACAGGTTGAGACCTAATGTTTGGGTGACTCCAGACCAACACACGAGTACAAGCAGCACACAAACTCAAACCCGCCATCCTCCTCCTGGTCCAGCATCATCAGCCACATCAACCACTGCTGTCCTCCTTGCCCCCTCTCAACCATCCGGCACTCCGTCTCTCGCCTTGAGCAGTTCCTGCTCATCTGCCCATAGTCAGGTGCCTGTAAAGGACATGTTTGAGCGTAAGAAGCTAATGTCACAAAGTGCCCCAAATTTGAAGTGATACGACCAACCAAGTATCTTTTTCCATCTCCCGGTTCCAAAAATCCAGGCCTTTTACACGCCCCCTGATGGGTGCTGTAACAGGTATTAAACTGATAAGAGTAGTACTTACAAACACGCCACTCCTATATGGTGGCACCTTTGATTGCACGTGCCGTGCCCCAAAATTGAAGTGATACGACCAACCATCTTTTTCCATCTCCTGGTTCTAAAAATCCAGGCCTTATACACGCCCCCTGATAGGTGACGTAACAAGTATTAAACTGATAAGAGTAGTACTTAAAAACACGCCACTCCTATCTGGTGGCACTTTTGATTGCACGTGCCGTGCCCCAAAATTGAAGTGATACGACCAACCAAGCATCTTTTTCCATCTCCCGGTTCTAAAAATCCAGGCCTTATACACGCCCCCTGATAGGTGCTGTAACAGGTATTAAACTGATAAGAGTAGTATTACTTAACATACCTTATAAAAATGCAGAGAGAGGCAACGCAGTGAGAGGAGTCTGAAGAAGAGAAGTCAGAGCAGGAAGGTGGCTTTGAGGAGGTGGAAGACCAAACACAGCAGGCGTCCCAGGGGGCTTGTTGTCACCTTTCGGGGACCCTTGGTGGCTGGGTGGAGGAAGAGACCTTCAATGACATCAGTGAGGACGAGGAACGGGACATGGCTAGCTTGGTATCCAACCTTGTGCAAATGTGGAGTTTGCGGTTGTGCAAATGGACTGTTTGCGGTTGTTTGCGGTGCGTTAAACGGGGAGTTTGGTCTGTCACTGTGAAGCAGGCCTAACCCTTACACTACCTGATCGATACAACATCATACCTGATGTTTTAAAGCACGTTATTCCAAACAATTTAGGAATGTTAGGTAATTTATGCCCTTTATGGCTTAAAACCAGACTCTGCATCAACTATGTAATTTTCTATGGGAGTTTTGCCATGGATCCCCCTCCGGCATGCCACAGTCCAGGTGTTAGTCCCGTTGAAACAACTTTCCCATCACTATTGTGGCCAGAAAGAGTCCCTGTGGGTTTTAAAATCCGCCTGCCCATTGAAGTCTATGGCGGTTCACCGGGTTCGCCTGTTCGCAAAGATTTGCGGCGGTTCGCAAAGCGAAAATTTTATGTTCGCAACATCACTACAGGTTAATTGTAACCTCCATGTTTTATTGACGTCATCATGAATGACAGTCTCATTTACTATTGGCTTTGTCTAAAAAATAACTAAGGGCTTGCTTAATTATTGCCAGGTCACATGATCACGCCCCCTAAAATCCTACTTACGACTCCATGGTTTCCGTATGGAGGCTATGAGAGGGCAGTTGCGAGTTAGAGACAATTGAATACATCTAAATGCTTAGAAAAAAATTTGACTTGCAGCCAAAATGAAGGACTCCAGGGGTGGAACCAGTGAGCTGGTATCCACAGCGCGGGTCCCTTGACCTGGTAGGGACAAGTGCCCCTTAGGCTAGCGCGGGCGCCATTTTGCCTCATTCCGCGGCAGGCAGGGAGTCAGGCAGCAGCAGGAGCGCAGGAGCAGCGGATTGTGAACAAAGTGCTGGTTCTTTTGTGTGCATATTCATAAATGCACTGTAGTGTAGTGTAGGGTAGGGTTTTAGGCAGTGGGGTCTCCTTTTCTGCCTTCTGTTTTTATAAGGGGGGTTTCTCTTTTCTTTCTTTTGTAGGTCTGCTATTTATCTTTTTCCCTGCTGTGTTTTTAGTTGGTGGCATTCCCAGGTGTTTGCCTTGTGGGAGTGTGGTGTCTGTGGGTGTTTGTGTTTTTTCATTATTCACCACTCATTGTCTTGCTATGTCTGTGGGTATGGATGTGGGGGAGTCAGTGGGTTTAGAGAGCATTTTGGCGGAGGTGCGGTCCAGAGCCATCAGCCATGGGGTGAGATGGTTGGAAGACCATCTAGGCTGTGGACAGGCTGCTGCAGCACCTGCGGCGGACTCTATTGAGGGAGAAGAACCCCCTTTATCTGCGGGGGAACAGTCGGTGGTGGCTGTTTCCCCCAAGGACACTGAGAGCGGCATTCCTTCCCATAGAGTCACGTGGGGGCTTTCTAGGCCTCAGAACAAGCCAAGAGAGGAGGTAAGGAGATCCAGATGCAGCCATGCTGCCGGCAGTGGCTCTAGGCCAGCCGACAACCATCAGAACGAATCCCCATGGCTCTCTAGCGGTGGGGGTTCTTTATCCATGCGGCCACCGCAGAACGAGCCTAGGGTTCATAGGAACCAGAGGGGTAACATTAAAAGGAGTGCCACCAGGGCTCCAACACCCCAACCTGGAGTTGGGCTAGAGGGAAGCGGGAGTGGTGATAACATGCCAACCTTGAATTTGCAGTGCTTGCCGCCATCCCTATCGTCGCAGCTGAGAATGAAGAGAAACAAAGTGGAAAAAGAGATGGTTGCAGAGACCATGAGGAGAGATGAAAAGAGTTGGAAAGAAGCAGGCCGCTCAGCCACCAATGCGGAAATCATTGACGGTTGGTTACCCAGCCAGGGGGGCCGCGGCCGTAAATGACCTAATTAGTAACACCAGAGGACTGACAGGGGCTTCAAAAGAAGATGGTAGATCTGTTCGGGAGGTTAGAGCCGACAGCCCAGCCGAGATTGGACGGGACGACAGGTATGGCAGGCAAGGACAGCCCTCACATGGTTCTTTTTGCCTTGACAGATCATTGATGGGCAGATCTCGCTCCCATAGCCGCAGGTCTTATCGCCGCCGTGTCCGGGCGGACTCCAGTTTGGAGAGGGAATCATGCCCAACTAGTATGAAGAGCAGGCGACCGAGATCCCGAGACAGGAACAGTCCAGCCAAACAGAGGCCACGTCAAGAGCCTGCCAGGCATGATACAGGTGAGACACTCACTTTGGGCTACACTGGTAGTGGCAGGGACGTACAGTCACAGACATTTCTGGCTGGGTTACAGGGATTCTTGAGGTCATATGATGTTTACTTGAACAATCAAGATTTAGGAGAATGGGTGTCGGGTTTGGTAAGGCAGGCCTGGGGAGGACAAGGTACTGTAGCACAGGAGAAGAGTTGTGCCTCCCGGGCGGCTAGTGCTTCAGGGTTAGTCTCACCGCCTTCACCGGCAGACCCGGTAGCAGCACCAGGAGCAGTCAAGATATCCGACAGCTCAGTCAGGTCGACGGTGTTATGCAGCTTGGATAGCTTAAGTGCTCATCTGCCGGTTGAAGTAAAAGAGCGGATTTGGAAGAGGGAATTTATTGAAAAATTCTCATTGCTACCCTCATCAAGATTCACGGATACCCATGACAGAGGGCCGGTGTTGGGCGAGCCAGAGCGAAAAGGCTTCAGGAAGTTTCCTAAGACTTTTGAGAACTGGCTGCAGGCATTTTCGATCCTGGCGTGTGTCATCGGCGAGCGGTTTCCAGAGCAGTGTTCAGCGCTATTCATTTACCTCACATGAGATACGGGGGGCGCACCGCACCTATGGAGGTATGGCATGGTGGAGGTATGACGAAAGCTTTCGTCAGTGTATGTCCACTAGACCAGGGATGTTGTGGAGTGACAAGGCTGCTGCGCACTGGCTGAATGAAATGACCCCCATACGGGCGGTGGCGCCCTTTGGAGGAGGGCGGGCGGGCCCAGACATCCTGCCACGCCAGGTGGAGCAATCAGGCGAGCATGCTACTCCTTCAATGAAGGGGTTTGCAAGTGGGCGCCCAACTGTAGATATAGGCACGTTTGCACCGGCTGTGGAGGTGAGCACTCAGTGCTTAGATGTGAAAACCAAAGGAAACCGGCAGACAGGGTGAGCCCTCTGGAAAAGGGAACGACGCTGGTATCACTGGACGCAATGCTGCCATGGCTAAGACGCTACGGTAAGGTCTCTGGAAAGGGGCAAGCAGCAAGGCTCGACGGTTTTCGTGAGGGTTTTATAATTCCGTCCAGTGTTATGTTTTACTGCACAGCCCGTGAACCTAAAATTAGTGGCCGAGTTTCCTGGTGGAGCAGAAGAAAAAATTGGAAAAGAAGTTAAGTTGGGCAGGATGGCAGGTCCGTTTGCAGAACCACCTATACCTTGTTTACGAATATCCCCTTTGGGTGTGGTGCCGAAGAAAGAACATGGAAAGTTTAGGCTAATACATCACCTATCATACCCGAATGGTCAATCAGTCAACGATGGTATCGACAATAATCTGTCGTCAGTTTCATACGCGTCATTTGACTTGGCAACCTAGATAGTTCGAAGGGCGGGCGTTGGGGCTCTGTTAGCGAAGGTTGACATAGAGTTGGCGTTTCGTTTGCTACCAGTTCACCCGTCCAGTCCCTGGCTGTTAGGCTGTAGTTTAGGGAACAGCTACTTCGTGGACCTATGCCTTCCCATGGGCTGTTCTGTGTCGTGCTCTTACTTTGAGACATTCAGCAGTTTCCTGCAGTGGGTATCGGTCCAGGAATCAGGATATGATAGCATGGTGCATTACTTGGACGACTTCCTGTTCGTGGGTCCAGGGGGACAAGAAGTGTGTGCACATCTGCTGGCCACGTTCTCCAGAGTGGCACATTCCTTTGGGGTTCCGTTGGCAGACCAGAAGACTGAGGGTCCAACCACCTGCCTTAGCTTCTTGGGCATCTTGATAAATTCTCTGACGATGGAGCGCAGTTTACCACTGGAAAAAGTAATTGATTTAAGAGGCAAGTTGGCGGCGCTTGCAGGTGCGAGGAGGGTGTCTCTTAGGCGGCTTCAGTCTATTTTTGGGAAGTTCGCGTTCGCATGTAGAATCATTCCCATGGGTAGGATTTTTTGTCGTCGGATTGCGTTAGTCACGGTTGGTATCAAGCAGCCACACCACTTCTCCAGGATAAAAGCATCTATAAGAGAGGAGTTTTTGGAATCCTTCAATGGTAGAGCATTGATTCACACGTGTAGTCAGTCTAACATCCAGCTGGCCCTGTTTACCGACGCATCGAGGGCTCACGGCTTCGGTGCATATTTCCATGACAAATGGTGTGGAGCAGCATGGCCAGAAAAATGGTTTGAGGCGGGTCTAACCAAGAATCTAGCCTTCCTGGAACTATTTCCGATTATTGTCTCAGTATGTATGTGGGGAGAAGACTTGAAGGATAGGCATGTCATCTTTTTCTCGGACAACATGGCAGTGGTTCACGCGGTGAACAACATCACGTCATCATCAATACCGGTCATCAGGTTGCTTCGACACTTAGTTCTGGGCTGCCTACGTTTGAACATTTGTTTTAGAGCTAAGCATGTTCCAGGCATAGATAACAGTATAGCTGACGCACTGTCTTGTTTTCAGTGGGGGCGTTTCAGACAGCTGGCACCCCAAGCAGCAGCGACAGGGGAGCAGTTTCCCTCATGCTATGGGAGCTCGGAGCAGAGAGGTAGTGTCGCTGATCAGGAATTCGTTGGCGCCATCAACATGGTCGGCATACAGGAAAGTGTGGTTTAAGTGGGCCGACTTGGTGACAGCGGCAGGCGGTGAGGAGTCTGATGATCAGAGGTTAAGCATACTGCTGTGGTTCATACTACAATGTAGGGATGCCGGTATGTCGGCGGCATCAGTGTCCAGTCAAGTAACTGCGTTAGCTTTTATGTTCAAGCTAGCTGGGCAGAAGGACTTGACTAAGGAGTTTCTGGTAAGAAGGATCCTGAAGGGACTGACAAGGGGTCAGTCAAGTAAGGACAAGCGGCGCCCTGTCACATTTTTACTGATGTGTATCTCTGTGGCACTGGAGGAGGTTTGCCACACGGCCTACGAGGCACTGCTGTTCCGTACAGCTTTTTCGCTAGCCTTCTTTGGAGCATTCAGGTTAGGTGAACTGGTTGAGGCTAGTAAGCACGGCCCGGGAGGCATGCAAGTGGAGGACGTATGGGTGGAAGGTGACAGGGTAGTGTTATGGTTAAAGAGGTCCAAGACATACCAGGCGGGTCATGGCAAAGAGATCATGCTGAGACGGGTAGGAACGGACTGTTGCCCAGTGGACTGTGTGGACCAACTGTTGCAGCGGCGGCCGGGTTTGCCCGGGCCGTTATTAATACACATGGACGCGCTCGCCTTGTCGCGCTTCCAATTCTCTAAGGTTTTCAAAAGTTGTTTGAGTAAACTGGGATTATGTGAGGCCGAATTTGGAACTCATTCCGCGTAGGGGCGGCAACGGAAGCAGCGAGTTTGGGTCTTCAGGATGAGGTGCTTAAGAGGATTGGAAGGTGGCAATCGAGCCGTTTCAAGTTATACATTTGACTGGCTTCAGTTGCTTACTAAGTTTGACATGCCATTGCAGACCCTCGGAATCAACTCTGGGTGATCGGGCACTCCTACATATACTGGGTGGAGCGTTTTGCCATGAACTCGAAGGATGGTCTGCAGTTGAGTATACCTAATGGGCGCGGAGCAGTGCGCTTGTTTGGTACGAGAGGAATGAGGTGGAGGCAAGCTAGCGGGTTCATGGACTCGTACACCCAGCGCTTTGGTCGGCCGGAGATGGTGTTATTCCATGTGGGAGGAAATGACTTGGGATATATCCCTATCAAATGGCTGGTGAGGGATAGGAAGCGTGACATCAGTGGCTGGAGAGAGAGGTTCCCAGGAATAATCGTTATATGGTCGGAGATGGTAAAAAGGAGGGCGTGGAAAAACGCAAGGGATCCAGGTAGCCTGGACAGGGCCAGGCAGAAAGTGAACAAGCTGATGTCGAGCTTCATTAGAAAGATGGGATGAATATCTCTGCGCCATCACAATCTGGAGGAAGCTAATGCGGATGCATTTTTCCTGGAAGATTGAGTACATCTAATGGAAATAGGCTTGTAGTTGCTTATGTTGAAGTTTAAGGAAGGGGTACAGCGCGCCTTAGCGATGGGGGGGATTCATCCGGAGTCGCAGTCGCGGGTGGGTGAGTTGCCCGGGCCAATGGTGAGAAGGGGCCGTCCCTACCCCTGGGAAGGTGTGACGACGGCACAGAGGTTGACCTCTTGAGCATGGGCTCATGGGAAGGGATTACATCCAAGCCTGGGGCTCCTCCCCCGTTATAGTGAATTTACATATGCCGTTTGCATATTATAATAATAAAACTCACTGCGGCCAGTTGTACCTCCAACAGTTGTGTTGTGTCTTTTTTGGGGGTCAGGGACTTTGGGTCTTGCCGGGTCAAGTTCAGTTTGGAGGCAATTGAGAGCTTGCAATTGAATGTGGCTCACATTACTAGTTTTTACTCTGTCTGTATCACATTATTCCATAGTACAGAAGAACTGAACTAGTGTATGTGTTCTACAGAATATATTTTTATAGTGCAGTGGGCACATAATGTATATGTATAAAATGCAGACATAATGGCACTATGGCTCCTCCTTCAGTTACTTGTGTCCATCTTTGGCCATTTGAAATGTTGGGAGTTATGATATAACAAAAATTAAATTCCAGTTCAACATATGGATTTTGAAAGATTCTTATAGGAAGTATCTGTTTCCTCAACAGGATGTGGACAAGACTGGTTAGTGAGGTTTGTCTAGAAGCCTTAAAGTGTAGTTGTACACATTTCCCTCAATGTAACACTCTTTAACTACATGTACCATGAAGACATGCAGAAAAGTGTATACATTTGCATTAAATAAGTATTTCTGCAATTTTGTGTCACAAAATCATGCGTTTAATGGCCTAATGGGATTCTATTGGATTCTCTGTGTTATCTCTCCATGGTTCAGAGCATGATCATGATCAAATAAGCAAGGCCGTAACTACAGATTTAGGAACAGCCAATAGTAAATGAAACCGTTATCATGACGTCAGTAAAACATGGAGGTTAAACGTCAATCAATTAGCGTTTAGAAGTCTGATATGCGATCGAACTCGCAATCTAGCAATGTGCAAAATAATACAAATTTATAAATTTAATAAAAAATATATGCTATGTGCTTATTTAGAGCCCTATTCAATTGGCCAAATCGCAATTGAATGAGGCCCTTAGAAAGCATGCAAAAAAATAAAGAAGTGCATATTAACAGACAACGTTAAAGCTGAGAGCATGCAGCCTACTAAATAAATCTCACATCCTGTGCATGAGAACATATCCGTGATAATCAAGTGAGCAGAGCTGCAGTAGCAATGACACAGAGAAGATGACTTCATTACCGAGCAGAAACCTCAAAGACCTAATAGAGGAACAGACAATAGAATATGTTTATAAGTCTGAATTGGAAGAAACTGACAGAAGAAAATAACTCATCAGGAAATCCGTGGTTAGCAAGGGTATTTTTGGCAGCCATTTTTATGCACCACAACAAATCAAAATGGTGGAAAAACAACACATATGTTAAAAAACAAAGGGAGACTTGCCGTATCACGTGTTAACTTGCCAATCCCTAAGCTGCTCCCTTTCATCTTTTACCGCCAATGTACTATTACAGAGGAGAAATTTCCTGTAGCATATCATAGTGTCTCTGGCCACAAAGACAGCCATAAGTGTCAGGTAAATCCCTCCTGAACACTCTTGGAGTCTGGGGGAATGTAGTTGCCTACTGGAAAGTGGTGGGAGAGGGGAGGTAGAGATCTTATTTTATGGGTGCTTGTAATATTTGATACCTACCACCTTTCCATGAGCATGCTCAGAAGCAGGCAACTTGCAGGATTAGCTGCTAGTCCTGCTCCTGCTGCAATGTAGACATCCCTCACACACACACACAGCCTTCAGCACAGTATCATAGATGCCTCCAGGGATGAGCAAATTATACAAAATAGACAGCAAACATTAGGGAGGGAGGACAAAAAAAAAGGAGAAACGCACACTGGAGGACAGACATTACTTATAATGTGTAAAGTACAGAAAATTATATTACAAAAGCAGCCATAAAAATGAGGAAAAATAATAAGGGGAAGGTGAGACAGCAGGGGCAGGGGAGACCGGAAATTTCTACTTCTCCAAATCCCAGGTGAACAATATGTTTTTCTTCTACTAGGTATCTACATATGTAACTAATTAATTCATTTTGCTGCCTATATTGATTCATTTATTGGACTATTCATTTAACAATATATTTAATTAACTGAACTTCTATAAATCCTGAAGAAATACTGGTACAGTAGGAGTTACTCTTTATATTGATGCCTCCAGAGACCATGAGAAACATCAGCACTTCTTATTTCCTGCCTAAGTATGCGGAATTAAAGCCTTCAAACATATATATTTTTCACTATAAATGTATACTTAAGTTATATAGATGCATAGATGTGTATAATATATATATATATATATATATATATATATATATATATATATATATATATATACAAAACATATACAGATAGAGTATATGCTAAAGGGTAAACTTTTGAAGAGAACATGTTATCCCATTGGGCATATCACTAACATTTTAACATATATATATATATATATATATATATATATATATATATATATATATATATACACATACTAGGAAATTGACCGTCAAAAACGGCAATAAAATTTGAAGCCTGGCAATGCTGGTTGCCACACAATGCAATGTTCTGCCCCCTCTGAGCACCTTTGGCGCTCTTCCCGAGCCCCGTGCTGAGTGCTTTTGGTGCTCATTTTGTGACTCGCAATGAGTGACTTTGGCGCTCATTGCGGGCCTCTCCTCCCATCTACTTCACCGCTCATTACAGGCCTTGGCAACCTGCAAGTATTGTGCTTGGGAATGCCATGTGTCTCTTTGCAGTATCTCCCCCTGTCCCTTCCCTGTGTCTTTCTCCTCTGTGTGTCTGCAGAATGTTTGTATGGCGTGCGCTGACTGCCGTTGGTTTTATTTGTAAAGTCCTGCTTGCCTGGCGTTGTTGGTGTAAGTGTTACTGTCTTTTGCGTCATGTATTTTGTAAGTTCTGCGTGCCTAGCCTTGCTGTGCCTCGTTTTCATCCTGTTACAGAATTTTTCAGTTTTTTCGGCCCCCATTTTTTTCCCTGCTTTAGCGATTTTCGATCATTAAAAAAAATACAAAATATGCCTCAAATTAGTGATGAGTGCCAGCTAAGTCCCGCGGGATGAGTGCCAGTTAAGTCCCGCAAGCTTTACCTGCTCGCCTCGCAGTTCAATGAGCGCCTTTGGCACTCATTGCAGCCTAAGTCCCAACAACAACTTGCAGTATGACAACTATATATATATATATATATATATATATATATATATATATATACAGTTGTCGTAATTGTGTGTTTGTCTGTAACTATGTTAAAAGTTACGGGCTGCCGAAGCTGCTCATTGTGGGGCTCTCGATGAGAGCCAAAGGCACTCATTGAGTCCCAAAAGTTACAGTTTTTTTCAAGCCCGTAACTTGGAAGCCGTTGGGAGGCCGCCAAAAGACACCAATTGAATAGGAAATTAGCTTGCAACCTCACATATGGGCTCCCTGCCTCCCTTCACTTTTGGCCTCCCCGCCGAAGGCACCCACTGCGAGGCCCGCAAGTTAGGGGGGAGGGGGGACCTTGCATTGTGTGGCAAACAACAGCATTGTGAGGCTTAAAAAAATGTTGCCGTCATTTTTGATGGGCAGGTCGCTAGTATATATATGTATATATATATATATATATATATATATATTACATTGTGAACACAAATATACTATTTATTTACTGTATTACAGTACAGTGGAGGGCTTCTATTGCTCTTTTGTCCACTATAAATTAAATGATTGTTGTGGTAAACTACCTCCTCACAAAATCTACTACACAAGCTAGGAACCGGCCCCACGCTGATAAGAGGCAGTAACCTTGAAATAGCTGTACATGGGTAGGTTTCTTGGCTTATGTATAATGGTGTATAATCCATCTAAATCTTTGCTCAAAAAGCTGTGTAATACAGCACGCATAAACTTAAAGGAAGCTATGTTTAAAATGGTAATGGATTACAAGAGCAATGTCTTTGTGGGCACATTTGCATGTCCCTGCCGAGGTTCCCAGAAAGCAATATTTCTCGGAATCCTGGACAGGAAACAAGTTTTTTTACTTATTTTAGACATTCAAATGTACTATTTATTTACTGTACTACTGTACTGTACTGTGGAGGGCTTCAATCGCTCTTTTGCCAACCATAAATTAAATGATTGTTTTATTTATATATATATATATATATATATATATATATATATTCTGCAGTTGTGCTGAATATTTTAAAATTTCGGGACTAAAAGTAAGTGATTTACAATAAAAAAGAATCAATATCTTAGACAAAATATGCTTATGGTACATATATATGAGATACATATATAGATAATATACCATACATTTATACAAATACACACGTACACAGTGAAGTATGTATAAACTACACATAATGTGACACATTTTTTATAATATTTAGTAATAAGTAATTAATGTACACATACAGTGAGTTGAGCATCTTTGACATGCTTTACACACATTTACACCCACACATGCATATAAACTTAAGAAAGTCATACTTTAATAGAATACATAAAAACAAGTCCAGTACCTATTTTTCCAAAATCCGGTTTCAGGGTGAATTCCCAGTTCCTTGGTAGCTTCAGTGACATTTTGCTGATGGATGGACTCTCTGCCTGGGATGATCTGTATCTCTGTGCTAGGCCTGTAATCCCACTGTATTACTGTTGTAGATACAACAAGCCCCAAACTTGCCCGTTCTGCTGCTTCATTCTGCAGGTAACCCTCTTGGCATCACCCTTCGGTTGGTGTCTTCTCAGGTTAGAATCTCCTTGGCCTTTTCAATACAATAACGTTTCTCACGGGGTTAATCTGAGATGTATCAGGTATAATAGCTCAGGCGTACAGAAAACTAGACACTCCAGTCTGAAAACTGCATACCAATCGTTTGAGGAAGTTGTGGGTATTTCACCAACATTATGTAAAAAAAGTGCTTTTTACTACATCACAGACTTGAGGGGGAGCTACTTGTTTAATAATGTCTGTACCATGCACACTTTGATCAAATTCAGTGTTAAAGGATGCACCTGAAGGAAACAATCACATTTCTTTCAGTGGGGTTTCTTTTCTTTAACAATCCAGTTATTAACCTAGATTCACACACGGAAGAGTACTGGAAATATTACACTACAAAAAAACAAGGCTACTGAAAACGGAGTGTAACTGAGTACTTGCCTGTGTTGGAGTACAATCAATTCACAAAAATATGTACTGTATATACTCGAGTATAAGCGGACCCGAGTATAAGCCGAGGCACCTATTTTACTACAAAATACTGGGTAAAATGAGTGACTCGAGTATAAGCCGAGGGTGGGAAATGTGCTGCCCCCTGTGTCCCTCTAGTGCCCTCTGTGTCCCCCCTCTCTTCTCCCCTCTCCCTTCCCTGTGTCTCTTCCCCCCTCCCTTATCACCCTCCTCAACCCCCCTCCTCATTCTCAACCTCCCTCCTCAACCCCACTCCTCATCCTCAACCTCCCTCCTCAACCCCCTCATCCTCAACCCCCATCCTCAACCTCCCTCCTCAACCCCCTCATCCTCAACCCCCCATCCTCAACCTCCCTCCTCAACCCCCTCATCCTCAACCTCCCTCCTCAACCCCCTCATCCTCAACCCCCCCTCAACCTCACTCCTCAACCCCTTATCCTCATCCTCAACCCCCACATCCTCATCCTCAACCCCTCCATCCTCATCCTCAACCCCTGCATCCTCAACCCCCACCTCAACCCCCCTCCTCAACCTCAACCCCCCCCCTCAACCTCAACCTCCCTCCTCCTCATCAACCCTCTCCTCTCCTTGCAGTCCACTGGAGAAGGAACGGGCAACCCACTCCAGTATTCTTGCCATGAAAGCCTTATGGATGAGCACAACCAGACACAAGATGTGCCTGGCGTGGTCCATAAGTTCGGATACCACTGAATGACTGAACAACAACAACATTGGAGAAGCAGCCTTATCTAACGCAGAAGGAGTTACCTCATTTTTGTCTGGAGGAATCTTATATAGGATAAGAGTAATTGCCTCATCTATTTTGGGAGGAGTCGCCTCTATAGCAGGAAGGGTTGTCTCATCTATGGCGGGATGGGCAGTATCATGTAGGACAAGAGGGGTTGCCTCATCTATGATAGGAGAAGCAGTATTATCTAGCATAGGAAGAGTTGCCTTATATATGGTGAGAGGAGCAATATTATCTAGAGTACGGAGAGTTGCCTTATCTATGGTGGGAGTAGCAGACACTTCAAGAGATGTAGGAGCAGCATTATTTAGAGATCCAGTCCCTTTTGGGGTTCAGCATGTTACATGTAATAACTCTGATTTGAGATTTATAGTAGAAAAAAGGAGAGAGCTAAACATAGGCCCTATTCAATTGAAATTTGCAATAGTTACAGAACAATTTAATTGCTTAAGCACGCAGCTACCTGGCTGAAAGCCTAAACCGTAATCCATGCAATCATAAGTAGCATTACAGAGCATGATCATGATCAATTAAGCAAGCCCGTAAGTACCGATTTAGAAACAGCCAATAGTAAATGAGACCGTTATCATGACATCAGTAAAACATGGAGGTTAAACGTCTATCAATTAGCGTTTAGAGATACTATATGCGATCAGACTCGCAATTTGGGAATATACTAAATAATTAAAATGAATGACAATACTGTTTTAGTCCATGTGGTTGGCCTGATATGTATTAACCCCTTAATTCCCGAGATTGATATAACCCCAAAATGAAACGTAAAATAAATAATTTTGTATTGCAGATTTGCGAGCTTGAGACTGTTGTGCAATTAATTTGAATGCCTTTCATCGCTTTTCCGCTCTTTTTAAGTGCAGTATTGATTTTTTATTTTCATTTACAGTGCTATGAACAGGTGTTTAACCCCCTTGTGAGTCCTATCTGGTACCCGTTAGATTTTCTTCTACACTAGCGAATTGCCCGTCAAAAAATGACAGAAATGAAATTGTTAGTGTGTTAATGCTGTTTGGTGTATAATAATGAAATAAATAATACATTAATAAATTAATATACTTTACCTATTTTGAAGTAATATATGCAGGAAGCATTTTGCAGAAGAGCTGGCAATCTGTTTTGATGTTGCTGGAGCATTAGTGGTGTGGAGCTGCTGTGTAAGCGTGATGAATGTGTGCAGTGTAATAGTGTGCGTGCGCGAGACAAAACCGTTAGCGTAGTGGTGTACTTCCGCATTGTATAAGTTATTGTTCTAAAATGGCGGCTAATGTGTGGTATGCGTCTGTAGCAGAATATCTGTAGGCGTTTTGTGGTGTTTCGCGTGTTTCTGGTGGTGTTTTGCGTGTTTAGAGTGCTGTAGCCTCGTTTTCGTTTTGTTCGGAGGCCATTTTTTTCTCTCGCTTAGAGAATTTTTTAGTGTCTAAACTCTTTTATTTTGAGTTAAATTAAGGTGTAAGTTGCTTTTTTGAGGTCCTGGATGCTTCCTCTTGCTGTAGGTAAGCTTTTTATGTGTGTGCTGTGGGTATTTATTGTGTTTTTCATTTTTTCATGTCCGCGGGTCGCAAGCGTGAGCAACGGCTCGTATACTCACAACTATATATGTGATTTGCCATTTACGGGTGTGAAAACATTTGCGCACTTGAGGAATTGTAGCAATTGAATAGCAATTTGCGATTGTAACATTTACGGGCTTGAAAGATCAAAGGCTTAGATGGGTTGGAGTTACAATTTTAAGAATCTCAGGGATTTTCAGCCTGTAACCCGCAAATCGTTTGCGGCTCACTAAAAGACACCAATTGAATAGCAAAATATTTTACTGGCTCCAGTATCGAACAACTGAATAAAGGCCATAGTGTAGTATTTAAAATAAATGGTTTATTAAAAAAAGTAAAAATATACAAACATATAAAATCATTGTATAGAGCAATACTGTTTGGGTATCTTCATATTAACAGGACCATACAATAAGAATCTGCTCGTTCTTTATAAGAAAAAAGATCCTAATCCCAAGAATCATAGGAAAAATCAGACAAAAATAGCAAAAAATTCTAACTTTGCTTATCACACTTATTTACGGTATATGCAAAAATTATTTTAGATAAAAAGTGAATAATATAAACATACAAAATATATTGTTCGGGTTGTAAAGTTGACCTCAAAATATAAACACACATTTCTTAATCCACTATTGTTACAAAACATAGACATTTAGATAAAAATTATATCTATTAATTGAGATCTGCACTGGAGTGCATTTTTGATTTTTCTTAACATGACATTATATTCATTCAAATATTGCACACAAAAAAAAATCAGTTGGGTTAAGAAAAAGATAATTCCATGAAAATATATATTGTCAATACAGTAAGAAGACAAGGCCATTTTGAGCACATAATGGCTATGATGCTTCCATTACAGCTACCCGAATTCTGGTTAATGAGATGTAAATTTTTCTTCTTTCTATCAATTTATAATTAATTGCCTTTAAAATCTGTACTATTACTCTTGCAGGGTTGGGCCTGGTCAGTACTTGGATGGGAGACCACAAAGGAATACCAGGAGTTGTATGCTGTGGCCCACTGGAAAGGGAACTGGCAACTCACTCCAGTATCTCTACCATGAATACCACATGGATCTGCATGGTGTGTTATGGTTCATGAGGTCACAGAGAGTCAGACACGACTGAACGATGCAAACAAAATAAAACTACTACTCAAGGCAGTTTATATACATAATGTAACATGAGTAAGCACAGTGTTAAAAACACACTCACGAACAGTCCTTTATATGACTCATAAGTCCAAGGTTAATTTCTGGTATTATTAACAGGCTATACAAAGAAACCAAAGTGGACTCACTGTGAGCAGAATGGAATGTGGATAATTATTATTTAAACACTAGTCGGCTGGCCTTCAAACATGACAGTATAATATATGATCTGCTCGGTCTCTCTCTATCTCCCTGTGCACTCTATTCCTGTGCTCCCTCTCTCTGTCCTTATGCCCTCTCTATCTCTATGCCCTATCTCTCTCGCTCTTTCTCCCTCCCTCTTTCTCTCTCGCCCTCCTTCATCTCTCCCACCTACTTCTCTCTTCCCCCTCTCCTTCTTCTTCTCTCTTCCCCCCTCTTTCTCTCCCCAATGTCTCTCTCTCACCCTCTCTTTCTATCCCATGTGTCTCTCCAATCCCTGTGTCTCTCCCACCCCCACCCCTGTCTCTTTCCCTCCCCTGTGTCTCCCCCAGTGTCTCTCTCTCTCTCCCACCCTCTTCCTCCCCTGTCTCTCTCTCTCACCCTCTCCCTCCTCTGTGTCTCTCTCTACCACCCTCTCCCTCCTCTGTCTCTCTCTACCACCCTCTCCCTCCCCTGTGTCTATCTACCACCCTCTACCCACCCCTGTGTCTCTCTCTCAACCCCTCTGTCCAGTGTTTCTCTCTCCCACTCTCTCCCTCCCCTGTGTCTGCCCTCCAGTGTCTCTCTCCCCGGTGACTCTCTCTCCCACCCTCTCCCTCCACTGTGTCTCTCTTTCCCTCCCCTGTATCTCACTCCCCCAGTGTGTCTCTCTCCCAACCCTCTCCCTTCCCTGTGTCTCTCTTTCCCTCCCCTGTGTCTCACTCCCCCAGTGTGTCTCTCTCCCACCCTCTCCCTACCCTGTGTCTCTCTTTCCCTAACCTGTGTCTGCCCCCAGTGTATCTCTCCCCCGTGTCTCTCTCTCCCACCCTCTCCCTCCCCTGTGTCTCTCTTTCCCTCCCCTGTGTGTCTCTCTCCCACCCTCTCCTTCCCCTGTGTCTCTCTTTCCCTCCCCTGTGTCTCACTCCCCCAGTGTGTCTCTCTCCCACCCTCTCTCTCCCCTGTGTCTCTCTCCCATCCTTTCCTACCCCCCTTGCGACGCTTTCGCCATGAGCTGCGCACAGCAGTCAATATAGTTTCCATTGTGCGCATGCGCTGGCCAGCATTACACACAACATAAACTATATTAGTGACTAGTAACTTGCCTGTCATAAATGACTGTATTATAGAATGTTA
Organism: Discoglossus pictus; assembly: GCA_027410445.1. Classification (NCBI taxonomy): domain Eukaryota; kingdom Metazoa; phylum Chordata; class Amphibia; order Anura; family Alytidae; genus Discoglossus; species Discoglossus pictus. The sequence continues at coordinate 88,399,787 of CM050167.1, forward strand.
TCTTGAATTGTCTGTGCTCTCTCTCTGAGCGCTCTATCTCTGTGCACTCTCTCTCTCTCTGCGCGCTCTGTCTGTGCTATCTCTCTTGCTGCCTGTGTGCTTTGCCAGCTATGTACCCCTCCCTCTCGTTCTCTCTCTCTCTCTGTGCTGTCTGTGAACTCTGTGGGCTCTCTCTGTGTGCTCTGTCTGTGTACGCTCTCTCTCTGTGCGCTCTGTCGCTCTCTCTCTGCACTCTCTCTGTGTGCTCTGTCTGTGCACTCTCTCGCTGCTTGTGTGCCCTCTCTATGTCTGTGCGCACTGTCGGCTCTGTACCTCTCTCTATCTGTACCGCTCCCTGCCTCTCTCTCTCTCTGTGCACTCTGTCTGTTTGCTCTCTCTCTGAGCGCTCTCTGTGCATTCTTTCTCTCTCTGCGCTCTCTCTGTTCACTCTCTCTCTGCCTGTGCGCTCTGCCTCTCTTTCTCTGTGTGCTGTCTGTGTTCTCTGTCTTTATGTGCTCTCACTCTGTACCCCTCTCTCTTTGTGCGTGTCTCTCTCTGTGTCTCTCTCTGTACCTCTCTCTCACTAACTTTGCTGTCTGTCTCTCTGTGCTGTGTGCCTCTCTCTCTGTACCTCTCTAGCTCCCTCTCCCTCTCACTCACTTTTCTATCTGTCTCTCTGTACCTCTCTACATCCCTCTCTCTCTCACTTTGTTGTCTGTCTCTCTGTGCAGTGTCTCTCTCTGTACCTCTCTCCCTCCCTCTCTCTCTCACTTTGCTGTCGGTCTGTGCTGTGTGTCTCTCTCTCTCCCTCCCTCTCTCTCTCTCCCTCTCTCTCTCTCTCTCTCTCCCTCACTCAGGTCTGTGTCTATCTGTGATGCGTTTTCTTTACGCTGTCTTTGAATGCATCATGGCTGCTGGCTGCTATCAATTCCTACTTTAGGCCCTGCGCCCCAATGATGTCATTTTTCACACCCCTTGATGCCATCAGCGTTACACACTATGAAAACTATTATATGTGACTAGCGTCTTGCCCGTCAAAAATGACGTCAATAAAATTTGATGGCTGGCAATGCTGTTAGCCACACAATGCAAGGCTCTCCCCCCTCTAACTTGTGGGCCTCGCAATGAGCGCCTCTCCCACTGTGTACTTTACGGGCCTCTCGATGAGCATGCGCAACCCCAGAACTTTTAACATGGCGTGACGGACAAACTCGCAATACCACAACTATTATATGTGATTATATGTGATGGTGGGGATGGAAGCTCCATTTATTAATAAAGCAGTTCAACCAGAAGCAGATTCCACATGGCTTTCATTGCAAAAAAGAGCCAAAAAGTAATAAAGAAAGCCATTTTAAAATGTGTACCATGCAAGATAGGGAACTTACCTCTAGACTCATTCCATATTTTCTAAGAATACATGGAAGGGGCTCACTAGTTAAAATTGTCCTTTTCAAAAGGAAGTGTTCTGCTGCCATTCAGAACACTTCCCTTGGCAGAGTGGCACTAATCTGATCAGTAGCTTCAACTGACACTTGAACTAGACTAGTTTTATTACAGTGTTCCACCAACAATAAGGACTTGGAAAAAGAGGGAGAAGCAGCAAATTCAAACAGTAGAAAATTTGTGATTTTCTATTTCAGTTTTATTACTAAAAATAACATTTAAAAAGGCCCACAATGGCCAGGTGTTATTCCATATGACTTTTTAATAACAAACATTGATAATAGGGAAGAAAAAATTTTTAGAACATAAAAAATAAATAAACACAGCCTTTACTGTTTTCACTTTTATATACAACTAGCGACTTGCACGGCAAAAATGACGGAGCAATAAAATGTGAAGCCATGGCAATGCTGTTTGCCACACAATGTAAAGCTTTTTGTACTCTGAAGACCTTCAGCGCTCATTGCAAGCCTCACGCTGAGCTGGTATTTTGCTCCTCTGAGCACCTTTGGCACTAATCACAAAGACAGATACATATGTCTATATATTTTTTAAATAAAAAACAATGAATGAGTTACTTAAAAAAATAATATAATTTACCTATTTGTAATTAATATATCCAGCAATGAATAGCCTGAAGGGCTAACAATCTCTTTTTATTTTAAATGACGGAGCAATAAAATTTGAAGCCATGGCAATGCTGTTTGGCACACAATGTTAAGCTTTTTATACTGTAAGGACCTTCGGCGCTCATTGCGAGCCTCTCCTTGAGTGTCCTTTGGCTTGTCGATATATTTTTTTAAATACTAATTAATGAATTAATTAATTAATATAGTTTACCTTTTTCTAATTAATATATTTAACAATCAATATCCTGACGAGGTAACAATCTCTTTTTAGTGTCCTGCAGCATATAATGTCCAGTGGGACTGTTGCTGGCCTGAGGAGATAGTGTCATGAAAGTCCCAACTGTGCATTAGAAACCGTTGATTTATTTGTGTAAAGCGCTACTGTAGATGCGTAATGATGCAAGTTAGGGTTGTAAAGTAGCGTTGTTTGTCTATGTGCTACGCGGTTCGCAAGCATTTGCCGTCCTTTGTAATAGTGTATATTGTACCTCGTACTCTCCTGGGTAAAAGTGGTAATTCGCATTCCACCTCAGTCCCAGACCCCTGTGCTATGTGTGAAGTTTTTGTTGTATTTTTTTGTTGTATTTTTTTTTTTTTTGGTATTTTTTGTGTTTTTCGTGTTTTTTGCTTTGCCTGGTTCAGCTGTTAACTTCGTATTTTTTCCTATCTCTTATTTTTTTTTTTTGTTAGTCCCGCGTCTTGTATTTTGTTTGTTCTAAGTCCTGCGTCACGTATTTTTTTTTCTAAGTCTTGCGTTCATCAACTACTTGCAGTCTAAGGCGATCCTGCGTTTCCTAAATGTTTGGGGGCTAAGTCCTGCGTGTTTCAATGTGTGATTTTCTCACCTCGCTTCGCGAGGCTCGCAGGAGCACCATTGGGCTCCTTTCTGGATAAGTCCTGCGTGTTTCATTGCCTCCACTGCTCGCCTTGCTTATTAAATGCTGCAATTTTTAGTGCCATAACGGGTCACCTCGCTATGCGAGGCTTGCAGGCGATGAGCGAGTTAATAGCTCGCCTCGCTACGCGCGGCTCGCAAGCAATGAGCGCATTTGGCACTCATCGACTAAGTCGGACGCAAAGCGTGACGGCGTCTCGTAGTTAGACAATTATAATATTTGATCAATATTTACTGCAGACTTTAATTTTCTTTAGTGAGTCTGCTTCGTACAACTTCTATCTCAACAGAGTGTGCCCTTGTATACTAATGAGTATTCTAACTAAAGCACTGGCAGTTGTAGATGCCACATTTTTATTGTACAGTTACACATTTCCTGCAGTTTGAAAGACTCATCCCACCTCATGAAGTAGATCACTGGAATCTAAAATGGTAGATTTCACAGTGGGCTGCGTTATTCAGTTTACATTATAAAAACATGTTGCTATTTTTAGGTGAGTAGATCTTTTAAATTTTTGACCAGTTTATTATTACTTTGTGATATAAAAGGGTGTTTTGAGAAAGTGGTTAAGATAAAATCTTATTTTTGCTGTGTATTTCCGTAGAGTGGTTAAATACATTGCTTTTATTACATTACAGGCACTTGTGAGTGGGTGCGGTGAGCATTCCATGTGGGCTATTTCTACTAAGGTGAGAGCTTTCAGTCCAGTGCTCACAGTCAGGGGAGTAGGAACTGGGGGAGAAATTCCCTCTGATTATATAGTTCTATACAGATATTTATATATTTCAAACAGCACCTACCTCCAATACTTTGTAATTAAAGCAGAAGCCATAACCACATGGAGGATGATGATTCCTTATACACTCTGGGCAACTAAGCACGAAAGGCAGTTGTCAGGCAGTTCTATCCTTTCTAAACTCCTTTCCTCCCCTGCTTTCCTACTCAAATTCAGATCATTCCCTCTCTGCCTCATGTCCAGGTCAAAAGTGCCTTCCTTCAATTCTGTCTCCCAGGGTCTGCCTTTATCAACTGAATGTAGTAAAAAAATAATTTCCTAAAAGGATGCTTACACTGCCAATTGCAATTTTTACCTATCATTTTTTCTGATCCATTAGCTAAGTAAATACAGCGGGTCCTCGGTTCTCCAGCTCCTCGGAACTCAACGATTTTGGAACTCAATGCATCTCACAGATATAAAATTGCCTCAGAGCTCAGCGCTTGCTTGAAACTTGACGCGTCGGACTGACACAAATTGGCTAGGAACTTGACGCTTGCTCGGAACTCAACACACTCGTGCCACCCAGCATCCTGTGTCTTAGGAAGTGGAATGAATGCTCTATTATTTCAGTGTAATGTCCTGTTTAAGTGAAAAGATTGAGCATGCTTAGAAGCCATGGGAATAATTAGGCTAATTAGATTACAGTTGTGGAGCCTTAGCCTATTCACATGGCTTTGGACTGAAAACAATGCATTCAAATGCTCAGGGGTAGTTAACAAGTACTGATAATTATCACCTACTAGAAAGAGATATAGAGCCTCATTCAATTGTAAGGCCGCAAGTTATGGAGTATAGACTGTATTCCTGCGCGCACGCAATGCTTGCACACAACTTTGAAGATTTTTTTTATTTATTATTATGTTCATAACTATTCACCCCCCAAAAGTCAATACTTTGTAGAGCCACCGTTTAGGGCAATCACAGCTCCAAGTCTCTGTGGATAAGTCTCTATGAGCTTCCCACATCTTACCACTGGGATTTTTGCCCATTCTTCCTTGCAAAACTGCTCCAGCTCCTTCAAGTTGGATGGTTTGCGCTTGTGAACAGCAATCTTCAAGTCTGACCACAGATGTTCTATTGGATTGAGGTCTGGGCTTTGACTAGGCCATTCCAACAAACATGTTTCCCCTTAAACCACTCAATTGTTGCTTTAGCAGTGTGTTTGGGGGTCATTGTCCTGCTGGAAGGTGAACCTCCGTCCTAGCCTCAAATCACGCACAGAGTGGTACAGGTTTTGCTCAAGAATATTCCTGTATTTAGCACCATCCATCTTTCCCTCAACTCTGACCAGTTTCCCAGTCCCGGCTGCTGAAAACATCCCCACAGCATGATGCTGCCACCACCATGTTTCACTGTGGGGATGGTGTTCTTTGTGTGATGTGATGTGTTGGGTTTGCGCCAGGCATAGCGTTTTCTTTGATGACTGAAAAGTTAAATTTTAGTCTCATCAGACCAGTGCACCTTCCTCCGTACGTTTTGGGAGTCTCCCACATGCCTTTTTGCAAACTCAAAATGTGCCATTCTGTTTTTTGCTGAAAGTAATGGCTTTCTTCTGGCCACTCTGCCATAAAGCCCAACTCTATGGAGAGTATGGCTTATTGTCGTCCTATGTACAGATTCTCCAGTCTCTGTTGTGGAAATCTGCAGCTCCTCCAGGGTTACTTTAGGTCTCTGTGCTGCCCCTCTGATTAATGCCCTCCTTGCCCGGTACGTAAATTTTGGTGGGCGGCCGTCTCTTGGCAGGTTTGCTATTGTGCCATGTTCTTTCCATTTGGTTATAACAGACTTGGTGGTAATCCTGAGGATTATCAAAGATTTGGATATTGTGTTATAACCTAACACTGACTTGTACTTCTCAACAACATTGTCCCTTACTTATTTGGAGAGTTCCTATTTCTTCATGGCAGTGTTTGGTTAGTGGTGCCTCTTGCTTAGGTGTTGCAGCCTCTGGGGCCTTTTAAAAAAGGTGTGTATATGTAATGAAAGATCATGTGACACTTGGATTGCACACAGGTAGACATCATTTCACTCATTATGTGACTTCTGAAGGTAATTGGTTGCACCAGAGCTTTTTATAGGCTTTATAACAAAGGGGGTGAATACATACGCATATGCCAATTTTCTGTTTTCTATTTCTAAAAAATAGTCTTATGTATATATTTTTCTCATTTCACTTCACCAACTTAGACTATTGTGTACTGATCCATCCCATAACATTCAGAGTAACAAAACATTGAACTTAAGGCTGTAATGTAACAAAATAGGTAAGGTAATAAAGTCAAGGGGGGTGAATAGTACTTTTACAAGGCACTGTATATATTAACACATTGATTGCCGGGATCGATATAACACGGAAATTAAACATGAAATGAAGTATTTTCTTTTGCCGATTTGTGAGCTTGAGCATGTTGTGCTATTAATTCTAAGACCTAACATCACTTTCCTTTTAAATAAAAGTACAGTATTGATTTTTTATTTGCATTTGAAGTGCTCCGGACATTTCCATAAGCCTTTGCGAATCCTCCCTGGAATTCCTAACTTCTGGACTGACGTTTGCCATTTGCAGCCTTGGAGGGGTGGTTAGCGAAGGGTAATCGGAGCAATTGAATAGCGATTTGCTATAAGTCTTGCAGCCGTGAAAGATCAAAGGCTTTGAGGGGCATTAACTTGTGATGGGAACCATCGCAACGAGTCGGAGGCTGGAGACCGTACCTCGATCGTAGCCCACAAATAGATGCCAACTGAATAGCAAAATAAATTATGTGCTCCATTTCTGAAGCCCGGATCTCCCGAAGCCTCAGTTGAATGAGGCTCATAGTTTTGTTGCTTGGATGGATCAAAAACGCAGACTAATCAAACATTTTTAATTAAGTATAAGTTTACTGTAAGAAAATGCATTTTAATAATATTCAGTTGTCGACGAGCTTGTTATTACCTATAGATTTAAGTTGTACAATATTTGGAAGTTTTAAATAAAAACTGACATAAAAATATGTATGTTTTATTCCTCTGCTTGAATGGTATTTACATGCTACTTATACATATATAGAAGAGAACCCTAATTTGCATGACAAGGTTGCAAAAAGGCTATTAGACTGGCTAAAATAGAAAATGAAAAGTTAGTTGCAAAGGAGAGTAAAACTAACCCTAAAATATTTTTTAAATATATTAATGGGACAACGGCCGGGAAGGAAGCTATAGGAACATTACAATGTGAAACAGGCCTTCTGACAGTCAGTGACTAGAAAATGGCAGATGAGCTAAATAGGTTCTTTTCTTTAGTATATACAAGGGACTTACCAGTGGTTGGGACACTGCAACATAATGGGACTACACTACCATAACCAAATAAATGTTTAACGCAGGAAGAAATTCAGAAGTGGTTGGAAAAAATAAATGTTAATAAAGCTCCAGGTCCTGATGGAATACATCAACGGGTACTGAGGGAACTGGGCTCGGTAATAACCAAACCATTATATCTAATTTTTCAAGATTCACTCAACACAGTCTCCCTCTGTGCACACTCTCAATGCACCCTCTCTCTCTGCAAGCTTCTGTCTCTCTGGCGCTGTCTCTCTCTCTTTGTGCGCCCTGTCTATGTGTGCCCTTTATCTCTCTGAGCATCCTCTCTTTGTGTGTGTGCTGTCTCTGCGCTCTGTGTGCGCTGTGTCTCTCTCCCTCCCCTCTCTCCCTCCCTCTCTCCCTGCCTGCCTCTCTGCCTGCCTCCCTTCCCCTCTCTCCTTCCCACTTTCTCTCTGCCTGCCTCCTTCTCTCTCTGCTCCCTCTCTGTTCCTCCTCTACCTCCCTTTCTCTTCCTCTCTCCCTTTCTTTCTCTACCTCCCTCCCTCCCCCTCTCTCTCTCACTCCCTTTCTCTCTTTTACTGTCTACCTCCTACCCTTCTTCAATCTCTCTCCCTCTCGCTCTCGCTCTCTCCTTTCTCTCCCTCCCTCTCCTCCTGCACCTCTCTGTCAGTCACTCCACTGGCTTCTCATAGCCTTCAGGGTAAAATGTAAAATCCCAACAGTGCACCCACTTTTATCACTAACATAGTCTCAAAATATTCCCCCAACTGCCCTCTTCACCCTGCTAATGACCTTCTTATTTCCTCCCCTTTTATCACCTCCTTTCACTCCCGCCTTCGGGCCTATTCTCGTGCTACACCTACTTTATGGAACTTCTTGCCTTGCTCGACTAGACTAACTGCCTCAAAACATTAAAAAACTCACCTCCACTTTCAGCAGCCTTCTGCCTTGAAACTTTCATGCTTAGCTGTTTGTAATATATTAATTCATTGAATAATTAATTAGTAATGTACATTAATTTATTAATTATTACTTAGTAATAATTATGAAAAAAAAGTATACAATGTTAAACTGCCTAAAGTTTTTTAATACACTAATGCTTACCTATTTCGAATATATTTAGACACTAGCGACTTGCCCGTCAAAAAATGACGGCAATGTTATTGTAAGTGAGCTAATGTTGTTTGGTGTGTAATAGTAAAGATATAATACATTAATAAATGAATATACTTTACCTATTTGGAAGCATTGTGTTGAAGAGCTGTGAATGTGTTTTGACATTGCTGCAGCATTAGTGTTGTGGAGCTGCTCTATAAGCGTGGTGAATGTGTGCAGTGTAATACCGTGCGTGCGCGAGGCGAAACAGTTAGCGTAGTGTCGTACTTCCGCATTTGCGTTAAATGGCGGTTTATGTGTGTTGTGCGTCTTTGCGTATTGTCCGTTGTTGCTTTGTAGTGGTTTTCGAGTTTCGTGTGGTGTTTTGCGAGTGTGGTGTTTTACGTGTGGAGAGTGCTGTAGCCTCGTTTTCGTTTTGTCCGTCGGCCATTTTTTCTCTCGCTTAGCGACTTTATTAGTGTCTAAAGTGTTTTATTTTTATTTAAATGAAGGTGTAACTTGTATTTTTGAGGTGCTGGATGGTTCCTCTTGCTGTAGGTAAGCTTTTTATGTGTGTGTTGTGTGTATTTATTGTGTTTTAAATGTTTGTATGTCGGCGTGTTGCGTCCGATGTTTGCAAGGTCGTAATGTGTGGTAACGTGTTTCGTATGGTGTTTGCGTGTGTAGCCTCGTTTTCGTTTTGTTCGTCGGCCATTGTTTGTCTCGCTTATCAATTTTTTTAGTGTGTAAACTCTTTTATTTTGAGTGAAATGAAGGTGTAAGTTGTATTTTGGAGGTCCTGGATGCTACCTTTGCTGTAGGTAATGTTTGTATGTCTGTGGTGTGTGTATGTATTGTGTTTGAAATTCGCGAGTTGCGTCCAAGTGTTGCGAGGGCGTAATGTGTGTGTACGTGTGTCGTAGGTTGTTTGCGTTGCTCGTAAAATTTAGCGAGTGTCGGAATTTGTGTGTCGTGTTTTTTGAGTAGCGACGTGAACTTTGCGAGGGTCGCAGTTGCTGTCAAGGCGAGCCTTTGGCGCTCCATGCCAGCAACTGAGGCCCTTGCCCAGTGACCTCGCCAGCAACTGAGGCCCTTGCCCAGTGACCTCGCCAGCAACTGAGGCCCTTGCCCAGTGACCTCGCTACGCGAGGGCCGCGGCTCGCTGCGCGAGCCCGCAAGCATGAGCAACGGCCCGTACGCTCACAACTATATATGTGATTGATTCATTATTAATGTACATTATTTTATTAAATAAGTTTTCATATTCATTATGAACAACAAATATTCTATATTTTACAATGCCTTTAGTTTATTAATATAGTAATACTTAGCTCTTTAGAATACATTTGGTCATTGATTAATTGATTATTAATGTACATTAATTTATTAAATATTAATTAGTAATATTATCAACAAAAAAAGGACCACAAACAATATGTATATTTTACTATGCACGGATATATCCGTTTTGCTGCTGATTGCCTGATAGAGATGAATCCAAATATTACAAATGCTTTCCATCTTATTTGACAGTTTCATCATCTCTGCAGCTGACTGAACACAGAGAGTGACATTTGCAGCCTTTGAACAGCATAAACATCACCTTTACAGGTATATCATTTTTTTATCCATTCTTTTTATTATTGAAGACAAGTTAACAATATAACATTGCATAGAGTAAAAGAAGAAATAAGAGAACAACAGCGCGGTCAGGTTATACAGCAACACAATTCCCCAGCATCTTAACGAAGAAACTGCATGCAGTTTTCATAATAATCATACTGGTACATTACTTAATTATTATCCTGTGCCTTGTCTATCCCTCTATGTCTTCAAACATGGTATTTTTTATTGTCTAAGAGTACAGAAACTGAAAAATATTAACATCAACTATGTCAACTTAAAGGGGTAGGGGGGAAAGAAAGAGAAAAAAAAAAGGGGGGGGGAGAGTTAGGAAATACCTGGCTCACTCTTCCAGTACCGCACCGGCTGAGATTCTATTGGTATGAGTGGTCATTCTGGCTCCCCCTCGACCGCCATCCTTAGGCAAGAGCTTTATTCCCTACTGTCCTAGTCATATCCCCACCTTAATGCTGTAGGCCGAGGTCAGCCATGGAGTCCAAATATTTTGGAATAGGGGGACCATGTTCTGCAGGACATGGAACAGTCTCTCGTTTACCATAACATAGTTCATTTTCAAAATAATCTCTCTGGAGGTCAGTGTTGCAGCTTTCCAGTTTTTTGCGAAACAACTTTTGGTGGTGAGAGCCATGAATTGCCATAATTTGTTTTGGCTTTTAGAGAGACTGGGTCCATGAACCCCCAGAAGACAGGTCTCAATCTCTGGCCCCAACTTGGTTTCTGTCACTTGCGAGAATAAGTCAGTCATCTCTTTCCACACCTTCTGCACTAATGGACACGTCCACGATAAATGTAGAAAGTCTCCCCTAGCTTTGTAGCCTCTAAAACAGTCCTCGCTAAGACTATTATTAAGCCTGGACATTAGATAGGGAGTATAATAGGTCCTGTGAAAAACTTTGACTGAGGTCTCAAGTAGGCTATATGTGTATGATCCTTTTGTTAAGTTGGTAAAAATTTCTCTCCAAGTTGCTCCATCTAGCTCCCTACCTAGGTCTTTCTCCCATTGGAGCATATATTTTGGCTTCTGTTTGTTCAGAGGGTCGTTCAGAAAATAATATAGAGACCCGAGGAGGCTTTTGATAGAGGGCAGTTTTGCACACATAGTCGACCACCAGGAATGTTTAGGGGTCCCATGTACCCGGGTTAGTGAGGATATCCAGTGTCTAATTTTTCTGTTATTCCAGAGTTCACTCTCTGGTAGGTGATATTTAGTGATAAGGAAGGTGTGGTGTAACAGAGCATCATCTGAAAACCAGGTTCCTGCTCTTTCCAGTGGGCTGCTAAGCCACTATTGTCTAGGGGTGAGGCTAAATTCCCAAATTCCGGGAAAGATCTTACGGACAGCAATGGTGATAGGAGGGGAGCCAAGCCACCGACCGACTCGGACCATCCCAAGCCGCTAAAGTTGAAGATATTATGGGATTAGAGTGTCACTGCCTGACGCCCGAAGGGGGCACATCCCAGACTATAGTATCCCAAGAGTGGGGTCTCATTTGCAAATTTTCCACAAAGGTCCACAGCGGTTGTAGCTTACCCGAGTGGGACAGTGGAATGAACACGAGTTTTGCCGCTCTCAAATAAAGTCTCAGGTTCGGGCACAAGAGTCCCCCCTGAGACCTCTGCCGGAACACAGTCTTTCTTGTTATTCGCAGCGACCTACCTCGCCTATAAAATTAAAAATAGAAGCTTGGAGTTTATCTAGTTCCTTCATATCTAGCGGTATTGGGAGAGTTCTAAATAAGTACAGTATTCTTGGCAGAACCGTCATTTTTACCGATATTATCCGCCCTGTCCACGAGATATGGTATTTCGCCCAGCATCACATTTCTTCAATTAGTTGTTTAAATAAGGGTGAAAAGTTGGCCTTATATGTGTCCGACAGCTTCCTGGTGATTCTAACTCCCAAGTATTTAATAAAGTTTTTGGGCCATTGAAATCTATACTCTGCTTTCAATGACCCCAGGAGCACATGAGGTATGCCAATTCCCAAGGCCTCAGTCTTTTCAACATTGATTTGTAGGCCCGACAGGGCGCCAAATCCGCCTAGGATTGACAGCAGGGCGGGAATTGACGTTGCCGGTTTCGTTAGTGTGCCCCGTTAGAAGGTCATCCGCAAATAGCGAGCATTTCAAGTGATGAAGACCCACCAGCATTCCCTTTATCTCCGTGTTGCATCTAATCTGTTGAGCCAAAGGCTCTATCGCCAGAGCAAATAGCAGTGGAGACGATGGGCATCCTTGCTGGGTTCCCCTCTGGATGGCTATAGAGATGTTTTCAGATCCTGGGAGTTTCAGACAGGCCTGCGGATTTTTGAATAATGTTCTGATGAGTTGTATGAATCTCCCTTCGTAGCCAAATTTAGCCAGCACTGCGTACAGATAAGACCACTCCAGTGTGTCGAAGGCTTTTTCCATATCAAGAGCTAGCACACAAAGGTGGGTCTTGCACTGGGAGGCCAAGTGGATGACATTCATAGTCCTCTGTATGTTATCAGTTGTCTGCCGGTGACGGACAAAACACGTTTGATCCTTGTGGATCAGATCCGGAAGGAACCCCGAGATTCTATCTGCAATAATTTTGGCTAGCAGTTTAAGATCCCCATTTATAAGGGATATGGGCCTATAATTCCTCAGGTCTAATGGGTCCCTGCCTTCTTTGGGAAAGACAACTAAGTCCGCCCTGTTTAACTCCGGGGGCATCGGTTCCCGGTTTAGAATGGAGTTAAACAGTTGACAGAGATATGGTGCTAGAATATGAGCAAAAGACTTGTAGTAAGAGTTGGTAAAGCCATCAGGGCCGGGGGCCTTCCCTGATTTCAAGCTGTTGATGGCTTCTAATATCTCCTCTACCGTTGAGTGTAGCCGCGCTCTGGTCTGAGACCTTGGGGAGGTCGTAGAAATCCAAGTAAGATCGAAGAAGAGTTGCGTTCGGTTGCATCTTCGTGGAGTATATTGAGCTATAAAAGTCAGCAAACGCTTGCTTGATGATATTTTAGCTAACCGTTATCTGTCCCTTCACAGCTTCTTAGCCAATAGAGAATCTGGCTTGTTGGCCTTGGAGTAGAATAGATACTTGGTTCGTCTGAGGGAAACCCCTGATGAAATTCCAGAAACGTGCGTCGGGTGCACGTAGGAACGCCGTCGCGAGTCTATGACGTCATTATCTTGCGTCTAGACCACGGCGTGACTAGCACAGAGTCAGCGTTCTCAGTTCAGGCCCATAGCATAAAGCCCCTTCACAGCTGCATTAGTTAGGCTATTTTAGCCAATGTTTAGTGGATTTGGAAGGCAGTAGCTACTGGTTATGGGTATATCCTGGAGGCAACGCTGTTATTGGGGTATTTGGGTATTTCAGATTCATAGATATTGAGAACATTACCTAACAGGATATCAATACTCTGGGGGCATTTATTTCTCAATATCCTTTACCCCTAGCCTTTACCCCTTGCCACATTTATCATATTGTTTACTGGTTTCTGATCAGCAATCAGCTGCTAATATTTATTTATATTGCACCTTATAGGCTACCATATATTACTGAGATACTTGGTTCACTTTCATATATTTCTTATTTGTGTCATAGCACTTGGCACCTTATCACTATTAGCACTATATAGCACCTTTTTATATACTAGCCACTTTATCAGTGACTATACCAGCACATTGCACTTTATATGGTCTACCTTATAGTGGCATTTTCCACAATAGTGGCATTTTTTACAGTAAACTCTATATACTTTAACTCTCTGCTACCTACGCTTATGTATTTTAGTGGATTTTATTATTACTATTAAAAGTTAAGTTTTACATTTAGTTCCATCTCTTTTTCTGAGAATTGGATTTCCCAGGAGTGCCCTAACAAAAGGATCTTTTTCTCTCTTTTGGTACTACTTATCCCCATTATCCTTAGGAGCACCCTGTTATCATCCATTTGAATTTGGTACTTATCATTTATACCTGAGCCACCGCCCCTCTACTATTCACACCTCAAATTAGAATTAAATTAATTCAATGATTGGCTCATTCAAATTAGAATTAAATATGAGATCTGAAGGCCAAAACGAATTCAATGATTGGCTCATTCAAATTGGAGAAGGAAAACATCCACAAATAAATGATTTACCCAATTATACCATTGAAATTCCATCACAAATGGTTTGCAAGGAATCACTCATATCGGCAATCTTTCTAAACACTCTCAATAACGACGATTACTCAGACATTGCAAACAAAGTGATATAAACATCCAAAAATATAGATGCCTTGAATCTAAATAACAACATTTTTAAATTCATCAACACACCCCAAAATAATTATTACAGTGCAGATTCAGTTCTGGCTGACGATAAACTGACAGTGAATCTGATTTTAGTATAGAATTTATTAATTCTTTAACACCATCTGGAATGCCACCACATGTTTTGTAATTGAAAAATTGTCATGCTATTGAGAAATATGAATCCAAAAAAAGGACTTTGTAATGGGACCAGATTAATTGTGCACAATTTAAAAGATCATTTCATACATGCAGAAATTATGATTGGTACCCATAAAGGTGAACAAGTTTTTATACCAAAAATTGATTTGGCTCGAAGTGAGAGTGGCTTGCCTTTTGTCCTTCAAAGAAGACAATTTCCAGTTATCACGGCATTTGCTATGACCATCAATAAATCCCAAGGACAAACTTTTAAGTCTGTGGGTATTTTTTTACAGGAACCGGTTTTTGCACATGGACAACTCTATGTTGCTTCTTCAAGGTGCACAAATCCAGATGATATACAAGTTTCAATTGAAGATAACCCAAGTCAGGGTGATCTATTACAGGATGGATGCATTTTTACAAAAAACATTGTGTACTATTAGGTTTTGTAAGCATAGAGAATAGTGGTTTCATTACCAGGACAAAATTTAATGTCACTTGGCCTCTTAGAGGACCACTATTTCACATACAAAACTCTATCTACAATTTTACAAAACTACAACAATAGCCCAAAAAAAGGGGAAGAAAACCCAACAATAAACAGTGGTTAGATCACATAGACACAATTACAAGTCTGCTGGGCTCTTTTAAAGGGAACCACTCTGACAGACAAAAAAAAGAATGGAATGTCTTGGAAGTTACTTTTGCCAGGATTGGCCCCACAAAACAGTTACCTTGCATTTTCTTACCTTTACTGTTTCCATTTTAATACTTTAAGTTCATGTTTGTTACGTTCAAATTCTGTTTTCAAAGGACTGAAAAGTTGTTTCATTCTATGTAATTAAGGTTTAATGTTAGTAGCAGGATCATCATTTGTAGCAAAATGTAAATAT
Organism: Discoglossus pictus; assembly: GCA_027410445.1. Classification (NCBI taxonomy): domain Eukaryota; kingdom Metazoa; phylum Chordata; class Amphibia; order Anura; family Alytidae; genus Discoglossus; species Discoglossus pictus. The sequence goes on from CM050167.1 coordinate 88,414,866, forward strand.
TTCATGATATAGAAAGTATTGATCCAGGGAGTAATCTGATCACCAGTTAATGGGGTGAGGAAGGAATTCATTTTTTTTGCCCACTTTGAAACAATTGACCAAGTTTCACTGGGTTTATTTTGGTTTGCCTTCCTCTGGATTGCCTTCCTCTGGATTCAATATTCAAGATCACTATATTTTTAATTTAAGTTATTACCTTACGGTAATGTTTGCATTGTTAACATTGTATTTTACAAGGTTTAAAAAAGTTGATTTATTGAATGCTATTAAGGATTTATGTCAGCAGCATAATCATTTCTTACAAATTTAAATGTATAATTAAATAGACAGGATTCATCCAGGGAGTATTCTGATCGCCAGTTACTGGGATCAGGAAGGAATTAATTTTTTTCCACCTTTGATACAATTGGCTAAGTTTTAATGGGGGGGGGGGGGGAGAGGTTTACTGTTTGCCTTCCTCTGGATTTAATACCTATGTGCTTTACCAGGAGTTCAAATACAAGTTGCATGTTAAAAAGCATTCTGTAATGGTTTAAAATACTAATTTATACAAAGTTGACCCTATGTTAGTATTGCTAAAAATAATTCATTCAACGCTGTTTACAATATAAGTTGCATGTTAGAAACCTTTATGTCATGGTTCACAATACATATTCATACAAATTTCATGGATTGTTAGATTATTACTGCATACATGACAATTAAAAAGTTTAATATGGATTAACAGTTCATTGTTAAAAAAAATAAAAAAACTTTATTATAAATTTTTGTACTTCTTTGTAGATAACAAAAAGTTTAAGTCACAAAACAGCATTTCCAGCTTTAAAATGTTATTGACCATCATTTTTTGACATTCAAGTCGCTAGTGTATATATATATATATATATATATATATATATATATATATATATATATATATATATATATATATGTTCATGTATGCATATATGTGATATTCATATAGACAGAATAATGGATGTTATGTGACATCTATCAGTGACACTTAGGAGACACAATACTTAACATGGTTTCTTTATCTTTACATTTCTGTGCTATGAGGAAATGAGAATGAATGTGTAAAGAAATGCAAATAGCTCAAAAAATTTACTTGTGCTGAATGTTTTACATTTTTCTTTTTCACTTTTTACACTGATGGCTCTTTGTTACTTCCCACAATTTCACAGCAGTATTTTTTTTTAAAGGTGATTATTGTATGGCATTGTAAAATACAGGTTATAAATGCAACATGAGTTATATTACATTGATTGTCAACTAGTAGTATGCGACAACTATACAAGAGATGTAACAATTACCACCTTGATATGTGTATTTATAAAGCAAAATGAGGCCGTTGAGTTCCCAAACTGCATTCAATGTCCAAAGTGCATCAATCACAAAAACTGCAAAATGATTTAATTTGTCAAGAGGACCAGTCTTAGAAATAATGGCAGCATCTGCCAAACATACATCGGCAAAGTAGAGCAGGGATCGCAAGTCGAAGTACACTGATAGACGAACACTTCACAGGATAGTTATAAATGTCACAAATGAAAAGCCTCAAAAATTATCACGAAATTGAATAAGCACCTATGTGACCTAGTCTCAACAAAAAATACTTTGTGAGCTTCACAAAGCTATGAATATAGTCTAATAATATTGTCTTATGAGTCATTTTTCACTTTACATTCTACATCCTGATGGGTTTACGTTTAGAGAAAGCCAAAGGATGCCTTCAACCCACAATGTCTGTTGCCAGTGGTTGAACATGGGGGATCTGAAGGCAAAGGTTGACTCTTCTCCTTATTAGGTCATGTAATGTACAAACAATATGAGATTAAAGGCATATTTAAGTTTCCTGCATATAAATGCATCTAACAGAGGAGAATCAGTAGTGTATGAAATTATTTTTTTGCATGAAAAAATACCAAAATTAGCATTAACAAACTCACCCTAAAGTTTGCTAAATCTTTTGAGTTTGCAAGCAGTTGCTTTTCTGAGTTAACACCCCTGGATATATCTGCAAAATTAGCATAACATTTATAATTCGCTTTGGCCAATCACAGGAAGCTAATACATTTAATACACTGTAATAGTCACCTAAGTGCTTATGTAAGCAGCTCTGGGGGTGTGAAAAACATGTTTTATTTTATTTTTTTATAAATCTGTGTGTGTGTATAGAATGACTCAATGTAATGTGTGTTTCTGATATAAGCAGTTGGTGTTAGATTAGAAAAAGGTAAAAACAGAGAAACTTATATATTCATTTAGTAAAGAATACTTCAGTTGTATCCATTGTTCTGTGTTCTCATTATTCCGTGGACCTATATAAAGGAACTGTTAAAATGTAATTCCTCGGTTCACATGTTGAGATTTTTTTCAAAAATTCATCTATTTTGTATGATGAACTCATTGTCCGCTCTTCTCCTTGGCCTGGATCTCCCTTGTATATAGGAGGTGTGTGTAATCAGTGATTGTGAATTAGTAAACAAGGAAACAATAAGCCCATGAAGTATACTTTTGCCATTGTCTGTGCCTAGTTGACATGGCTGTAGTTTAAATTTTTAGCCACAGATGTTTTATTGTCTGGAACCCTTGACCTAAACAAGGCCCAGTTGGTATGTACGGATAAGGGTTAAACACAATTACCTATAACCTTTCATGATTAGACACAGACTACTTATTGGGCTAAAATATAGTGATAGACATAGACTACTTTGTGGGAGGAAAACTGGCAGCAGAGTTTATTGGTAAACACAAATAGACATAATAACCATAACCATTAATAAATGAACATAACCACATGAGAGGAGGAGCCTGGCCTGAGACAGTAGGCCCTATGCCCTGAAGCCTCATCCAGGGCCTACCGTATTGTAACATCCGTACCACCAAAGGGTAGGAACTTACCCATTTTTCCACTGAACTGGCGACTCTCCACCGCACCCGCCACAGAGAAGACCGCAGGATACCTTTTGCTGACTTGCCTTGACACACCCACAAAAAATGCCATGGCCAGCCGCCTACCCCCTAACACACCAGCACTCAGAGCTCCATCTCTACTCATGAAGTTGAGCCCGAGCTGAGCTGAACTTGAATCCGACTGCTTCCTTACAGGTTCTCTCGATCACAGCTCCCTCATGTCCTTCGCGTATGAGGCAACTACAACCATGCCTGACCTTTTTTGCTCTTGATACCTATCAAGCAATGGGTGTATGTTACCAGTATCTTGACTACCACTCTGATCAATGCCAAGGTAGGCAGCTGGAAATGCCACTCGCCACCCGCTCAATTGATGTCACTAACCATTCCAGTAATTGATTGTTCTCCCATCTGCCCCTAGAGCCCCGCCCGGCCGTGGGCAGTGATTGCAACTGAGGCAAAGCTCCTACATGGACAGATTCACCAATGGCCAAAGACATCACCACATGTTACTGTCCGATTCTCCCAACTACCTTCTTCAAACCCGCAAGGTTGCTACGGTGGCTGCTTTGCACCAAGCGATTGGGTACCCAGTTCCAATGTGGAATATGCCCAATGCTGCCTGCAGTCTCCCACGCTGTAGCATCATAACCATAGACATCCAATCCTATTCCAAGGAAGGAGAGGACCAAGAGAGCCATAATCCCACGAAGGGGGAAGCAATCAGTGTGCCTTTCACGCCAGACCTTCCACCGTTCGCCCATTTGCTCGATCTTGGATCGTCACTGCCAAATGGTTGCCTGATCACCTTGGATCGCCCGATCAGTCACCTGAGGTTGACATACCTTGTCTGTTTTCCAACCAACCTCCTATTACCCTCCAACCAACGTTAAAGAGATAGCAGCACAGAACCGCAAGTCTCCCCACATGTCACAAACCCCTCCCATACCAATGATACACCAGCTACGCATTCCGGCCCAAGAAAGTCCTCACGCCACAAAAGGGGAGCACCGTTGTGCTTGTTGCACTGCAAACTACCTCCCTTCCTCCACCTGGTCAATCTTGGCCGCTGCGTATACGGTCACATGATCACCTTGGATACCAGGACCAATCCTCCGAGGTCGACATACCTTGTCTGTTTACCAGCCGCCCTCTCACTACCAGCGGGAAGAGTTGGCTCTACAGAACCTCAAGGTTTCACACTTGTCACAGACCTCTTTTCATCACCATGGTATACAGCCACATAATCACGTGATCACCCTTTGGATCCCAAGACCAGGCACCTGAGGCCACCATGTCTTGTCTGTATACCAACCAACCTCACTCTACCGGCAGACCCGCGGGAAGGAGTGATGGCGGCACTGATCCCAAGGCTTTCACTGAGCACAGAGCTCCGTCCTGAACTGTACCAATCGCCTGCCATCCCTTTTCCGTACCTCCTGTTCCTCTTTTCCACTTTCTGTTCCATACCTCACTACGTAAGGTACTTTGAGCCTGGCCCGTTTTCGAGCGGCCACGGCTGCTACCTGACCCCCACCTTCGGGGGACACTCACTCTGGGTCCTGTGTTACAGAGGACCCCCAATCTTGCCATTCCACTTGCATACCAACGCATGTCCAGTGCCCAAGAAACTGCTTGTCCTTACACCCTGTCCAGCAGTCTGAGGAGCACCCTAGAAACAGGAGGGGGGTTACCAGCCCGCCATCCCGTCCTAATTAACCCACTCTAAGAGCCACCTCTTTACCTCTCTTGGCCCACTTGTGTCCTTTCCCAGACAGAAATATCCAGTGGTGTATCAGTCTGGTCTCACCCAAAAGAGTGACCCAGCCCCGAACTACCAGGCAATGCTACCCTGGCAGGATAAAAAGCAAACCCCAGCTCGGGACCTACGCTGCCTTACACAATATTCTTCCCTATCGGTCCAGAGCCCTGTGTCTTCAGACAACGTAGACTCGAGTGAAACGATGCATAACTGAGGGTAACTTGCCGCCAAATTATCAAAACCAACCATAAACTCTAAGAGGACCCCTGATGCCTCCCCACAGTGGGTAAACCCTGGTGGATTATACAACATCCTAGATAAGAAACACCACCCAAGAGGGGATACCACTCAACCCAACCCTCATAGCGGGGAAAAAGTGGATCGATCTAAACCCCAACTGTATTTGCCAGAATGCCACACCAAGTTCCCCCCATATTGGAGGAGAATACACCAAACGTTCAATTGACCATTGAACCCTAACACAGCCTACATACCAAAATGACCTTGTGGACGTACTTAAATGACCGTGCGAGATAGAAGGAATTATGTCGCCTATAACTAAGACCAGATGGACTGCCTTGAAAGGGAACTTGCCCGAAAACAGATGCGACCATTCACACCGTAACATAACTATTATTATGGCCCATGAGCCAGGCAGCTCCATAATGGTGGTAAACCGACCATGCTTAAGGCAAGCTACTAGCAAGCCCCGAACCTGGCGCAGCCGCAGCCATAACACTCGCAAATCATATGACCTCACAAGCCCGCAACTGCACTTTCAATTGCAACAAAAATACCAGGCGTACAATACCCTTAAGCCCCCTTGGAGAACAACTGCCGAAGTTAAAAATCCTATCTGTAACCGAAAGCCTGTTGGGCATATACAACTAGGTAGGCAAACCCAGGGTTGGAAACCCTTATTTACATCTTGTACTATGCATATATCCTTATTAAACCTCTTCCTAGGCTGTAAAGCAGGTACAGTAAAACAAGTCCAATTTTATCATCTGCATCCCAGAGCATCCGCCAGATCTGGAGAACAATCTCCACTCCCAAAGGAGGCAATGCCCCTTCCCTAGCTGTACCTCTGGGCACATGAACGTACAAGTAGGTTCACTCAGAGGGAGTGTGCCTACAAGCAGGACTGACCAAGTCAGCAAATCCTGCTGTACAGAGAGAGAGAGCAGCCTTGGAACATCCAACAAGGCAATAGTCCCAACTTTCTGACCCCATACCAGAGTATCTCCAATAATATACAACATGCTCTGGCAATGAATGGGGCTAGGGTGACCTGTGTGTGTGGGGGGGTTTAAACTCCCCACTGACAAATGCCATGTACCCCTGTTGCACATGTATAACTGGAAATACAGTGGCCTATGTAAATCGCCTCTAATATCCGCCTTCTTTTGCAAGTATATAACCTATGCTATGACGTGGCAATAAACGGAATTAGTACTGAGAATGATTTTGTGTGTGTTACTTCCAGTACGGTTCCCCAGAATTCTGACTGGGGCCTGTGTGTTCCAAGCCGCCAACTACTTATTAGGAAGCCACAACAAACTGGTGTCAGACGAGTGGGATACAGATATCGAAGTACGACGGAGTAGGTGAGTAGAGTGAATTGTGTCTAGTTGCACCTTCCTTTGCTCCCACTCTCGTCGTCCTTTGTAAACTGTATACAATTAAATAAGCTGGGCACACTCCCTGAGGTAGGTGGAATTAAGAATTAAGTCTTGGGTAGACTGCAGGTATAATCCCTGAGGTAGGGAGACTCTCAGAGTGTAAAGCCTTGGAAGGCTAAAATTAGGCCTCTGGAAGGCCATATATATATCAAGGAGATATATATATATATATATATATATATATATATATATATATATATATATATATATATATATATTATTCCTAAGGTGGGAATAGAAAGGATAACATTTATATATATATAAATATATACTTGACGGCTTGGTTGACAGTGCCCCAAATCCGCTTTTGCTTGCTCATGAATTTTGCTGTATTGCTGTGCTGTTTAAGATAAGACATGTTTGTTATTCTGTGTAAAAATCAGGAAGTAAGGTCTCTGGAGACTGTGTCTAGGGGCAACCCGTTAACTCGAGAATATTTGTCGGAATTGTCGGAGCTATTTCAGCTCAGTACAGCCGAATCCTGTTCTCTCTCTAACAACCGTGATAGAAAATAAGGTTACGTTGTCTATTGAGACAACCACCTAAAGTTTTTTTAGAAGGATAGTTGGAAATGGGTACTTCCCAGTCTAAACAATACCCACCTCCCAACCCATGAGAATCATGCAAAGCTGTCATATATAATTATATACACAGAGCAACATCAGGTCCCGTGAAAGAGCAAACAAGACAAGGGATAATAAAAGAAATAGGAACACAAAAATATAAAGGAACTTTTTCTTTACATTCATTTATATAATATTCTGATTGCTTTTGTTTATAAAGTAGATGGATTGTCTTGTGTTTTGCTGCAAATAAATTTGTGAGTGTTGGCTGTACTTTCTTTTCTTTGCAATACAATTGAGAAATGCAGGTTAGAGAATTTTCCTCTGTGTCTTTAAGGGTATAGAGATCTTGTCCACCATGAGATATATTTCTAAAGCCGGCATATATACAAAAAAAGGGAAATCTTTTTCCAGAAATATGTAACAGTGGAGGATTTATGGTCTATCATGTTTTTAAGTGTAAGACAATGTGTTTTTTTTCCTCACGATAAAAAAAAAAAAAAAAAAAGCTGTGAATTTTTGTGACAGGAATTTCCCCTCCCGGCAGAAAATTCTTAAGGTCGTATTTAGTTTGGATAAGAAAACTGTCATGTGTATGGAATGTTGTTGTTGAACTTTTTAAGGTGGATTCCAGTACTTGTAGTTAAATGTTTGTGGAGAGGTCTCAGGAAGAGGAGTGGTAGTTGGGAATTATTGTAAGTTAAGTAGGGAACTGAAGGGAAATAGTTCCTAGAAATGTTTTAGTAAGTGGTTTGAAAGGGAGATTTTGTATGTGAATTGATCCAAAATGGAGTTTGTTTTTTAATAGATTGCAAATAGTAAATACGGAAAGAGAAAACAGGCAGCCCTCATTATTATAGAGAAATTGTGGTTCATCCCTGTAATTACAATTTAATTTTGAAAAAAGGAATTTTTTTCTAACTGTAGGTGACCAACTAGTTATGAAAGCCCTTAACCCCAGAATTAATCCTTCTACATATATGATGTATCTGAAGTGAATGTGTCAAGGACACCATGACTCAGACTGACATCAGACTTGTTATACAGACTTTTAGACTCTGATACAGAGTCAAGATGGAATTGGGCTAACGTCCCTTCCATTACGTGACAATGACTTGAGATTTGTCTAGGATTTAAGGGCAATTAATTACTTAGTCATCCCAATTGCCCCGATTGTCCCTGATATCACCTCTCTCATTACGGCCATTCAGCATGACGCTACTATATTTATTATTATTGATTTATCAAACGCATTCTTTTCGGTCCCATTGGACTTTGAGACACAACTACTTATGGCTTTCATTTTTGATGGGCACCAAATAACATGGACCCGTCTTCCCCTAAGGCTACGTGGATTCAACAGCTGCTTACTCACTGGTGCTCCAACATACCTTGTGGTCATGGACCCGTGTCATGGTTCTGTCCCCTTTCAGTACGTCAAATGACCTACTGTTTGTTGTGTACTCCTACCGGGGAAGCCAATAGACAGGATTCACTCAGTTTGCTACAGCACCTAGCAGCTGAAGGTCACAAGGTAACTAAAAACAAAATACAAATGGGAGCAACACATGTTGATGATTAATTATTGCAGGCAATGGATCCCTGAATGCTCACACTATGACTCCATTTTACGTACGGCTGCTAAGGGGGACAGCCCAAAACATATTCAGTGGACTCCAGGCATGACTGAAGCTTATGTGACCTTAAAATTTAGCATTATGCAGGCCCCCGCTTTAAGACTACCTGATTATTGTAAACCATTCCACCTGTATATGAGGGACAATTGTAAAACCATGGTCACGGTCTGTGCCCAAGATCACGGAGGTAGTATGTTACCGTTGCATTATTTTCCAAAGTAGTCCCTACTCCGGTCCAAGGGATGCCGGCGTGTCTCTTCGCATTGGCTGCTTGCGTTGTGGCCATACAGAAAGCACCCCCCCCCCTTCTCCCCTCCCCCCCTTTCATCCGCTCTGACAGAAGGACTGATAGAGAGAACACAAACTGCAGCTTCAATCCCCCTTGACTTGACTTGACCCCACCTTGCATCTGGCAGTTCGCATATCAGTACACTGAAAACAAAACTAGTAAAAACTAATAACACATAGCAAGTACAAAGAATCGCAATGATTTTATATCTAGAGGTAATGCTTTAGCTGACCGGGTAGCAAACAGTTGCAACTGTCATTTTGCATCAGAAACTTAAAATCACACTGCCAGACATACATACAAAGATGTATACAGTGTCTACAGAATAACTCTACAGTACCTAACAAAGCATTACATGATCATTTGCCTCCACCCACAGCTCCATTCACCCATTTAAAAAATGATTTTACTCATATCCCAAAGACAGGATCAAAGCAATTGTACCTGTTGGTGATAGTAGACCAGTTCTCACGGTGGCCTGAGGCCTTTGTAACACAAAGAGAGGATCTTAAACGGTAGCTAAAATATTAACTACCGAGGTAATACCGAGATATGGATGCCCATTGCAAATTAACTCTGATAATGGACCAGCCTTTATTAATGCAGTAATTAAGGAACTGGTACAATGGCTACAGATAACCTGGAAATTCCATATCCTCAGGGCCTCATTCAATTGCTATTTGGCCAATTGAATAGTGCTATAAATAAGCACATTGCATATATTTTTTAAAGAAGTTTTTAGTTAGTGAAAACCTTGCTTTCAGAGTTCAGGCATAGTGCAAAGAATGAACCGCACTATTAAGGAGAAACTTACAAAGGGCACTGCAGGTACATGGGTGAACTGGCAGAAATACATATCTGCCATTTTGCAGAAATTAGGATGACTCCTAAAAAGTCTACTAAATTGTCCCCTTTTGAGATTCTAATGGGAAGACCATTTCCAACTCCTTGGGTAAAAGGCCCACTTGTAACTATGTCTGGTGATCTTGATCTTATAAGAGAACAATATGTGCAACAATTGATTGATAAATTGAATGGCATCTATGGTGATGTGTCTTCTCGCTTTCCTTTACCCTCACAGGAACCAACACATCCGTTCCAGCCAGGTGACCTCATCTGTGTCCGACAACTGAACAGAGCAAAGAAGGGAGGCTTCCCATTCAGACCACCGACTACCGTTGTAGCAGTAACCAGGACTGCCGTCCTCACTGACTCACAGGACATCTGGATCCACACATCACGTCTGAAGCTGTGTCCAAAGAGGGGTGGAAGCAGGTGACAAAGTCCCAGTGAAAGCGATTGAAGAAAGCGATAATAAAAATGTCAAACCTACTCCAGCATCCACAGAATGCATGCAAGAACTTTCTCCTGTTGATGTGCATTATGCTCCTGATTTATTTGCCCTCATGGACATTTCTTAATTGCCATTATGACCCAGATGAACTGGGACCAATAAAGTCTGTTTGTGGTAAACACAATAACACTCACACCAATACTAGTTCCCCTCATAGGCACAAGAGATCCACACGTGATAACACAATTATAAAAAATCATCCCTGGGAACGTAATACATTACAAGGATATGCTCACTCCTTTAACCTTTCCAATTGCTGGGTATGTGCACACGTCTCTACACATGGGGAAATGGGTATGACTCTATTTGGCCTTCCAGCAGAAAACTTCATTCAAAGCCACATATATTACAATGGCAGTACACAACCCTGCAAATGGAATATCTTTACTAATGTACAATCAGCCACACCACTTAACTCTATACGTACGTATTTCCCATCAAAATATAATAAGAGTGTTTATGTTAACCTACACTAACCCAGGGTATAACTGTTTTAGGGCCCTAGGAAAAGGTAAATCTGTTGGTTGGTCCACTTGCTCCAATACCACACTTATTTTTATAGGACCTCCTCTGGTTCCTCCCTTTCTGACCTGTACAAGAGTTGTTCACCTTGGAGCTGTAGTGGTCCCGGATGTCCCTACTTATCTTCTCTTTTACATAATATATCAATTAATGGTACTGGTTGTAGCAACAGTAATGGGTCCGTGTCTAATCTCTTCCACCTTATGCCACCTTCTCCAGCCACGCATGTATACCCCCTAATTGGGTGGGCAGTTGTTATTTAGGTCAAGTAATCCCATATATATATATATACACAACCCCAACACTTTCACAAGGCTGCATCAGGAACATGAGGGATATAGAGCAGAAAAGTGGGTGGAAAATATTACTAGACACCCTAGGTATAACCTTTCCCTGTAGGGAAACTACAGATAGAGCTATCCATCCTTTCTCTATTAGTACAGAAGGCTTCCCTTGTATTCCTTTGTGTTTTTATTACATGCTGTAAAGCTTTATTCCTAAGAATTTTTAGCTAAATACTGTGACTTAACACCACCTGCTCACAGGTATATCTCATGTTCTGATACCCTTGAGGGTCTATCACCTTCCAGTGTCTCAGTTCTCTTCCTATCATATATATACACCACTGCTTACATCCCAAAAAAAAAAAATCCTGTTGTGATCTAAGAGGGGAATGAAGGGATTACCATATTCTGCTGATGAAGGGGTTTACATATTTTGCTGACATATTCACGAGATAAAGCCTAACCATAATATCACATTCCTATCCTTGGGATGTCTTGCGACCTTACTAAAACACAAAAATTTCTAGTTGTTCTAAGAAACAGAAAAACACCTGATTATCTGTCCTTGTACTGACTAACTATGAACTGTAAATCGCCTCTAATATCCGCCTTCTTTTGCAAGTATATATCCTATGCTATGAAGTGGCCATAAACCAAATTAGTACTGAGAATGATTTTGTGTGTGTTACTTCCAGTACGGTTCCCCAGAATTCTGACTGGGGCCTGTGAGTTCCAAGCCGCCAACTACTGATTATGAAGCCTCAACAGCCCGCATCCACCCACCTCTCTCGTGATCCGAGTGACCCCAGCTATCCTCCGCAGCCACCACGCAGGAGCCGGCATCAGCCTGGCGCATCCAACTCCCCCCTGCGCTGCATGCATTCCTGATAGCGTGCCGATGCACAACAGCCCCACACTCATCACACTCACCAGGGGCCAGGCGCCCCGTCACTGCATACCTCACTGAGCACCCAACAGGGCGACCCCACATACAGCACTCCCATTGAGGCCACCAGGCAGGATCAGCCCAACTGCGGGCGGCAACTCCCCGGATACCAGCGATAATAGTGTGCGTGAGGGCGGAGAGACAGAAGACCCCACAGCGTGGCACAACTCCCTGTGCTAAAGTAAGCATGATCAGACTTTTCTTTTAGACCAGCACACAGGCAGAGCTAGCCACACCCCTGATGACACAGGACGGTATGTAGCTCTGCTTGAGGAGAAAATACACAGTTTATAAGCTAAGCAAAATCTTAACTTTTATTTATTTTAAAATGTAAACTGTTTTTACTAGTCTATGCCCAGCAAACAAACACTTACTTGTAAATGCAGTATAGTGGTCATTTAAGAGCATTATCTACACAAACATGTCTCTTTTATTAAAACAGAGAAAAATATCCTTGTCTGCAACTCTCTCCCTTTTCTCTCTCTCTCTCCTTACCCTCTCTCTATGCCGCGCTGTGTAAATGTTCTATATCCAGCATTTTATAGATTTTCATTTAACAATATACAGATTACTTCAAACTTTTTTCAGAAACTATACAAAGCCTCATTTCTATGCTTGCGTGATCTCCCATCTCTATTGCTCCAGGAAAATTGAGGCTCTTAACTCTAAAATTATGATGTAGAAGGTCAAGACAGTTGTGAAAAAGTTAAAGATTGGCAAGTTGGTTTAATTCTATTCCAGCAGGCAGGAGATAACATTAGGCGTATATTAAATATTATGCACTGGGCTAAACTGAAACATAATCCATCTTGCTTACTCTCCTTAGACATTGAGATTGCCTTTGACACGGTCGAAAGGCCTTATATTAACGCTGTTTTGTCAAAATTTTGGGCTGGGGGGAGACATGGGGGGTCGCGGTGGGGGTCCTGGGGAGGAGTGGAGGGAGATCAGAATGGGGGACCTGGGGGGGGGATCAGAATGAGGGACCTGATTATGTCAAAAATATTGACATAATCAGAGCGCTATGGAGGTTAAAGAAGTCTAGATGGGGAATCATCACTTCAAATGCTGTCTCTTTGCAGATGATATACTATGCTCTCTATCAGAACCTGCCACTTGAATCCCAGCTTTACTCCACACTTTCGAGGCCTTTGGAAAGTTCTCAGGTCTTAAAATTAATGTAGATAAAAAAGAGGAGTTGAATTTTCTCCCTTAACCAATAAAACCTTATGTATCTCCAGGGAAACTTTAATTTCAAATGGCCGAGCACACATACTAAATACCTAGGAGTAAACATTACCAGTCTAATCCAAGACTTCTACAAAGCTAACTATAAAGCTAACTATAAAGAATTAGGACAAAATCTTTGTACCTGGTCTAAATGTCAAAATGTGTGGCTTGGCCGAATAAATTTGGTCAACACGAACATTCTTCCCTGCCTCCTCTACATTTTTCGGTCTTTGCCAATGACCCATCATTTTAAAGAATTGGTTGTCTTTTAATATCAAGTGTTTAAATGTATTTGGCACAATAAGGTCACTGGAATATAAAAAAAATAATGTACAGTCATAAGTCGAGTGGTGGCCTCTAGTGCCCAAATTTTAAAATGTATTATAAGGCAGCACAACTGTGATTTATTCCCATAACTCACTCCTCGGTACACCAACCCCTTTGGGTGTTCATAGAAAATTATAGAATGTCTGTACTCCTGGAGCTCAATTGTCTGGCTCCCCAAACCGTCATCTATAATAGGAAATCTAACAAGCCCATTCACACAATTCGCCCTCACTCTTTGGAAATGGGCAAACCAAAAACATTGTCTGTTGCCTGCTTTATCCAATCTTACTCCTATCATTCCCCATCCACATTTGACAATAACTCTGTTTCAGAACTCTTTGGTGTGGTGGACCTCATCAGGCCTCATGAAAATTGGCCAATGGTATAAAGATGATTCAGTGCTCACATATGTTTAAGTTAGAGACCAAACATTATATGTGTTACAGGCAATGTGTTAAATGCGGGCATTGTGTAGAAAAATGACAAGGTTTTTGAATTATTAGTCCAAATCAACCATAGTTAATCATAAGGATGAAAGGAAGCAAGGCAAAGAACTGTGGCACTTTGAATGACAGAGCTGATGGGTATCTCTGCACGCACACTTTTTGGAAACACATTCGTTCAATGCATGATTTTAAAATGCCATATAACTTTTATTGAATAAAACAGTTAACACAAACCAATATTCTTTGTCTGTGTTTTAGTTACCAAAATAACTGAATATATATAAGGTGCGCCGACAGAAGGGGCCTTGAGCTATGAGAGGCGCGCCCAAGGAGCTGGGGGCTACAAGTGCCTGCAACGAACATAGCAATGGCCGCGCTGTCGACTAAGCGCCGTCGACTTACGCCATGTCGGAGGATGATTATTTTATTTGCCTTCCCTTAAATCCAACATTAATTTGATAATGACAAAATATTCTTAAATTGGATCCATACTGTTTGCAGTATAATGTAGGTTCTGGCCTCTGGGGGTGGTTCATGCCAAATTTTTAGATCATAATGTAATAAATGTTTCCCTAATTCACAGTCTAGCCAATTTTTTAGTGTGTAGGGTTCTTGAATCAGCTCTGTAATATATAAAACAACACATTCAACACATTGCCCGGTCATTCTACAGAATGACCATGTTAAAAGATTCAAAGATTCTACACATTGCCTGGGCATTGTACAAAATGCCCACATTGAACATATTGCCAGTAACATATGTATGTTTGATCATACGTAAAGCAAAATTAGCTTGTATAATGGATATAACTGATTGTAAATGCTTGGGATATGAACA